>WOXC01001542.1:0-44230 GCA_011680675.1 Gymnobelideus leadbeateri
ACCAGGAACTGTGGAGACGCCAGAATTATCAACATAGACTTGCCTAGGACAAAGTAAGAGGTTAGTGTCCTATGGACTTTGGGACCTGTATTTGGGGAATGCGTCAGCTCCCTCCCCTGGGGGCTAGAAGCCGCTGAGGAGACAGGCCACTGTGTAGTTTTCAGAGGCATTTCCGGCTCCCAGCCTACAAATCGTGGGGAGATCCAGCGATCAGTCTTGGGGGGTAATCGCTCTTGCTTTAACCTCCCTGGATCTGGATTGGGATCTAGGGTGGAAGTTGTGGGTGGGTTTACAGCTTGCCAGAAACGGAAGTTGCCCCCCACACGTTCGGGACGAAAATTCCTCTATCTGGCCTTAAAGCCATAGTGTGGCAACAAGCCCAAAAGTCAAGCAATTAAGTGGCAACATGCCAAGGCAAAGGAAACAGAAAAATGCAACCCTAGACTCCTATTTTGGGGGCATAGAGCGGGAAAAGGACTGTGAGGTCAGAAGTCCTGCTCCAAAAGCCCCAGGGGAAAACATGAGTGGGTTGCAGGCCATAGAGGACCTTAAGAAGGACTTTAAAAATCATATAAGAGAAGTGGAGGAAAAATTGGAAAGAGAAATGAGAAGGATGCAGGAAAAGTATGAAATGAGGGTCAACAGCCTGACTGAGGAAAACAACACCTTAAAAAATAGACTAACTCAAATGGCAAAGGAGGCCCAAAAGGGCAATGAGGAGAAGAATGCCTTAAAAAGTCGAATTTGCCAGATGGAAAAAGAATCTCAAAAGTTCACTGAGGAGATTCATTCCTTCAGAGTTAGACTGGAGCAAATGGAAGCTAGTGACTTTATGAGAAATCAAGATGCTGTTAAGCAGATCCAAACAAACGAAAGATTAGAAGGCAATGTGAAATATCTCATGGGAAAAACCACTGACCTGGAAAATAGATCCAGGAGACAATTTAAAAATTATTGGACTACCTGAAAGCCATGATCAAGGAAAGAACCTAGAAATCACCCTTCAAGAAATTCTCAAGGAAAACTGCCCTGATGTTTAGATCCAGAGGGCAAAATAGAGGTTGAAAGAATCCACCGATCACCTCCTGAAAAAGATCCCAAAAAGAAAACTCCCAGAAATATTATAGCCAGGTTCCAGAATCCCCAGATCAAGGAGAAAATACTACAAGCAGCCAGGAAGAAACAATTTCAATATTGTGGAAACACAATCAGAATAGCCCAGGACCTGGCAGCTTCTACACTGAGGGATCAAAGGGCATGGAATATGATATTCCAGAGGGCAAAAGAACTGGGAATGAACCCAAGGGTCACCTACCCAGCAAAACTGAGTATTTTGTTTCAGGGGAAAATATGGTCATTCAGTGGAATAGAGGACTTTCAAGCATTCTTGAGAAAAAAACCAGAGTTGAATAGAAAATTTGACATCCAGACGCAAGAAGTAAGAGATGCCTGAGAAGGTAATCAGGGAAAAGAAATCAAAAGGAACTTATCAAAGTTGAACTATTTACATTCCTATATGGAAAAGCAATATCTGTGACTGATGATATCTTTCTCACTATGAAAATAATGGAAGAAGGGGGTGTGGTCATACGAATACATATGTGAATGTGTGTGTATATGGTTACAGTTATATATGGATAGAGGGCATAGGTTGATTTTGTTGGGAAGGGATAGTACTCAAGGGATGAAATTATGAGGTGAGAGAGGAAAGTGGCAAGAGGAGATGGGGAGAGACATGGTAGGGTAAACTATCTCATGTAGGGGAAGTGGGTGCAAAGGAGGGGGAGAATAAGGAAGGCTAAAAAGGCAAAACCACATTCACATTGAATTTGGTTCAGGGAGAAAAATGACATACATACTAAATGGGATATCTCAACCTGCAGCAGGATAGGGGGAAGGGGGATGAGAGGAGGGATGATGGATGGGAGGGCATCCTTGGGGTGAGGGGAGGTTGGAAGTACCCACTATAGAAGAGGGACAGGATCATGTAGGGAATGGACCAGGTGGGGGTGGGATGAGTGGGAGGGAATTATAAGCAGCCTTGTACAATATATCTACTATGATAATGTTTTGCATAGCTAGACATGTACAACATATACTGAATTACTTATCTCCCCAGAGGGAATGGGTGACAAGGGAGGAAGGAAATGGATCTGAAATTCAAGGTCATAACATTAAATGTTTCAAATATATATAAATACTATTATTAATACTCTTTTGCTTGTAATAGGGAGATAAGATGTGCAGGCATTGGGACACAAGATTCATCTTCCTCTAATGGAAAAGTCGAAGGGGGTATGGGAGAAGGTATGGGAGAGAGCAGATTGGAGGAAGTGATATCTTGTGGGACTGCTATTCTGGGAGGTTGGGTAGGGGAATAATGGGGGGAAAATGATTGTAACTCAAAATCTGGCGGAAATGAATGATGTAAAACAGAAGTTAATAAAGTATTTGTTTAATAAAGAAAAAAAAAAGAAAAAAAAAAAAAAAAAAGAAATTGTGTCTGTCCTTTCCTATTGGATTTTCATTTTCTTTTCATACATGAGAGATAAGAGTCTCTCCAGCATGACAGTTGAAGTCTAATTTCCTCAAAGATCCTCCATAGCATAACAAGCCAGAATGGTCCATATTTACAAAGCCTCTTAAAGATATAATAAAAGTAGCTACAATCTCTGAGGCTAGTCTCACAAAACACACACATACATACACACACACAAGTAATCCTCTCTCCTGTTGTAAACTCCTCAAAGGAAGGTATTCTTTTACTTTGTCCTTATATACCCAGTGCTTGATCTAATATCTGACACACAGGAAGGGCTTAATAAATGTTTGTTAATTGATTAATTCACCATCTAGAGGTTGAAATTGTGAAAAGCAAGTCATTTTTTTTTCAATGTTCAGAATCTAAGAGCTGACAAAAGCACAAAATTTCAATAGGAAAAATACATTAGAGATGATTTCTTTTTCTGCCCAGTGATCAAACTGATGAACTCTTAGATGGGAGCCACCCAGATCTGCCCATCTTTTTCTCAGTGTGGTTCAGTTTGAGCCCAATATTGTTGAAGAACTTTTTTTTCTACTTGACATGTAGAGATGAATAGTTCCACTGAGTTTATTTTAAACTTCAGAATATTGTCTTTGTTCAATGTATTATTTTTCAACCAGACATCCCCTTTAAAGGTTAAGGCACCAATGTATAACATTTAGAAAATGAATGGTTTTAATATCTGCCCAGTGTGTCAGGTTGGGGACAACAGAGGGAGACAGAAGGAACATTATCACTGGTGAGAGATAGGGAGAAGTTTAAGAAACTTCCATAAACAAGGAAAGGTAATGAGGAAGCTGATGGATTACAGTGGTTGGTCTGTGCAGCTGCAAATGATTTGATGTGGCCTTGAACCCCAAAGTCACCTTATCTGGATGGGAATGAGAGGACTTACTGAAAATCTATCTTGTAGCTTGGAGATGAGAGTTCACAATGACTGGTCTATTAAAAAAAATCTGGACATGCCTTGCTGCTGACCCCAATCATTTGGTCAAGTTGGCCAATATATATTACTCCTATGAATTTTTCCTCCCTTAGCCACTATTTAGACATAACATACACTAACTTGAATAATGAGTTAACTGTGGATATATGTGACACAGAGTCACATATCAGTATTGAAGGGCAATTAAAAAACTATCCAGACTAACATGTAGTAGCAGTAAGTAGTAGGAGTATTAGGAACAGTAGTAATAGTAGTAGTAACAGCAGCAGCAGCAGCAGGAACAGGAACAGTAAATAATAAGTAACAATAATGTAAGATTTAAAAAGTATGCTGTTCAGTGTCTCATTTGAACCTCATATCAAGTCTTTGAGGTAAGTTTCATAATCATCATCATTATTCATATTTTGTGTATTGTGTTTGTCCTTCGTTCTCAAAGAGGAACACTTAATCAGGGAAATGATGACATGACTTGCAGTTGACTTTGATGTGAGCAAGAGAGGGCTGTGAGAGGTCACCAGCCTCACTTTCTTCTACAGAGTCATCTGGGTCCTGTGATCAGATATTCATTAGGATGACTGGAGATGGCCTAGGATGCAATGGGAGACCCTGGCACTTTTAAGCTAAGGCCTTTTCAGGTACTCACTTAGAGTGAGGTAATACCCATTCAGTAGATAGGCCTCTTTAAGAAGTGAGTTAAGGGATGGCCCCTTAAATTAGAAAAAAAGAAAAAAATCAAGCTAGGAGTGGAAGACCCTCAGAGTTGCTGTTCCAAAGAGAAACAGTTACTACCACAGATATTCACTCTAAGCCAATAGGGCCCAAAATAGAGACGGTAAGTGGAGCTTGGGCAGGGACCTATTGTGGTCCAATATATGAACTTCAGAGTGAACTGGCTTTAAGATTTTGAGGGAGGAAGGAAGGAAGGAAAGAAAGGAGGAAGGAAGGGAGGGATGAAATAAGGAAGGGAGAGACAGAGACAGAGAGAAAGAAAGAAATAAAAAAAGAAAGGAAGGAAGGAAGGGGGGAGGAAGGAAGGGAGGGAGGAAGGGAGGGAGAGAGAGAGACAGAGAGAAATAAAGGAAGGAAGGAAAGAAGAAAAAGAAAGAAAAAGAGAGAAAGAAGGAAGGAAAGAAGGAAGGAAGAAAGGAAAGAAAAAAGAGAGGGAGGGAGGGAAGGAAAAAGGAAGGAATTATTCACATTTTGTAGATAAGAAAACTGAAGTTCAAAAAGGCTGAGGGATTTGCACATGGGTCACATTGCTAGTAAATATCTTGGGCAAGGTTTGAACATGGGTCTTCCTAAATCCAAGTCAACCATTCTATCCACCATACCACCTGAACAAGAATCCTTCTTACAATATCCCCAGCAAATGGCCATCCAGGCTCTTGGGGGAAAGCTAATAGATGATACTGTACAACAGGGGTAATGGGTTGGGGATCAGAGAATGTATGCTTGAATCATAATTCTCCTCAGTACCTGTGTGACTTTAAGCAATTCACTTCATCTTCCTGGGTCTCAGTTTCCTTTTCTGTAAAATAGATATAATAATAGCACCCACTCTCCAGGGTGGTTGTTAGGATGAAATGCAGTAATAGTTGTAAAGCATTTGGCACAGTACCTGGAATACAGTAAGTATTATATAAATGTTAGCTCTTATTATTTTTAAAATTTGTTTATTTCCCTTGAGTTTCAAATTTTCTCCACTTCCCTCTGCTCCCCCCTTCCCGCTATGGTGTTATGCAATCAAATATAGGATCTACAAATACCTTCATGTTACATATTAGTCAAGTTGTAAAGAAGGATTATAACCAATGGAGAGAACAAGTATAAAGAAGGAACAAAACAAAACCAAAAAAGAGAGAGTAGCTCTTATTTTTATTATCTTCCTGGACCTCAGTTGAAATCTTCCTCAGCAAACCCCACCTGTGGTCACCCCTGCTACTCTTACTTCTCCTTTCTGAGGTTAGAGAGAGCAAGTAAAATCCCCCTTAAAAGTCACTGGGACATCCCTACTGATGGCTGAGATCCCCACCACAGTCCCTATTTCTGCTGAGAAACTCTTAAAAAGTACTTTGCCAGTATTAAAGCACTATGTAGTGAGTTGGCTTTATTATTTTTCAGAGCTAACTCAGAATCCCACAAGGCTATATATATGACTGGCGAATTCCTAGTCAGTGTTAGGCACAAAGTCAAAGATCATCTCCCAAACTCATTGTTTTACAAACTTGATTGAAAACATATGGGCCCTGTTACAATTTCTGGCCAGCTTCACTCAGCAGACCAATATGTGATACTGATAATATTGACAGCTTGTATTTTGTTTTGGCTATTCTTTAATTTGAGGAGCTCTTTTGTCAACAGTGTATGGTGTAGCCAAAGCAGTACACGTGAGGCTATAGGCTCTGACTTGAAACAGAGTAAGCCAAAGTCAAAAAAAGGAAGAGAGAGAAAAGGGAGGGGAGAGGAGAGGAGGGGAGGGGAGGGGACGGAAAGAGAGGGGAAGGGAGGGATGTGGATATATCAACCAACTAATCAACACACTTTATTTTATATACCTACAATGTTCTAGGCATTATGCTAGGTGCTGGGGATACAGAGACAAAGGCAAAATTAGTCCCTGCACTCAAGGAGCTTATAGTCCAACAGGAAAAGTCAAAGCATATAGGTAAATTAGCAAGTTAACAAGCATTAATTAAGATCTTACTATGCTGCAAGCATTATATACTAAGTTTCAGACATAAAAAGAAAAAAGAAGGAAAAAAACATCCCCAGCCCTCAAGGAGGTTGAATTCTAAAAGGAGAGACAATAGGCAAACAACTGTATCCAAATATCATTTGCAGTATGATAACAGGGGAAGAGGAGAGCTTCTCACAAAGGATTCCAACTCTGAGTTCAAGCAGTTAGATTATTCAGTGGATAGAGTTCAAACCTAGTCTCATATAATCACTAGCTGTGGGACCCTAAGGCAAATCATTTAATATTGTTTGTCTTAATCCACCAGAGGAGGAAGTGGCAAACCACTTCCAGGATTTTTGCCCAAAAAACCCCATGAATAGTATGGTCCACAGGGTCACAAAGAGTTGGACACAATTGAATGACTGAATACAAACCACAGAAAGATTTAGTCCTTGTGGAACATGTTCCCCAAAGAATGTAACAGACTTCTTCTTAAACTTTCAGACTCATTAAGCCTCATCCCCAATCCAGCATAGGATTCTGGGGAAAAATCTCTAATATAAAGCTAAGGTTTGGCTCATGTCTAAGGTCCCACAATAGGATGCTTTTCTAGAAAGGTTACTCATTAAACAAAGTAGTAAATATCAGGTATAGGACAGCTATTCATTTGCTCTATCACAAAAGGAATGTATAAAATGCAAAAGATTCTTAAATAATGGATGACAAATACTTTTAAAAGGAATCAATGACCCATTGCTCCTAATATCTTCTCCCAGGAGTCAGGAATGATATTTAAGGATGAAAAGGATTCTTGGAAGCACTTAAACAGAAATCTATACAGAAAAAAGAAATTACCTATTACCTCTATTAGATGTTTCCAGGTGGTAAAGTCTCCTGGGAGATTAATATAATTGATGAACTGATTTCATTTTAACCTCAGTCTTCACTGTCTTAACAGCAGTTTAAGTTCTAGGTCTTCTAGTCAGCCAATGAGAAAATATCTCATCTTGTGGAGAGTTGATATCTAACCCTCTGAGAAGGGTATCATTGTGGGAAATGCCTCTTCCAGACAATCAGCACCCAGGAACTCACAATCTCTCTAACTCATGAGGAAGCTGTCAAGATTAGAGACTTTAAAAGCAAAATAAATACAAATGCTAATCATGGTATCACATTACTATAATCCCTAATACTAATGAAAAGGAGGCTGGTGGATCTCCCAGTCTTAGAAGTTTATGCCCTAGTACAATTCAGAAATATTAAATGCATCATTCTCAGATCATGATGCAATAAAAATTATATGCAATAAAGAGCCACAGAAAGACTAAAAACTAATAGTGGGTCAAACAAAAAATTATAGAAACAATAAGCAATTTCATTCAAGAGAATGATAATAATGAGACAACATACCAAAATTTGTGGGAAGCATTAAAGGCAGTTCTTAGGGGAAGTTTTATATCCCTGAGGGCATACTTGAATAAATTAGAGAGAAGAGAGGAAAATGAATTGGGGATGCAATTGAAAAAGCTAGAAAAAGAACAAATTGAAAATCCTCAATTAAATACTAAATTGGAAATATTGAAAACCAAAGGAGAGATTAATAAAATTGAAATTAAGAAAACTATTGAATTAATAAATAAAACTAAGAACTGATTTTATAAAAAAATCAATAAAATTGGTAGACCCTTAGTCAATATGATAAAAAGGAAAGTAGAAAACCAAATTATGAGAATCAAAAATCAAGAGGGGGAATCTACCTCCAATGAAGAGGAAATCAAAACAATAACTAGGAATTATTTTTCCCAATTGTATGCACATGAATTTGACAATCTTAGTGAAATGGAGAAATATTTACAAAAATACAAATTGTCCAGATTAATTGAAGGGGAAGTAAATTACTTAAATAAGCCCATCTCAGAAAAATAAATCAAACAAGTTTTGAGTGAACTCCCTAGGAAAAAATCTCCAGGGCCAGATGGGTTTACTAGTGAATTCTATCAAACATTTAAAAAACAATTGATTCTAATACTCTACAAACTATTTGGGAAAATTAGTGAAGAAGGAGTCCTACTAAATTCTTTCTATGACACAAATATGGTACTGATTCCTAAATCAGGAAGAGATAAAACAGAGAAAGAAAATTATAGACCAATTTCCCTTATGAATTTAGATGTAAAATTTTAAATAAAATATTAGCTAAAAGACTACAACAACTTATCACAAGAATAATTCACTTTGATCCGGTAAGATTTATTCCAGGAATACAAAGATGGTTTAATATTAGGAAAACCATCAGTATAATTGATCATATCAACAGTAAAACTAGCAGAAACCACATTATTATTTCAATAGATGCAGAAAAGGCTTTTGACAAAATACAACATCCATTCCTATTAAAAACACTAGAAAGTGTAGGAATAAATGGAGGCTTACTTAAAATAATAGGTAGCATCTATTTAAAACCACCAGCAAGTATTATATGTAATGGGAATAAATTAGAAGCATTTCCAATACGATCAGGAGTGAAACAAGGGTGTCCACTATCACCCCTCTTATTCAGTCTGGTACTAGAAATGTTAACAGTAGCAATTAGAGAAGAAAAAGAAATCAAAGGAATCAAATTAGGAAAGAAGAGACCAAGCTATCACTCTTTGCAGATGATATGATGATATACTTAAAGAATCCTAGAGAACCAAGGAAAGAACTACTTGAGACAATAAAAAAAATTTGGCAAAGTTGCATGATATAAAATAAACCTACATAAATCCTCAGAATTCCTGTGTATCTCTAAAGAAATTCAAAAGCAAGAGTGGTCTGGGGTGGAGGTCATAGGTGGGTTTCCAGCTTGCCAGAAATGGAAGTTGCCCCCACACACACATTTGGGACAAAAGTTCCCGTCTGGCAAAATAGAAGTTGAAAGAATCCACCGATCAACTCCTGAAAAAGATCCCAAAAAGAAAACTCACAGGAATATTATAGCCAGGTTCCAGAATCCCCAGATCAAGGAGAAAATAATACAAGCAGCCAGGAAGAAACAATTTCAATATTGTGGAAACACAATCAGAATAGCACAGGACCTGGCAGCTTCTACACTGAGGGATCAAAGGGCATGGAATACGATATTCCAGAGGGCAAAAGAGCTGGGAATGAACCCAAGGGTCACCTACCCAGCAAAACTGAGTATTTTGTTTCAGGGGAAAATATGGTCATTTAGTAGAAAGAAGACTTTCAAGCATTCTTGAGGAAAAAACCAGAGTTGAATAGAAAATTTGACATCCAGGCACAAGAAGCAAGAGATGCCTGAGAAGGTAATCAGGGAAAAGAAATCAAAAGGAACTTATCAAAGTTGAACTATTTACATTCCTATATGGAAAAACAATAACTGTGACTGAGGAAATCTTTCTCAGTATGAAAATAATGGAAGAAGGGTGTGTGGTCATATGAATACATATGTGAATGTGTGTATATATGTTTACAGTTATACACGGATAGAGGGCATAGGTTGAATTTGTTGGGAAGGAAGGATACTTAAGGGGTGAACTTATGAGATGAGAGAGGAAAGTGGCAAGAGGAGATGGGGAGAGACAGGGTAGGGTAAACTATCTCATGTAGAAGAAGCAAGGGGGAGTGGTTGTAAGGGAGGGGAAGAATAGGAAGGCAAAAAGGCAAAATCACATTCTCATTGAATTTGGTTCTGGGAGAGAATGACATACATACTAAATGGGATATCTCAACCTGCAGCAGAATAGGGGGAAGGGGAATGAGAGGAGGGATGATTGATGGGAGGGCATCCTTGGGGGGAGGGGAGGTTGAAAGTACCCACTATAGAAGAGGGACAGGATCATGTAGGGAATGGACCAGGTGGGGGGTGGGATGAGTGGGAGGGAATTATAAGCAGCCTTGTACAATATATCTACTATGATAATGTTTTGCATAGCTAGACAAGTACAACATATACTGAATTACTTATCTCCCCAGAGGGAATGGGTGACAAGGGAGGAAGGAAATGGATCTGAAATTCAAGGTTTTAAGATTAAATGTATATATATATATATATATATATATATATGTATATATATATATATATATATATATATATATATATATATATATATATATATATATATAAGACATTCAACAGCAAGAGATAGAAAGAGAAATACCATTGAAAGTCACTGTTGACATTATAAAATATTTGGGAGTCTACCTGTCAAAACCAGGACCTATATCATCACAACTACAAAACACTTCTCACACAAATAAAGTCAGATCTAACTAATTGTAAAAATATCAGTTGCTCTTGGCTGGGTCGAGATAATATAATAAAAACGACAATTTTACCCAAACTAAATTATATATTTAGTGCCATACCAATCGATTTACCAAAAAAACTACTTTATAGAGCTAGAAAAAATAGTAACAAAATTTATTTGGAAGAACAAATGGTCTAGAATATCAAGGGAATTAATGAAAAGAAATGCTAGGGAAAGTGGACTAGCTATATCAGAATTTAATATGTATTATAAAGCAGCAGTCGTCAAAACTATTTGGTACTGGCTGAGGAATAGAGTAGTGAATCAATGGAATAGATTGGGCACACGAGATTCAGTAGTCAATGAGTACAGTAATCTATTGTTTGATAAACCCAAAGACCCCAGTTTTGGGGATAAGAACGCAGTATTTGACAAAAATTGCTGGGAAAACTGGAATATAGTATGGCAGAAACTGGGCATAGACCACTATCTAACACCATATACTAAAATCAGGTCTAAATGGGTGCATGATCTAGGCATAAAATATGATACTCTAAGCAATCTGGGAGAATAAGGAATAGTTTACCCATCAGATTTGTCATAAAGTAAAGACTTTATGACCAAACAAGAATGAGAGAACATTATAAAATGCAAAATGGATAATTTTGGTTACATTAAATTAAAAGGCTTCTGTAGAGACAAACCCAATGTAACCAAGATTAAGAGGGAGGTGGAAAATTGGGAAAGAATTTTTACAATCTATGTCTCTGATAAAGGACTCATTTCTAAAATATACAGAGAATTGACTCAAATCTATAATACAAGTCATTCCCCAATTGATAAATGGTCAAAGGATATGAACAGGCAGTTTTCAGAGAAAGAAATTAAAGATATATATATATATATGTATATATATATATATATATATACATATATATATATATAAGCATATGAAGAAATGCTCTATATAACTATTGATTAGAGAAATGTAAATCAAAACAACTCTGAGATACCACATCTCACGAGTCAGATTGGCTAAGATGACAAAACAGAAAAATGACAAATGCTGGAGAGGATGTGGGCAAATTAGAGCACTAATGCATTGCTGGTGGAGTAGTGAGCTGATCCAACCATTCTGAAGAACAATCTGGAACTATGCCCAAAGGGCTGTAAATAATATCATACCCTTTGACCCAGCAATACCACTTCTAGTGTTATATCCCAAAGAGATAATAGAAGTGGGAGGAAGACCCATATGTACCAATATGTTTATAGCAGCCCTTTTTGTGGTTGCAAAGAATTGGAAATTAAGGGGGTGCCCATCAATTGGGGAATGGCTGAACAAGTTGTGGTATATGCGTGTAATGGAATACTATTGTGCTATAAGAAACGAGGAGTAGATGGACTTCATAATTACCTGGAGAGGCTTATACGAACTGATGCTGAGTAATAAGAGTTAAACCAGGAGAAATTTCCATACAATCACAGACACAACATATGTGTGATGACCATCTATGACAGACTTTACTCTTCTCAGCAATGCAGTGATATAAGTCAATCCCAAAAAAGTCTCACGATGGAGAGAGATGTCTACATCCAGAGAAAGAACTAGAAAGAACGAGTTTGAAGCCTGATTGAAGCAAACTAATTGATCTCTTTCTTTTTATTGTTTGGCTTTACCATTTTACCATTTACCACTCTTTACCATTTTTCATTCTATCTAGTACAATCCGCCTTTGTAACATGACTAATGTCTAATATAAAAGTATTTGCATATCTTATACTAGATTGTATGCCATTGTGAGGTGGGGGAGGGGAAGAAAATTTGAAACTCAAGGAATTACAGAATTGAATCTTGTAAACTAAAAGTAAACAAACAAATTAATAAAGATAAAAAATTCTATTGAACAAAAGAAGTTCTGAGATCCAGGGGCCTAAGCAAAACAGGTGTTCCCACTAAGTTCAGCATCCTGTGGAGCTCTATACGGTGGTAAAGTAAGGAGGTATGGAAGCTGGCTGCTGAAGGGAGAATGAACCAGCCCACATCAAAAACAAGCAAGACAAATCTTCTGGGCCAAGCGGCAGTGGGATGGGTCCCTTATGTAAACAATGCACTCATAGCCTGGCAAGATGGCAAGACCCAATCTCAAAATTTACTAAAAATTAAAAAAAAATTTAAAATATTATGATGGGAGAGAGGGGATGTTCAGAGCTCAGAAATGGTACACCATGTAAAAGGAATCCCACAGTACCTATGGAGAGAAATTATGTAAAATAACACTGAAAGTCCATTTGAGGGAAGACAAGTTTCTGAAGGGCTTCATTTGTCAAATAGTTTCTATTTCATCATAGGAGTTAGATGCAGCCACTGAACTTTTTCAAGGAGGAGAGTGATGTACCAGACCAAGAGTAACTGAAATCAAGATGGAGTCAAGTAAGATTTCATATCAAAACCCCTTCTCCCAGTTTCTACTATTCAGTTCTCTCCAAAATATCTCATACAATGTCAGGACCACAACTAGGGACTGTGGGGAGGGCTATGGGTGGGTCCACTGAAGGATGGACATGTCAGGAAAAGGGGAGCAGGGACCTGGTGGAAGGGGAATATCTCTTTAGTGAAAAAGACTCCTTAGATGTGATTTCCCCCAAGTAGAATATAAGCTCCTTAAGAGCAAATATGTTGGGGCAGGTAGGTGGTGCAGTGAATAGAGCACCAGCCCTGGAGTCAGGAGGATCTGAGTTCAAATCCAGCCTCAGACACTTAACACAAAAACTAGCCATATGACTTTGGGCAAGACACTTAACCCCACTTGTCCTCCAAAAAAGCAAAAAAAAAAAAAAGAGCAAATATGTTTTCTGTTATGTCTTTGTATCCCCCAAAATATAACATAATATTTTAAGTCAGAGGGAAGATTAGTATAAGAAAAATGCATACCTCTCCAAAATGAGGCACCACTCGGATTGCAGCATCATGATACAAAGCCCTAGTTGCTTTACCCAGGTTATGTTTCTGAGACACTTTGGTATGGGGGTGACCCTTGCACTGGGAATATGATCTGTGAACTTCATCCATAAGTCTGCCTTCTTTAAAATCACAGGAAATATAAGCTTCTTGAGAGAAGGGACGGCTTTTTGGCTTGCGTTTGTATTCCCAGCACATTGTATAGTGCCTGGTGTGTAATAAGAGATTAATAAATGTTTGCTTCCTACTTTCCTCCCTCCCTCTCTCCCTCCATTCCTTCCTTCTTTCCTTCCTTCCTTTCTTCCTTCCTTTGATGATTCCTCAAGGTATAGTGAAGGGCCCCATAGAAGTTTGTCAGAATCTTGAATGCTGAAGACCTTATAATGCAGTGAAGGGGTAGAGTGGGGGTGGGGAGATAGACCATAAATGTAAGAAGGGTAAAATAAAAATGAAAATCTAAAGAATGGCTATAAACAAAAATCTAAAAGATATCTCAAGTCAATTAATGCTTGATTGGCAAATGAATGATACTCTTCAGAAAACAATTGCTCATTGCAGTAATTCTTAACACAATAATTATGAATAGAGTAATCATTAGAGAGGTTACTACTATTGCAGGTAGAAAGTGGTGCATTTAGAATAATGAGAGATGGATTGAGCTCTTATTTCCTGTGCTTAATAAAAGCTAATAATAGCTAGAACGTGTATAAGACTTCATTTTCAAGGGTCCATGCAAAGGATTTTACAATTATAATCCCATTGGATTCTCACAACAACCATGGAAGGCAGATGTTATTATTATCCCCATTTTACTGATGAGGAAACTGAGGCCCGGAGAGGTGCTGTCAAATGAAGTAAAAAAGGGTGCCAGACACTGTGCTAAGCCCTGAAGATACAAAATAAGGCAAAAGATCATCTCTACACTCTAGGACCTCACAACTTAATCAGTTAAGTGACTTGTCCAGGGTCACACATTAACAGAGCTAGGATTCCAAACCAGGTCCTCTGCTTTCAAGTTTAGCACACTTGGCTATTTCTAATACAAAACAGAGGAAGGGCATCTATGCCAGATAAAAGCCCCTTCTATTTCCTAAATAAAAGTGGATCCAACAGAGCCAGAAAATGCTCCTAGCCCAAGTAGATGGACTCTCTAAGGCATTTGTTTGGTGAAAGAAAAAAAAAATCCCAAGAGCAGGAGATGATTTATCTTCCATGAATTTCCTGCCCTCCTTGCACTCTGTAGGCCAGCAGCTGAGCATCTCTCTTCTGCCATGTTGTCTGTCCTCAGCTAGTTGCAGGGTGACCTGTCCAATTCTCTCCAGGAGCCAGAATTGAGAGTCAATGGCTGAACCTCATTGTAAGGAACTTTCTAACAGAGAAGTAATAGACTCAAGTGTAGAATAAAACATACTTTGTCAGACGTGGCTAATGTGGGAATTTATTTTGCTTATAATGAATTTTTGTTAGGAATTTTTTTTTCATTTGTGTGTGTGGAAGAAGAAGAATTAAAACAGAAAGGAGGGCTAGGAAAAGAGAGATGAGAGACAGTGACAAAGAGAAAGACAAAGAGAGACAGAAACAGAGATAGAAGGAGGTAAACAAGAGAGATAGAGAGAAGGAGGGAGGGAAAGAGACAGAGAGACTTATAGAAATAGAGAGACAGAGACAAAAAAAGAGAAAGTCAGCCAGTTAACTACTGTGTATTAAGCACCTACTATGTGCCAGGCACCATGCTAAAGGCTGAGGATACAAAGGAAGGCAAATGACAGTTCTTTCTCTCAAAGAGCTCATGGTCTAAAATGGGAAGACAACATACCCACTGTGTACATACAAGATATAGTCAGGATGAATCAGAGATAATCAATAGAGGAAAAGTACTAGCATTAAGGTAGATCAAGAAAGGTGTCTCATAGAAGATGGGATTTTAGCTGGGACTTAAAGAAAGTCAGGGAAGCCAGGAGACAGATGAAGATGAGCAAACAGAGAGAATGAAGGTCACGGGAATAGCTGACAACACCTGGAGTCTAGAGATGGTGTGCATGCTGTGAGAAACAGCAAGTAACCCAACGTCACTGGATCAGGGTATGTGTGGACAGTGAAGGAGATAAGGTATAAGAAGACTGGAAAGGTTGGAGGGCGTTGGGTTGTGAAGAGCTTTGAATGCCAAACAAAGAGTTTTATATTTGATCCTTGAAGTGATAGGGAACCGCTGAAGTTTATCGAATGGGGTGGAGTGGCATGGTCAGATCTGTACTTTAGGAAGATTAATTTGTGCATTGAGTAGAAGATGGACTGGAATTTGGATAGCCTGACCTGGAGCAGCAAGACCATTCAGCGGGTTATTGGGAAATTCCAGGAGTGAGACAATGAGGACCTGAACTAGAGTTGGTGGCAATGTGAGGGGTGAGAAAAGAGAGAGAAGAGGGGTATATATGAGAGATGAAGAAAGAAACAAAAGGACTCAGGGTTCAGTGAATCATTTAAAAATATGTAGAGAAGCAAGAAGGAATCACAGAAAAGTTGGAAATTTTGAATTTTATATTTTAAATTTATTATATACTTTAAAAGAAAAGCAAGTTGTGTTTAATAGCATTTCACAGTGTTTTATGCAGTTTTTTGTGTATCTAAAAGTGATCATTTTCTTTGGTGTTTGTTAAGTTCAGAATTATAGAAAGTCATGAAAAGAAAGTTAATTAGTTCTATTGTTGAACATGTTGAATCTGAAATGATTATCATACATTTAGTTGGAAATGTACAAGAGACATTTGATGATATAGGGCTAGAGTTGAAGAGAAAGACTACAACTACATTCTCAATTACTAAACAGCTTTTGGGTTAGAGATAGCATGGTACAGTGGAATAGATTTGGAGTCAGAAGACCCAGGTTCAAATCCCAGTGTTAGCGTCAAACCGCACGTAGTGTCAGTTTGGGCATATCACCTAACACCTTTGAGCCCCAGTTTCCCTATATGTAAAATGAAGGAATTTCAATGTACATAATTCTAAGGACCCTTCCAGTTCTAAATCTCTGAATTGGAAAATCTAGACAGTATATATAGCTTTTTAATCTGCTCTATCAAAATAACTTTAGCAAAAAACTATAAACCTGCCCTGAGGAGTATGGTGTCCTTTGAACAGGAATTTGTTTATAGTCCAGGTGTTTTCTTCCAGGTTAGAAATAATTCCTATGGGACCCACTCCATTCTGCTTGTTTGCTTTGGCAGCCTTGTCTCAACAACCCCTGAAATGCCAGGAAGTCATAAAGGGGGCTTACAGTAAAAGTTAAGCGCCAGGTGCAAAGTTTTTCCAACAGCTGGGAAAATAAATGCCCTAACATCAAATCTCAGTACAAGAAGGAACCTGTAGCAGGAGAAAGTCAGTCCAAAGAGGTCACACCAAGAAAAGCTTAATCAATGGGCTCAGAATCATTGGAATTCAGAGTTGGAAGGGAACTTAGTGGTCAACTATTCCAAACACTATGCCCCCTCTCCAAAAGAGTTCTTCAATGCATCAGACTAGAGGTCCTTTTGCCACTGCCTACAGGTCTACAGGTCTACAATGAGGGAAACTACAGGCTCCCAAGACAGTCCATTCCACTGTAGGCTTTCTCTAATTGTTAGGATGTTTGTTTTAATTTATATTGAACCTAAATTTGATTTTTCACCACTTTCCTTTCATTTTATATGAGTTAGGACAATAAAGACCAATTGGCTTAAGTCTGGCTTTGTGGCAGCTTTAAAATCCCATGATTTCAGCTCTCATGTTTCTTTTGAATCTCTCTCCTCATGACTAAAGAGCACCAGGAGCTCCAACCCATTTCCCTAATTCCCTTATCTCCTAGAAGTTCTCAAAATCCCTTCATGGCTCAGCCTGGGGCTCTATTATCTCTCCTCTCAGAGGTTCTCAACCTGGGGTCCAAGAGCAACCTCTAGGATACCACTACCACCCCCGCACACTATATGCATGTATATATGATACACATATGTACATATATATGTATATATTTATATATTTCATCCATATATGAAATATATGATGTATACATTGTATTTCAATATATGTTTTCCTTTTTAATGCTGTATAGTTTTCTGCTCTGCATTAAAAAATTATTCTGCGGGGCGGCTAGGTGGCGCAGTGAATAGAGCGCCGGCCCTGGAATCAGAAGGACCTGAGTTCGGAGCCGGCCTCCGACACTTAATCCGCACAAACAAAAACCTAGCCGTGTAACCTTGGGCAAGTTACTTAACCCCAATTGCCCTAAAGGGGCGGCTAGGTGGCGCAGTGAGTAAGAGCGCCGGCCTCGGAGTTTGGATGACCGAGATCAGATCCGGCCTCAGAAAATGAGCACCCACGCATAAATCAAATGACTAGCCGTGTAACCTTGAGCAAGTTACTTAACCCCAATTGCTTTAAAAAAAAAAAAATTATTCTGCGAAGTCCCTAAGTTTTGCCATTTTGGCCCACTTGCTGTTTCTCACACAGACCATGCCATGTCCAGTCACAGACCTTTCCTTCTCTTCATCCCCATCTATTAGTTTCCTTAGCTTCCTTCAAGACTAAGATGAAGACCCACCTTCTGCAAGAAGCTTTTATTGGTCCAGTGTTACCCACAAAGCTTCTCCCTATTGGTTCTCTATTTTTCTTACATGACAATACTTTCTAAATAAATACTATCCCACTTCACCCTCTTCTTTTTACCTATTCTCCTTCTTTGGAATATGGCATAATCACACAGAACCCTAATATAGACACCAGCTTCATCCATTCTCAGGTAAACTTAGGAGGTATAATTTGCTACCATGAATTGGTATCTCTTATTCATCTTACTTTTTTTTTCCAAAACTTGTGTAAGGAAAAAAGAGGAAAATATGTATTTGTATATAAAAAAAGTAGTTCTTGACAGCTATTATGAACTAAAGGTGCTGGATAGTAAGTCAGATTTCCATACTTGGACAAAATTTCAGATTTTAAGGCATACTCCCCATGGAGGTCAAATATAGACAAAAAAAATTCTCAATTTGTTAGCCTAAATAGACACAGCAACATTTTATTTATTAGCAAAGACAAACTGGAAAAAATAGGTTCCCATCAATT
Source organism: Gymnobelideus leadbeateri (assembly GCA_011680675.1). Taxonomy (NCBI): domain Eukaryota; kingdom Metazoa; phylum Chordata; class Mammalia; order Diprotodontia; family Petauridae; genus Gymnobelideus; species Gymnobelideus leadbeateri. The sequence continues at coordinate 18,478 of WOXC01001542.1, forward strand.
GGGGGAATGGCTAAGTAAATTTTAGTGCATGAATGTAATGAAATATTACTGTTTGGTAGGAAATGACAAATATGAAGAATTTAGAGAAGCATGGGAAGACACATGAACTGAGGCAAATTGAAGTAAGTAGAACCAAGAAAATAATATGCAAGTGATTACTACAGTGTAAAAGGAAAGAACAATAAAATAAGATTGAAAGACATATTTTGATACTTTGGCCCTTCATTGGAGAAGTGGTACCTTATTGTTTTATAATATTTCATATGTCAGTTGTAGATGATATTTAAGTTAAATTGATATTTTTTCTCTTTATTTTCTTTTTAAAATCACTTTATAAAAAATACCTTGTATAAAAAAAATGGCTTGTATGGTAAAAGAAGCATTTGTAAGTAAATGTGATAAAAATAAACAAAAATAAAAGACAAGGAAATCAAGTTTGGGGAATGGAATTTTGTGTCAAATAGTGGCCCTTTGCTCTTGGGATACTTCACTGAGTACTTAAAAATGCTAATTAAAATAATTACAGTAATTTTAGCTTTTATCTAGCACTTTAAGATTTGAATAATACCTTTTCAAATGACAACTCATATTATTCTCAAAGAAATCCTATGAAACAGATGATATTGTTGTCTGTATTTTACAGCCAAGCCCAGGACCATGTGAGTCAGAGGTTTTAGCCCCAGGGCAGCCTGATCAGAAGCCAGCTGGAGGGTCCCCAGAATACCAGCAGCTGTGGCATTTGCAGAATTACCAACACATAGATGCCTAGGACAAAGTGAGAGCTTAGTGCCCTATGGACTTTGGGACCAGTACTTGGGAGCACATGAGCTTCTTCCCCTGGGGGCAAGAAGCCACTGAGGACACGCGGCAAAGCCACCATTTTGCAGCTTCAGTTGCAGCTTCAGCTCCTGCCCTTCAGACTGTACTGGGATTCACCTCTCAGTCTTGGGGGTAAGTGCTCTTGCTTTAACCTTCTTGGATTTGGATTGCTGTCTGGGGTGGAGGTCTTGGGGTATGTGACCAGCTTGCCAGAGTATGTGGGGGCTTCAGGGAGAATACTCAGCTAATACCTCTGGCAGTTGAGAAGACCACAACATTTGGGATGGAAACTCCCCTGTCTGGTGGCAGAGTCCTACTGTGGCAAGAAGCCCAAAAGTCAAGTGATTAAGTGGCAATATGTCAAGGCAAAGGAAACAAAATAAACAGAAAAATTCAACATTTGACTCCTATTTTGGAGGCAAAGAGGATCAAAGCATGGAACAGGAGGCAGACTTGGAGGTCAGAACTCCTGCACCAAAAGCCCCAAATGAAAATATGAGTGGGTTACAGGTAATAGAGGGCCTTAAAAAGGATTTTAAAAACCAAATAAGAGAAGTAGAGGAAAAAATGGGAAGAGAAATGAGAAAGATGCAGGAAAAGTATAAAATGAGAGTCAACAGCCTGACTGAGGAAAATAACACCTTAAAAATAGACTAATACAAATGGCAAAAGAGGCTCAAAAAGCCAATGAGGAGAAAAATGCCTTAAAAAGCCAAATTTGCCAGGTGGAAAAAGAATCTCAAAAGCTCACTGAGGAGATTCATTCCTTCAGACTAGAGCAAATGGAAGCTAGTGACTTTATGAGAAATCAAGATGCTGTTAAACAGATCCAAGCAATTGAAAGAATAGAAAGCAATGTCAAATATCTCATGGGAAAAACCACTGACCTGGAAAATAGATCCAGTAGAGATAATTTAAAAATTATTGGACTACCTGAAAGCCATGATCAAAGAAAGAACCTAGAAATCATCCTTCAAGAAATTCTCAAAGAAAATTGCCCAGATGTTTTAGACCAAGAGGGCGAAATAGAGGTTAAAAGAATCCATCAATCACCTCCTGAAAAAGATCCCAAAAAGAAAACTCCTATGAATATTAGAGCCAAGTTCCAGAATCCTCAGATCAAGGAGAAAATACCATAAACAGGCAGGAGGAAACAATTTCAATATCGTGGAAACACAATCAGAATAGTGCAGGACCTGGCAGCTACTACACTGAGGGATCAAAGGGCATGGAATATGATATTCCTGAGGGCAAAGCAGCTGGGATTAAAACCAAGAGTCACCTACCCAGCAAAACTTAGTATCTTGTTTCAGGGGAAAATATGGTCATTCAGAGGAATAGAGGACTTTCAATCATACTTGAGGAAATAACCAGAGTTGAATAGAAAATTTGACATTCAGACACAAGAAGCAAGAGATGCTTGAGAAGGTAAACAGGAAAAGAAATCAAAAAGAATTTATCAAAGTTGAACTATTTATGTTCCTACATGGAAAAACAATAACTGTAACTGATGAAACCTTTCTCAGTATGAAAATAATTGAAGAAGGGTATATGGGCATATGAATACATATGTGAATGTGTGTATATATATATATATATATATATATATATATATATATATATATATATATATATATATATATATGTTTATAGGTATACATGGATAGAGGGCACAGGTAGAATTTGGTGGGAAGGGATGATACTTAAAGGGTGAAGTGAAGAGGTGAGAGAGGAATGTGGCAAGAGGAGATGGGGAGACACAGGGGGCAGGGTAAACTATCTCATGTAGAAGAGGCAAGGGCAAGTGGTTGCAGGGGAGGAGAAGAACAGGAAGGCAAAAAGGCAAAACCATATCCTCATTGAATTTGGCTTAGGGAGAGAATGACATGCATACTAAATGGGATATCTCACCCTGTAGGAGAGTAGAGGGGAGGGGGATGAGAGAGGGGATGATGGAGGGAAGGGCATGCTGGGGGCAGAGGAGGTTGGAGGCACCCACTTTTGAAGAGGGACAGGATCAAAGTAGGGAATGGACCAGGTGGAGGGTGGGATGGGTGGGAGGGAAATATAGCCAGTCTTTTACAATATATCTACTATGGTAATGTTTTGCATAGCTATATATGTACAACATATACTGAATTGCTTATCTTCCCAGCAGGAGTGGGTGACAAGGGAATAAGGGAATGGGTCTGGAATTCAAAGTTTTAAAATCAAATGTTTAAAATATATATAAATAGTATTATTAATAATATTTTGCATGTAATTGGGAGATAATATTTCAGTCATTGGGGCACAGAGATTCACCTTGCCCTAATGGAAAAGTCAAAGGGGGTATGGGAGAACATATGGGAAAGATCAGATTGGATGAGGGGATATCCCGTGGGACTGCTATTCTGGGGTACTGGGTAGGGGGAAAATGGCAAACAATTTTAACTTGAAATCTGGTGGAAATGAATGATGTAAACCAGAAGTTAATAAAGCAATTGGAAAAAAATGACACACTGGAATATTGCCAAATCCCAGAGCCTCAGAGATAAGAAAGATCTTAGATGTCAGCTAGCTCAAATTATTCCTGATAAGGAATGTCCTCTGCAGCTTCCCAACAATGGCCATCCATGCTCTACCTGAAGACTTTGATGAGGGATAACCTGCTACATGATGAGGCAACTCATTCCACTTTGGATCAATTCCAGTTGTTAGAAAGACTGCTCATATCTCTTTAACTTCCACCACTTCTAGAGTTTTCTTCCCTTTTAATTCATGAAGTATCATTTATGTTCTATATGAAAGCCCTTTACCATTACACAACACACTGAAATATTTACAAGTTCTAACTAAGCTTATTGTTGACTGTTTAAAAAGCTTTTGATTCACTAAAATGACATGCTCTCTTGGGAAATGGTCTTTCCCACACATCCTTCAACATCATTTAAGAGAATGTATATATGCATGTGTGTGTGTATTTGTGTGTATGTATGTATAAATATGCATCTATCTATATATTTCTATCCATATAGATATAGGGGAGATAGCTATAGATATATAGATATAGATATAGATATAGATATAGATATAGATATAGATATAGACATAGATATATAGATATAGATATAGACATATAGAGAGAGATGATATGCTATAATACTTGGACAATGAGTTGCTCTCAGAATTAATCAGAGGAGGACAGAAGACTGGAATATCTTTGGGAAACTGAGAAGCTCATTTAGTAATCTCAAATGTCACCCAGAAAAATAAGGCCATTTAAAAATATCAATGTACAACCTATGTTGTAAGGCTGTGAATCAAATTAAATCAAGACAAATCAACAAGAACTCAATGCCTGCTATATGCCATGTTTATTGTACAATGTCACTTATGAAAACCTGCCTATTTCCTAATAATATCATAAGTAAGAATGTCCTTTGTGCATATTAGTATTATTAAATGTTTATAACAATAATATTAATAAAATTTATATGATGCTTTAAAGTCTATACAATGCTTCAGATATTTTATTTCATTTGATATTAAAAAGGAAAAAAGATATATAAGATTGAGCTTATATCCTCTATCTATGTGTGTGTGCATATAAACATATTGTATAATACTGTACATGTGATATATGTGATAATATGCCTACCTACGTAAACTATAGAATCATATGGGTATATACATTTATATCATATAAATATACAACACAAAATTTTCCTTTAGTATCTTCCCATCCTTCATAAACCTTATGAATTTAACCCTTCAATATCTTCATGATTGTGTTACCACCAGCTAAAATATTCTTTATATACAATTGGCTTAATTTAGTTCATTTTCTCATCTCAGGTCTTTAGTGTTGTCATTGCTTTTGCCATAAAACTATCTAGAACTTCAATGTTAAAATGTGACTGTTTCCTTTGAATAAGAATAGAGTATGCGGTTTTAAAAATATTAGCAGATTCTTTGTCTTTCTTTCGTTTAATATCTTTCATTTTCATATTTAAATGTTCCTGGGATATCTTTACTAATTTGAGTATTTCTCTAAGATTTCTTTAACTGGTTTTCCTGAACTGCTTTTATCTGTTTAATGAGATGATATTGTTCATAATCTTTATTCATCTTTCTTTGTATAATTTTACAAATGTATTTATATATATTTGAAACTAGCTTTGCCCCTGGATTTCATATCACTCCCTTGAGCTAGTATGTCAAATGTTTGTTGACAGAGGTAATTTTTAGCCTCTCTTTTAATTTTATTTTTTATTTTCTTTCCTTGTTTGGGAAATATATTTATATTGGCTAAACTTTCTTATAAAGGTACTCTAATCAGTTTCTACTACCGTCATTCTGCTTTTGACTTTCTGGACTCTTTAGCCAGATACTTTAAATGCATTCTCACCCAGGAACTAACTTCTCTCAACATACCCTGAAACTTCCACCATCCCTGAGGTCTTCTAATCCTGGAACATCTCTCTTCCCCATTGGTCAGTTCTTCCCAGTGCTTCCATTTTAGGGAACTGCCCAAGCTACCCACCCTCTATTCCCTTTCTGGCTATACTTCTGATTCTCAACTTTGATGCCATCTCCCATGTTGGGTACGCCTCCATTTGTGTTCTCTTTTGCTTATTGTCTTCCTCTACTAAAATATTATCTCCTTGTCTTCCTTTTTGCTCGTATTTGATTTTCCATAACAATTACTTAATAAATACTTGTTGCCTTGCCTTTTTCCATATATATTTGTATGTGTATGTATATGCATGTATGTGTATACACACACACAGTTTGCCATTACTAGTAAGTTGTTTTAAAAGGTCTAGTTGTAGGATTTTTTTTCAGTTCAAATGATATATTTTCATCACTTTTATATTTCACAGAATTTTTGTCTTCAACAAATCCATGATATAAATATCCATCCACAGACTGCTGATTTGAGAATTATTCCCACATTAAGTCAGGTCTCATTTCCTGTCACAAAAACTAATTAACTTTTTTTTTATCTTATTCATAGATCTCTTTGCCCAGTAACTTCTGGTTATTTTCTCAGAGAAAGCATAAATAATATTTAGATTTGAGGATCATGTATACTCTAAAGGTCTTTTTCCTTCTTTTTTGTTTCTCATCCATATTTTCCAATATACTTTCATCACATTCACTTATTATCACATTTGCATTGAAATATTAAAATCACTGAATATCAAATATCGCACACAACCTTCTTTCACTCCAATGGTGACTGGGAAAGTGCAAGAGCACTGTCATTTATACAGAATACAGGCAAGCATGCCATCATGAAACTGATGTATAATACTGGTTAACTTCTCTGGGCAATGAAATTTTGACATAATTTTCCTTAATCTTTCATGACCAACAGTATCAAAGGTTTTGGTCATATTGATAAACGTTGTGTACAGACCTCTGCTCCACTCCTGGCATGTCTCCTGCAGTTGTTGGGCAGTAAACATTATATCAACTATTTCTCAGTCCTTTTGGAAACCATACAATCTCTCAGGTAGATGACTATCTCCCAGATGAATGATCAGGTGAGTATATATGTGTAATATTATAAAACCAATGAGATATTCGCAGCACCCACAAAAGCTATGAATATGCTGGTGTAGATGTGAAACACAAAATGTGACAGGCTCTCCACATGGAAGACAGAATCAAAGCATTTATTAAAATACCAGGAAGCCGAATCCCAAAACCAGAAAGTCAAATTCACCATAGTGACCATGAACTTGATACCCATAATCAATGCAATGCACACGAACATTACCAAGCTTTCCCAAACCTTCCTTGCATCAGACCTTCAAAACAAAACAGGTTCTCTTAAGCAAGAATGCCTCTCTCTCACTCACACTAACTGCTTAGCCTCCACACTGCTTGCTCCCAGCAGTTCTGGCTCTCTCTCAGCTGGTGGTCACCTTTTTATTTTGGTTATTAGCTCCTCCCTGTTCCATCCCTTCCTGTTACATCAGCAAGTGCCTCACACTTTGGGTTTCACAAGTTGTGCTTCTTGACAAAGACTTGATATAATCAAGGCCAAAGCTCAACTGAAACAGCTTCCCCTCTTGGCAGGAATTAAAGTCTCCCTTTCGAGAAGGTTATGGAGAGTAGAGGCTAGAGATGTCCATTATTCCTCCTTTACAGGCACCAAATAACATCCAGCAACATCTAGGAGGTAATTTCACTGCACAAATATGAAAAGAATCCCTTCCCGCAAGGAGCTTACAATCTAACGGGCAGAGACAAGAAACAAATGAAAGCCAAAAAGGGGACAGTGAGGAAAATACCCAACATAGTGGCATGGTTTAAAAGCTAGAGAACCCCAAGTAGTAGATCCAGGTGAAAAATAAGGAGAACCATTCAATCAATAAATAAATTCCCAAGACTTTGTTAAATCTCTACTATGTGCCAGGTACTGTACTAGGAGTTGGAGATATAAAGGCAGAAATGAAAAAAAAAAAAGCTCTGTATACAAAGAATTTACATTTTAATGGAGAGGGAAAAGGATAAAGAATTGAAAAATATTTGTGTGTGCTGCATATATGTGTGTATCTAAATACATGTATAAATTATACATACATATTCTCATTTTTGTATATAGCATTTCTTCCATGAGGGGAAGCTTGAGGGGAGGGTAAAGGCTAACCATATATTCTCTTCAGATAAGAGAACCAAGCTAGAGTTATATCTACCCTCTTCCTTAAATATTACTAATCTAGGCTACATAGATTTCAATTTCAAGCTAACACTTGCTCATGCTGTTCATTAAAGAGAAAAGGCTGATCCAAGCCTTATATGCAAGTCTCTTCTCACCAATAGAAGATTCACAATGAACACACATAGTAAGTAGCAAAGAAATCACCTTGGGTACTTGCCATTTGTGTGACTCTGGGCAAATCACTTAACCTTTTTCAGTCTCATTTTCCCCATCTATAAAACTGAGATAATAATAGAATCCCACTTCTCTAGCTAGTTAGGAGGACACAGTGAAATAATATATGCACCTAATTATACAAACCTTAAAGTACTATATAAATGTTAGTTATTATCTCCCCCCAGAACCCAATTTTAGAAGCTGAAAATTAGCTGAATGAATGTTAGAATTAAAGGAACTACAAAAAGGCAATGGCATTAAAGAAAATGGGCTTGATTTATGATATGTTCAGCCTTATGTACCATTGGGCACAAGGCGAACATGTCCCCTTTTCTGAGAGCACCATATATGCAATTTTTTATGTCAGTTGCTGGTGGTAACATCCTACAGCCTACTCACCTATAATTTTTTAATAACCCTCTGATTCATCTGCAAATGAAGTATCAGATTAAGGTGGCTTGCCACCACTGGAGAGAGGTGAAAATAGGAGGAAACATGACTGGAGGTGAACCTTTGGGAACTATGAGAAGAAGTAGTGAGAGCCAAGCTTATAGAGGATTTCCCTGGAAGGAGACTCTTCATATTTTCATATTTTTTTCTTGTTATGTTTTTTTTTTTTTGGAGGGAAATTGGGGTTAAGTGACTTGCCCGAGGTCACACAGCTAGTTTGTGTGATAAGTGTCTGAGGTCGGATTTGAACTCAGGTCCTCCTGACTCCAGGGAGGGTGCTCCAGACTGTATTTTTTGAGAGCCACCAGCATCAATTCCTAAAGCAAAGTTTCCAAAGGAAATCAGAACTTTAAAAGAAAAGGAAAAAAAGAAAACTCTGAAAAAGCGTATGTGTTTTGAAGTTTTAATATGTCTTTTAACATTTTCTACAGAAGTAATTGCAGGTTTCCTCTGGTGATTCACTCTTGTCTTGGACCTCTATCAGATCAATTCTTTTGCAGACAAATGGCAAATAATAAGAAAAATAGGTGCAAATTAAAACGTTATTTGTCACCCCCAAATTACCAAATCTAGCTCAGATTCGTGACAAAGGTAATTTTATTTTCAAGCATCCTTGGATAGACACGAGTTTAAATGCTGCAGTAGCACAAATCCCCATTCCTGAGTGTGGAAAACTGAGTTAAGAATTGGGAAGTTGGTGCCAACTCTTTCTCTTTGTTCTTTTGTCGCATTATAACGGTACTGAAATTGAATTAATGTGTTGGAAACATGATTTAATCCCTAGTTCCATCCAGGTTCAAGGTAACTGCCCCAGTTGCTAGTAAACCTGAAAAATTTGAATCAAAGACATTATAGAGATTTCAAATGCCATGACCCTCCTTAATTTAAAAATAAGGCAGCAGAGGCCCAGAAAAGATAAGTGAATTGCAGAAGTCACATAGATTATAAGCATTAGAAAGAGACTGAGCCCAGGTTATCTAACTCCAAAAGCAATTCTCCTTGTGATGATCAAAAGGTTCAAGAGACATAGTTTCTGGATAACTTAATCACTTTAGTAATAAGGCCAGCAAGTTATTAATAAAGTATTGACCATCTCTCTTAGACCAAAGATAATCATAGCAGTGGGGATCACAGTTTATTTAATAAAGGCTTAATGAAGGGCTAAGGGTGACATCAGTCACCCTTAGACAAAGAAACTATACTCAGACCACTCCTAGCCTTGGGCTATTTAGGATCTGTCTCTACTCAAGCTTGAGTTAAACACAATAGGCTCCCCCACCTAAATTTAAATCCTTGTTAGGTGGGATCTGATCAAGATGGAAGAGAATTCATTCAACCTCACTGTCAGTAATGTCCTTCCCAAAGACTGAACTTTTAAAGGACTTAGAAGGAAGTGAGAGCTCTGAATCTGAAAAAAAAAAATTGGCTTTTAATAATCATTTCTTACATCCTTCTACCATTCCACACTTCATATTACCTTGAATACATTTGGGTTTATTAACTGCATAAATGTTGCCTGTCCCCAACCCCATAGGTTATAGACTCCTTGAAGTTGGGAACTGTTTTTATTTTCTTTTTGTGGAAAATTTATTCCCATCATCTAATAAAGTTCCTGGCATATAATTAGTTCTTAATAGGTGTTTATGGTATTGAAGTGTGTTTCATTGGATTACATTGGGTTGAATAAATCAGCAAAAAGAATAGAAATGATATGCTATTTGAAATAAGAAAACCAGAAATTTTAATCTGTCCAATGCCTCCAGTATGACTTTGGGCAAGTCATTGGGCCTTTCATTGGGATCTATGAACACAAGAGTTAAAATAGATCCTCTATGAAGTCCCTTTTGAATATAAAATCTCATATAATCCCAGATTACAAAAAAAGAGGATAGTTCAAACGAGATGCCCAATATAGCATGGCTTCCCTGCTCAAGGAGATTAAAACTTCAACAATCAATAGAAATAGCATGTGTAGAAAGCAGACTAGTTTAGGTGAACCTGAGTGCATGAAGGAAGGTCATACACCATCACTGTGGCCAAGTTAAAAAGGGCTATAAATATAAAACAAAAGGAATTAGTATATGGCACAGTTTTGGAGCACGAGATATGAAATCAGAAAATATAGATTAAAATCCCACCTAAGGTAGTTGCTACATGTGTGACCTTACATAAACTACTTAAATTCCCTTTCTATGTTTCAATCTCTTCACCTCAAAAATGGAACAGATAGCCTCTGAATTTCCCTCTGGCTATAAACCAAGAAGAACCAGTATGTTTTTACTAGGGGCAATAAAGAGCTCCTAAGCTTGTGAAACAGGGTGATGATGTAATCCAAGCCATGCTTAAAGAATATAAATTTGTTAGGCATGTGAAAAATAAATTGTATATGGGAGAGACTAAAAGCAGGAATATTTAATTAGGAACCTATTACAATAATACAAGAAAGATATAATGAGCATCCAGACTGGGATGGTGATCATATGAGTGGAGAGAAGGGATATGAGGATGACTAAAAAATTGTAAATTTCTGTAAATGGGAGAAAAATATACAAAGAAATTATATAATTGAGAGAAGAGGAATGCCATGGAGGAAACAGTAAATAGTTTTGTTTTAGACATGGTGATTTTCTGATACACATGGGACACCCAGCTGAAGATGTCCAATAGAAAGTTCATGATTCATGACTAAAGCTCGGGAGATTAAGGCTAGATCTGGAAGTCCTTTAAATAGAGAAAATCATTAAAATGCTAGGTTTTGATAAGAATACCTAGAGAAAAAAAATATTGAGGGCCAAGGCGAGAGTCTCAAGGTACATTGGCTCATGAGGGGTGAGACATATGATCTAACCAAGGAATCTGAGAAGTACTCAGATAGGAGGAGAATGGAGAGGTGAGAAGAAAATGCAACAGGGGGAAGACTTGGGAATGTTGGTACTTGCTGCATTGATTATGTGTATCAACTGCTTGGTTGCTATAATAGATCTGACTTTCTGATGTTTGAGTAAAAGTTTGGTTCTATCATCCACATGGAGAGTCTGTTACATTTTGCAATTCACAACTACACCAGCATATTTATAGCCACTATGGGTGCCGTGAATATCACATTGGATGTACATGAGGTGACTATACTTGTATATAAGGATATTACCATGGATATAGTTTACCTAGATCTTAGCAAAATATTTGATAAAATCATACTATTCCTATGAAAAAGATGTAAAGAAGAGGGTTATATCTGTGGAATAAAACTTCCTTTAAGATAGAAGCTAAGGCTGGCATATACATCAAGGATGCCAAAGATAGAAAAATAGTCCCAATACAGGCTAAAATATGCAGAACTGTACTTTCCATATTAACATTAACATAATAACATATGAACTAGAAATAAAACAGGTATCTATCAGCTAAGTAACAGATCACTAAATGACCTTGCACAAAGTTAATTGAATAGTTCTGTACCATAAGAAATGGATGAGACAATATGGAGAAAAATTGGAAGACTTATATGAACTGAAATAGAGTGAAGTAAGTACAACAAGCAAAAATAGCAAATAAATGCCCACAATTGAGCAAATGGAAAGAACAATATTAATTCAAAGACACTAAACTCTGCAGTCAAAATGAATGAGCTTAACTCATAAGAAGAGATTAGAAAGTATAATTGTCTCCTTTATTTGAAAAGGTGGGAAAATTTGGGCATAGAATATTGGAAGCACTGTCAGTTTTTATTGATGTGTTGGTTAGTTTTATTGAAATACTTTTTTTTCTTTTTTATTGTTTGCTTATTATATAAGGAAAGGTATACATATGGAAACAAAGAAGATATAAAAATTAACAACGGCAAGAGTTGAAAATTTGAAAAAAAGATTAGAGAAAAAGAAGAGAGAATCAGGGGTGATGTCGGAATGATTTGAAGTATAGAATTAGTACATGAGGGAGCTAGGGATAAATGAACTTTATATTTTTCTTTTTTTTTTATTTTAACAAATGCTTTATTAACTTCTGCTTTACATCATTCATTTTTGCTAGATTTTAAGTCACAATTTTTTCCCCATTTTTCCCCTTCCCACCACCACAGAATAACAGTCCCACAAGATATCCCCTCATCCAATCTGCTTTCTCCCATTTCTTCTCTCATACCCCCTTTGACTTTGCCATTAAGGCAAGATGAATCTCTGTGCCCCAATGCCTGCACATCTTATTTACCAATTACATGCAAAATCATATTAATAATAGTATTTATATACATTTGAAACATTTAATTTTAAAACTTTGTATTTCAGATCCATTCCCTTCCTCCCTTGTCACCCACTGGGAAGATAAGAAATTCAGTATATGTTGTACATGTATAGCTATGCAAAATATTACTATAGTAGATATGTTGTAAAAGACTGCTTATATTTCCCTCCCACCCATCCCACCCCCAACCTGGTCCATTCCCTACTTTAATCCTGTCCCTCTTCAAAAGTGGGTACTTCCAAACTCTCCTCCCCCCAGAATGCTCTCCCCTCCATTATGCCTCCTCTTATACTCCTTCCCCCCTGCTCTCCTGTAGGGTGAGATATCCCATGTAGTATGTATGTCATTCTCTCCCTGACCCAAATTCAATGAGAATATGGTTTTGCCTTTTTGCCTTCCTGTTCTTCCCCTCCCCTGCAACCACTTCCCCTTGCTTCTTCTACATGAGATAGTTTACCCGACCCTGTCTCTCCCCATCTCTTCTTGCCACTTTCCTCTCTCACCTCTTCACTTCACCCCTTAAGTATCATCCCTTCCCACCAAATTCTACCTGTGCCCTCTATCCATGTATACCTGTAAACATATATACACACATTCACATATGTATTCATATGCCCATATACCCTTCTTCAATTATTTTCATACTGAGAAAGGTTTCATCAGTCATAGTTATTGTTTTTCCATGTAGGAATGTAAATAGTTCAACTTTGATAAGTTCCTTTTGATTTCTTTTCACTGATTACCTTCTCAAGCATCTCTTACTTCTTGTGTCTGAATGAAAAATTTTCTATTCAACCCTGGTTTTTTCCTCAAGAATGCTTGAAAGACCTCTATTCCACTGAATGACCATATTTTCCCCTGAAACAAAATACTCAGTTTTGCTGGGTATGTGATTCTTGGTTTTAATCCCAGGTCTTTTGCCCTGTAGAATATCATATTCCATGCCCTTTGATCCCTCAGTGTAGAAGCTGCCAGGTCCTGTGCTATTCTGATTTTGTTTCCTCAATATTGAAATTGTTTCTTCCTGGCTGCTTGTAGTATTTTCTCCTTGATCTGGGGATTCTGGAACCTGGCTACAATATTCCTAGGAGTTTTCTTTTTGGGATCTTTTTTAGGAGGCGGTCCGTGGATTCTTTCAACCTCCATTTCCCCCTCTGGGTCTAAACCATCAGGGCAATTTTCCTTGAGAATTTCTTGAAGGATGATTTCTAGGTTCTTTCTTTGATTATGGCTTTCAGGTAGTCCAATAATTTTTAAAATATCTCTCCTGGATGTATTTTCCATGTCAGTGGTTTTTCCCATGAGGTATTTCACATTACCTTCTGTTCTTTCATTTGTTTGGATCTGTTTAACAGCATCTTCATTTCTTATAAAGTCACTAGCTTCCATTTGCTCCAGTCTAACTCTGAAGGAATGAATCTCCTTAGTGAGCTTTTGAGATTCTTTTTCCATCTGGCAAATTCAGGGCATTCTTCTCCTCGTTGGCTTTTTGAGTCTCCTTTGCCATTTGAATTAGTCTATTTTTTAAGGTATTATTTTCCTCAGTCAGGCTGTTGACTCTCATTTCATACTTTTCTTGCATCCTTCTCATTTCTCTTCCCAATTTTTCCTCCACTTCTCTTATTTGGTCTTTAAAATCCTTCTTAAGGTCCTCTATGGTCTGTAACCCACTCATATCTTCATTGGGGGCTTTTGGTGCAGGAATTCTGACCTCACAGTCTTCCTCCTGTTCCATGCTTCAATCCTTTTTGCCCCCAAATTAGGAGTCTAATGTTGCATTTTTCTTTTTATTTTGTTTCCTTTGCCTTGACATATTGCCACTTAATTGCTTGACTTTTGGGCTTGTTGACACAGTAGGGCTCTGCCACCAGAGAGGGGAGCTTCCATCCCAAACATTGGGGTCTTCACAACTTCCAGAGGTATTAGTTGGGAGGCCTCTGTAAAGCCTCCACAGGCTCTGGCAAGTTGTATACCTACCCTAGACCTCCCCCCCGCCCCACACCACAATCTAGATCCAGGCAGGATAAAGCAACAGCAATTAACCCCCAGACTGATTGCTGGATCTCACTACAGTTCGAAGACCAGGAGCTGAAGCTGCCACTGAAGCTGCAAAATTGTGTTTGTGCTGCTGCTCCTCAGCAGCTTCTTGCCCCCAGGGCAAGAAGCTGTTGTGTTCACCAAATACTGGTCCCAAAGTCCATAGGGCACTAACCTCTCACTTTGCCCTGGGCATATATGTGTTGATAATTCTGGAATCACCACAGCTGCTGGTGTTGTGGGGTCCCTCCAGCCGGCTGCTGGCCCAGCTGCCCTGGCGCTAAAACCGTAGCTCATAGGGGCCTGGGCTGGGCTCCCAGAGCATTGCACTGGGCTTCCAGAGCATTGTGTTGTGCTGCACTGGCTGCTCCCTGCAGGACTCCCGGGTTGTGCTCATCGGGAGGTTAGCTTCTCTGTGTCATTCTGTGGGTGCTGGGGTTCCAGAAGTTGTTCAGAGTCCACCTTTTACATTTTTTGGAAGTTGTTTGGGGCAGAGCACCTTGGAAGTGCTGTTTGTACTCTGCCATCTTGGCTCCACCCCCCATCTTCATATTTTTCAATGAAATATATTTAGGTCTTCTGGAAAGAGTGATGAGGGGTAACAGGACAGGTAGAGTGAGACATAAAGATAAGTTGTGAAATAGGGTGTTTAATGACTATGAGAGAGAGGTAATCAGAAAAGAGTAAAAGATAAGCATGTAGTAGTGAATGTCCAACTAAGACTACATTATATAAATTGGTAATGGAACCAGTCATCACAGTGTTTTGACTTCCAGTGGCATTTAGAAGTATTCATGTAGGAATAAGGATATTGGATCATTAATATAATCTAAGGATTAGATATGCTAAAGGAAGAAAAAGTTACAACACAAAGTTAGAAGAGTCAAGAAGATAGTGACTAATTGAACTGATTAGCTATAGCTGAGCCAGGATCTGGAAGTTAAAAAGTGAAGCCAGAACAATGGTCATGACCTAGAGAATCATAGAGTGCTGAGCTGTGACTAGAGATTGCATAAGCATAGGGAATCCTAAGGAAGAGATGCAGCACATTGCAAAATGGTAGAGGAAGGAAAAGCCGCAGATTCATTCATAATATACTTTTAAATTTTGATGGGTTCATGATTTCCTTCATGGGTACAGATGATGACTTTATTTGGTTCTTATCTATGTCCTTCCTTCAGCTCTCCATAGAATATTAAGACAACACACAAGGAAGTTCATGGTACTTGTGCAGTAATTGAGCTGTCCATCTCTGATTTCTCACTCCCACTACATAATTTGCTTCCTTCCTTTTCTACTCACATATATTCTCAATGATGTCTTTTGTACTACTTCCTCCTTTAGTGCAGTAAGTTACATCTGCCTGATTTTATCCACCTTTCATCTTTTTTTTTAAGCAAAATTCATGTCATCTACATTTTGAATCTTCTGAGATCAGGGTGCTTCATGATTCACAATCACTACCACTCATGTATTGTTGCACATTTTTTTAAAAATTGATTTCGCAGAATTACCCTGGTAGTAGAAGTCCATTTCCCCAATGTCATACAGTCCGAACTCCACCTCCTGTTCACATTACATTATAAGTCAGTTCACTTTGGGGAATTTTCAAAAGTAGATATATTTTCTTTTAAAAGAAAAAAACTCCCTGAAGAGCATTTTTTGGTCATCATTCCTTGTCACAGCAGATATTTCCCTCTTCAGAGACTTTTCATCTTCCTCTACTCAGCATGAAAGCCTTGGAGAGAGCCCAAATCCTATTGAAGTAGATGGAATTATCTGATTTATGACAGGAAAAAAATGGGCCTTTCACTTCTTTTTGAGTCAGAAACATCTTGTACCGCCAAGATAAATGATGGCAAGAAGTATAGGGCCAAGCCAGGTGGCTCATCAGAGCCTATCAGAGATTCGAGTTTTTAAAGATTGTTTACAGCAATTCCACAGTAAGGAGTTTGCCATGCCCTGCTTAGGGCACCATATGCATCTATTTTGGACCATTCTCTGTTCATCCCATTCTTTTCCAGCAGTGTATTAAGATTTTTTTTTTAAGAATTAAACTGCCAAATCAGCCATGTTCCCAAATGAAAATTCAGAGTCAGGTATCATTTTGTGTAGGTCCATAGGGAATCAGACCTCTATACCAACATAAAATAGAAGAATCATCTCTCTTCATCTTCATAGTATCCCTACTTTCTTCATCACACAGCTCAGATACAAGGTCCCACAAGAGGCCTTGCCTGACCACTTCTCTCCCCTTTTCACTGATGTCCTGCTTCAAAAATGACTTTATATTGACTATATATAGCACTGATTTACTTATCTGTGTGCATGCAGATACCCCCAGTGAAAGGTTACCTCCCTTAGGACAAAGATTATTTTTTTTTGCTTTGCATAATGCCTAATACTTGGGAAATATATAATAAATGTTTGTGAAAGAAGGAAGGAGGGAAGGAAGGAAGGAAGGAAGTAAAGAAGGAAGGAGGGAAGGAAGGAAGGAAGGAAGAAAGGAAGGGAGGAAGGGAGTAAGGGAGGAAGGAAGGAAGGAAAGAAGGAAGGAAGGAAGGAAGGAAGGAAGGAAGGAAGGAAGGAAGGAAGGAAGGAAAGAAGGAAGGAAGGGAGGAAGGAAGGAAGGAAGGAAGGAAGGAAGGAAGGAAGGAAGGAAGGAAGAAAAGAAATTTATTCTCTTTTTTATATATACTTGAAATTTCATATCTGAGTTTATTATGACTTCCCTATACAATATCTCAGGAGGTTGAACATCTGAATCACTCCATCTACATGTGTCTCTCACAATTGTTGTACTCTACATTTATGTGCATTCACCCCACAGGCACTTAATTTATGGTTTATTGTACCCCAGGTTTATTGGAAGAAGGGGTATAGCTATCAATCTTACTATAACATTGTAATAAATGCCTTTGTCAATAGATAATCATGTCTACTAGTTCATTAATGGGAAGAAAAAGTGATAGGAGATGATGATATGTAGCTTTAGGGGTACAGCCCTGCAAAATTTCCCCTTAGAACTAGAGTTAGCAGCCACCCTCATAGGACCCAATCTACTATATACATGTAAGCTGGAGGTGCTACAAAAAAATTAGAAAACTAAAATGTACTTTTGTTCTGAAATTTATTTATGACTTCACTCATAAGTACTACTTCCATAAGAGGAAGCTATAAGATCTCTAGGGTTTGCTTTAACCAAATCACAGGATCACAGATTTGGAGTTTAATGGGACCTTAGATGAATAAACAAGAAAGGTTAAGTAAATTCCCCCAAGGTGGTAGAGGTGCTGATTAGAAAAGTTGAAAGTTGAAGTCAAGTCCTCTAAATCTAAACCCAGTTATTTCCACTTCTCCATACCATCTCCATAGAATTCAAATAAATATGGATTAAGTGCATACTATTTGGAAAGCATTATGGTTGGTACTGAGGATAAAAATCTTTCATTTGTTAAAAAAAGAAAAAAATGAAAGATAACCCTTGAGGCAAGGAGCTTGAATTCTCCTGGGAATAATTACAGTAATAATGATAATTGTTTTGTTTATTTTGATATATATTGATGAGGGAGAGGGAGAGTATAAAATATCTAGCCCTTTAAATACATTATTTGATATAAGCCTCATAACAATTCCATGAAAAGTTCTTCAGATGTCATTCCCATTTTGCTGATGATAAGCAGACTCATAGAAGTCATGGCTTGTCCCAATCACACAACTAAAAGACATGAAAGATGTAAAGATCAAAGAGACCCTTGATTGATGGAGAAAACTCATGAAGGATATGGGGAGGGCTGGGAACATTGGTATAAAGAAGGTTCATCTCTTCATCAGAGACAGAAATAAAAGAGAAGCTAAGTAAGGACACAGAGGGTCTTTGAGGTGTTGAACAGGTTGAGGTGTTGAGAACTATGTTCTCAATAAAGCATGAGATGAGGGCATATAATACAGTGGAGAATAGAAGAGACATTTGAGACTTGAGGAAAGAGAAGGTTTAGAAGACTATCTAAGGATATTAGGAGAGATACAACACAGAAAAACAGAAGTTTTGTGGTGAAAGAGCAAAGTCTTGTTGAGATTATGTAACATGACTTTGTTACCTACTCAATTAGCAGAAGTACTTTCAACAGCTCAGACATATGAATGAAGAAGACAGATAATAGGAGCAATGCAGGGTTTGGGATTTGGTCTTGTGTGAAGAGCAACAAGACAAGGGGGCAAAATGTAGGACCCTTGACAGCTGTACTCATCAATGATAAGGCTCTAAACTGTAAGGACAGGAAAGTGAGGATTGGGCATGAGTGATAGACTGAGAGAAGAGGACAAGATCATACAGAGAGAGTAATCACAATGCCCAACCCCTTCATTTTACAGGTGAGGAAACTGAGACCCATACAGAATGATTTGCCCTAACAGAGAGCACATGTCAGTATGTACAAATAATAGAAATATGTATCAGCGGCAAAATAAATGATTGAATACCTTTGGTTCAATCATGGCCAACTCTTCATGACCCCATGAGCAGACCCTTCAGTGTTAGCTAAGATACTGAAGTGGTTTGCCATTTCCTTCCCCAGCGGATCACCTTTTGTCAACTTTCCACTAAGACCTGTTCATCTTGTGTAACCCTACATGGAATAACTCATAGTTTCATTGAGTGGTGTAAGTAAACCCCCCTCCCATGACAAGGCAGTGATCCAGGATGGGTAAAAACCATAGGAACTGAAAACTTAAGGGAACTCAGTACCTTCAGATATAGCTCATTCCCCTTGCATATAGATTTAATTGTTAGTGAGTCTTATCTTCAACCCCAACAATTAGAGCTATCATCCTCTTGGATCATCCAATAAAACAAGCACAGTGCATACTTACCATGAACTGAGCACTGGGAAAACAAAGACAAACATGAAACAGTCCTTGTACTCAGAGAGTTTCCATCCTAATAAATACTTAGCCAGCCCATATTTACATGTGCTAGAAAGTCCTTTGGATCTGAGATCAGATCATCTGCAACAGAAAGTCAACTCTTTTTCAATAGCTGCATGAAATGCCTGCTCAAGGTCCTTTTCTTCTCTGGGTTAGTGGCCTTTTCTTTATCGTGAATGGGTTAATTTGACTAATATCTTTAAGATCACTCTCTTCCATCTCCAATGATATAAAGCATCTGGTCCTAAAAAGCAGAATTATTGCCTTTTATTATGTCCTCTTTATTTTGATAATGTATAGCATAGTACCTAGAACAAAGGAGGTATTTAATAAATGTTTATTGACTTACTGATAGCTCCAAATAAGCAGTGGATCCAGAAATGGTTTAGATACACTCACAGGAATAAATGTCAGCGAGCATTACAGCCACTCAACAGCTTTGTCTGAAAAATGACTCAAGTTTGGGTACTCTTCACCTTCTCAACTCACCCTCAATTGCTTCTCCAGTCTCATTGGAGGGCTGAACAGTACAATCCTAAACTCCTCCCCAAATATCTCTTTATAGAAGGTGGCTCTAGAGGTGAAAGTGAGGTTGGTGGCTTTGCACAGCCCTCTCTCACTTAAATCAAAGTCACTTGCAAGTCAAGTCACCATCTCCCTGATGTCATGGTTCTCTTTTAAAACAAGAAAAAACACACACAACCACAACAACCTGCCTGGTAACTTCATCCTCCATTATCAGCTTAGCTCAGCTTGCATTCCACAAACCAACATTACCCTGTGTCTGCTTCCTACCCCCTTTTCTATTTCCTTTTATGTGTTATCTTCCCCTATTAGATTGTAAGCTCCTTGAGGGCATGGATTGTCCTTTTTCTTATTTGTATCCCCAGTAGTTACCTTAGTGCCTATAACATAGCCAGCATGAAATAAATGTTTATTAAATTGAATTGGATTATGATGAAACTAAAGCAAAGAGAGATTAAATTACTTACCTATATTCACTAAGTGAATCTGTGATAGAGCCCAGGGCTGAGTACTCTTTCTCTCCTACTAAACTCTCTTGTGTGGAGAATGGATAGATAGATGAAAAAGCATTTATTATACACTTACTTTGTGCTAAGAACAATACTAAGTCTTGGAGATACACATATAAAAGGAAGACAGTCCCTGCCTTCAAGGATATTGCATTCTGATAGGGAGAGACAACACTTATGGTGGAACAGTGTCCAGCAAGGCATATTTTGGTTTGGAAAGTTACCTGAATGATGAGTATAGCCATAGATTGATACACCCTTTCCAGGAGAAATGCCAGATTTGATTTTGGTTTTAGAACTTGGAAGGGAGGAGAGGGGTACTTAGGTAAAAGGCAAATTCTTGCAACAAAGTAAAGCTTGTCTAGAGTTAGGCTTAGATGTAGTGGCCAACTGAGGCAAGTACCAGTCAGGACAGTTGGGGAGAGGAGGGACTGGGGCCATAGGATAAAACTGCTCATTCCTTTGGGCTTTCTGTTTTGAGCTTCAAGAACATAGGGATGGAGTGAAAATGATTTATTCAATTAATATTTACAAAGTATATACTTTGTTCAAGGTAATGGATTTTGTTGTTGTTAAACAAATTTTCAGTTTTGTACAACTTTTTATGACGCCATTTAAGGTTTTCTTCGAAAAGATGCTGGTGTGGTTTGCCATTTCCTTCTTCAGCTCATTTTATAGATAAGGAAACTGGGTTAGATATGGTTAAGTGACTTGCCCAGGGATACACAGAGAGTATATGTTTGAGGTCAGATTTGAACTCAGCAAGACTACTCTTCCTGACTCTAGGTCTGGTACACAAACTACCACTTAACTGGGGGATAAAAAGATTTGTAACAGTCAGGTTTTTTTTTTTTTTTAAATAAATTTCTTCCCAAAATTCCTTTTGGGGAAGAGCCAAGATGGCAGAATAAAAGGAAGAACTTGTCTGGGATCCTGCCCCAACAACTTCCAATATCTGTATAACATGACTACACAAATTTTAGAGCTACAGAAACCACAAAGTGACAGAGAGAAACTAATCTCCCATTGAAGACAACCTGGAAAGCTGACAGGAAGGGTCTATTGCACCTGAGCTGGAAGCCAAGCATAGTCCCACAAGAGCTGCACAGTCCCAGACCCGGGGCGGCCCAGACCAGTGGCATAGACTAGCCAGAGGCGAGTTCAGGAGAGTGAAACAACAGCAGTTGTGGTGGTTTCCAGACTTCTCAACCCATAAACACCAAAGAGAAAGTAAAAGGTCAGTGGAGAACTCTGTTGAAACTGGGTGGAGAAGAATATGGTCTAGCCCCTGGCCCCAGGGCAAGAGGGGGCAGAGACACAATGGCTGCAGCTGCTGTCATGTGACTGCCTCCAGAACTCTTGGCCTGCAGATCATAAGGGGACCAAGCAATCATTCAGAGGATAATTGCCCTTGCTTTGACCTGCTTGGATCTGGATTGTAGCCTTGAGTGGTGGTCCTGGGGTGTGTGGCAGTGGGCCAGAAGTTGGGGTGTCTGTAAAGAGGGTGCCTTCCTCAGACCTCTGACAATATTTGTGAAAACTCCAGCAAGTTGGAACATAGCTCTCTCCAATATGGAAACAGAGTTCTACAGTGGCAAACAGCTCAAAAGTCAAATAATGGGCTGGCAAGATGAGCAAGCAGAGGAAGCACAATCAGACCATAGAATCCTTTTTTGGGGGACAAAAAGAACCAGAAGAAGTCAATGAAGTCAAAACTCCCGCATCAAGAGCTCCCTAGAAAAATATTAATAGATAAAAGTCCATGTAGGAACTCAAGAAGGATTTTGAAAATCAAGTAAGAGAAGTAGAGGAAAAATTGGGAAGAAAAATGATAGTGATGTAAGAAAATCATAAAAAAGGAATCAACAAACTGACTGAAGAAAATAACACCTTAAAAAATAGGCTAACTCAAATGGCAAAGGAGGCCCAAAAAGCCAATGAGGAGAAGAATGCCTTAAAAAGCCAAATTTGCCAGATGGAAAGGGAATTTCAAAAACTCACTGAAAAGAATAATTTCTTCAAAATTAGATTAGAGCAAATGGAAGCTAATCATGTTATGAGAAATCAAGATATCATAGAACAGATCCAAACACATGAAAAAAAATAGAACACAATGTGTAATATCTCATTGGAAAAAGCACTGACCTAGAAAAAAGATCCAGGAGAGATAATTTTAAAATTATTGGACTACCTGAAAGCCATGATCAAAAAAAGAAAAAGATCCCAGAAATCATCCTACCAAGAAATTCTCAAGGAAAATTGCCCTGGTATTCTAGAACCAGAGGGCAAAAAAGAAATTAAAAGAATTCACCAATCACCTTTTGAAAAAGATTCCAAAAATAAAACTCCTAGGAATGTCATAGCCAAATTCCAGAGTTCCCAGGTCAAGGAGAAAATATTACAAGCTGTCAGGAAGAAACAATTTGAGTATTGTGGAAACACAATCAGGATAAAAAGATCTAGCAACTTATACCCTAAGGGATTGAAGGGCTTGGAATATGATATTCCAGAGGTCAAAGGAGCTAGGATTAAAATCAAGAATCACATACCCAGCAAAACTGAGTATAGTGTTCAGGAAAAAATATGGTAATTCAATGAAATAGAGGACTTTCAAGTATTCTTAATAAATAAAACAGAGCTGAACAGAAAATTTGATTTTCAACTACAAGAAGGAAGAGAAGCATGAGAAGGTAAAGAGGAAAAAAAGAAATCATAAGGAACTTATTATAGTTGAACTATTTACATTCCTTCACAGAAAAACGATAATTGTAACTCATGAGACTTTTCTCAGTATGGGGATAGTTGAAGGGAATATATGTGTGTATACATATATAAATATGTATAAATATGTATGTATAGGAGGGTGTATGTGATTATAAATACATATGTGAGTATATGTATATGTCTATATGTGTATACATAGACACATGGCACAGGATCAGTTGAATAGAAAGGAATGATATCCAAAAATTAAAATTAAAAGGTGAGAGAGGAATATATTGGGAGGAGAAAGGGAGAGATAGAATAGGGTAAATTATCTCATATAAAAGAGAAAAAAGAAAACTGTTATAGTGGAGGGGAATAGCAGGAAAGTAAAAGGGAATGGATCGACCTTACTCTCATTGAATTTACTTTAAGGAGGGAATAACATACACACTTAATTGGGTATTTTGCCCTACAGGAAAGTAGGAGGGAAGGGGAAAAAAGAGAGGATGATAGAAAGAAGGGCATATTGGAGGAGAGGGTTGTTAGAAGCACACACTTTTGAAAAGGGATAGGGTCAAAGTTGAAAATAGAATAAATGGTGGGCAGGATAAGATGGAGGGAAATATAGTCAATTTTTGACAATATAACTACTATGGAAACATTTTGCATGACTACACATATACAACCTGTATTGAATTTCATGTCCTCCCAGTGGGAGTGAGTGAGGAGGGAAGAAGGGACAGATACTGGAAATCAAAATTTTAAAAACAAATGTTAGAAACTTTTGTTTTTACATGAACCTGGGAAATGAGATATAGAGGTATAGAAATCCATCTTTCCCTATTAGAAAATTAGGAAGGAGGGGGCGGCTAGGTGGCGCAGTGAATAGAGCGCCGGCCCTGGAATCAGAAGGACCTGAGTTCAGAGCCGGCCTCAGACACTTAATCTGCACAAACAAAAACCTAGCCGTGTAACCTTGGGCAAGTTACTTAACCCCAATTGCCCTAAAGGGGTGGCTAGGTGGCGCAGTGAGTAAGAGCGCAGGCCTCGGAGTTTGGATGACCCGAGATCAGATCCGGCCTCAGAAAATGAGCACCCACGCATAAATCAAATGACTAGCCATGTAACCTTGAGCAAGTTACTTAACCCCAATTGCTTTAAAAAAAAAAAAAAAGAAAAAGAAAATTAGGAAGGAGATGGGGGAAGATATAAGGGAGAGCAGATTGGAGGAAGGGGTATTCAGTAGGCTCACTATCTTGGGGTGTGGGGGTGGGCTAGGGGAAAGACTGTATGTGTCAAATCAGACAATGACTCAAAGGAATGACTGCAATGTCTGTTTGGAGGGTAACCTGAGACACAACTCAGAGGCTACAGGCTTGAGGCCGACAAAATCTATTGGGGGAATCACATGAAGGTGAAATTGAGAGCAGCTGAGTGAAGAATATGTGGGCCTTTGGGGCAACAAGACTTTTCCAAGAGTTTCTTGCCCTATTAAAACATTTTGATGTGTGCATGGGTCATGAGTTGGTGACTTGGTTGCTCATATATCCACTTCCTGTGCCTCACCAGTAGTATATACAAGTACAAAATGAGCAATAGTTAGAACTGAGCAAATAGATGCTATATCTACTGGATGAATGGCTACAAAACTTACCTCTGGGCTTTACTTTTAGAAGAAGGGTACCTGAGGGCATTGGACTACTTAACAAAAAGAAATCATCTCATATGTGTCTTATAGCCTTTCCATTAAAATAAGCCCACACACAAAACAAATTCCATCAACCAAATTCCGGACCAAAATAGTATCTTTAATTTTGCCCTAAAAAAAAAACAAAAAACTTCTAAATGACTGATAAATTACACTACTTAGTGAGATGCTAAATTACCCTTATTTAGTTATACATTTATGTAATTTGTCCTTCTGGACACCAGTCTTCACTGTAAAATATAATGGAAGTTTTCTTGAAACCCAGCAATTTGCCACTTTTTTATTTTTATTTACTCTTTTTTTTTATTTTTAAGTTAAGATTGTTCCTCAGCT
This sequence comes from Gymnobelideus leadbeateri, assembly GCA_011680675.1. NCBI lineage: Eukaryota > Metazoa > Chordata > Mammalia > Diprotodontia > Petauridae > Gymnobelideus > Gymnobelideus leadbeateri. The sequence continues at coordinate 43,601 of WOXC01001542.1, forward strand.
GTGCTCTTATGGTCCATCCACCCACCCAAGTTTCAACCCAATATACTTTTTAAAAATTATTTTTATTTCATTAAACATTTCCCAATTGTGTGTAAAAATAAGCTATAGCATTCCTTTTTCTTTAATATTGAGTTTAAAAAACTTTTAAATAAAATTCTGAGATAATTCTCTCTCTACCTCCTGCTCTGGATCCTAGGCTAGGAATTTGATTTCAATTATATATGTGAAGTTATGAAAATATATATTTCTATATTATTCATGTTGACAAAGAAAACAGAAAAATAAAGTTTTTACAAAGTAAACTTCAATCTACATTCAGAATTAATAAAATCTCTCTCTGAAGGTGGATAATGTTTTTCATCATATGTCCTTTGGAATTGTCTTGGATCATTGTTTTGATCAGAGTAGCTAAATCACAGCTGATAATCATACAATATTGCCTTTGTGATGCATGAAATTCTCCTGGTTCTGCTCACTTCACTTTGCATGAGTTTCTATAAGTCTTACCATTCTGAAACCATTCTGCTCATTATTTTTTTAATAGCAAAATAGTATTCCATCACACCTACATTCCACAACTTGTTCAGCCATTCCCCAATTGATGAACATTCCCTCAATTCCTGATTCTTT
>WOXC01001543.1:0-190760 GCA_011680675.1 Gymnobelideus leadbeateri
CTAATGACTTTATAAGAAATCAAGATACTATAAACCAGATCCAAACAAATGAAATAATAGAAGGCAATGGAAAAACCACTGACCTGGAAAATAGATCCAGGAAAGATCATTTAAAAATTATCGGACTACCTAAAAGCCATGATCAAAAAAAGAGCCTAGAAATCATCCTTCAAGAAATTCTCAAGGAAAATTGCCCTGATTTTCTAGAACCAGAGGGCAAAATAGATATGGAAAGAATTCACCGACTGCCTCTTGAAAGATCCCCAAAAGAAAATTTCTAGGAATATCATAGCCAAATTCCAGAGTTCCCAGGTCAAGGGGAAAATATTACAAGCTGTCAGGAAAAAACAATTTGAGTACTATGGAAACACTATCAGGATAACTCAAGGTCTAGCAGCCTCTACACTAAGGGATCAAAGGGCTTGGAATATGATATTCTGCAGGCCAAAGGAGCTAGGATTAAAACCAAGAATTATCTACAGGAAAACTGAGTATAATGCTTCAGGGGAAAATATGGCCATTCAATGAATCTCTTGTCTTCCCAATGGGGGTGGGTGAGGAGGGTGCCCAGCGGCCCCGCCCCTAGGCGCAGGCGCACCTGGCTCCCCTGACCCCCTCCGGTCCCGCCCCCTCCCGGCTCGTGCCCGGCTCCCCGTCCTCGCCTCCGCCGTTCCTCCTCTGGGTCCCGCGCGCCACGTACTGCTGGTCGAGCGGCCCACTGTGTGCGGGCATCGGGGCGGGCCCGTGCCCACGTGGGCCTCTTGGGGGCGGCCTCCCCGGGCGCGGAGACGGGCGCGCGCTGCGGCGGGCGGGGGCGCGGCGCGGGGCGGCCCGGAGTGGGCCGCGCGTGGGGACGGCCGGGCCGCCAGGGCCGGGCCTCCACCGCCTCCTCCGGGGCCGCCGCCGCCGGCCCCCCGCGCGCCCCCCGGTCCCGCGCCCCGGAAGCCGGCCCTAGTGAGTGCGGGGAGGGGGAAGGGCGGGGGCGGGGCCGTGGGCGCCGCGAGCCGGCTCGGTCTCGCGTGACGCCCCCTGTGTCTCTCCCCTGCAGTGGATCGCAGCTCCAAGCGGAGGCCCGTGAAGCCCCTGGCCGCGTCCCTGCTCGAGGCGCTCGACTATGACAGCTCTGATGACAGCGACTTTAAAGTGGGCGATGCTTCAGGTAACCCCGGGCCGAGGGAGGGCCCCCGGCCTTTGCCCCCCCTCCCCCGGCCCCCTGCCAGGTGCGTCCTCCCTCTGGGGAGCCCCTGGGGGCGGGGCAGCCACGTGATGGACTGCCCTGTAGGCCCCGCCCCGCCCCCAGGTGCCCTGGTGACCCCGGCCCTGGCTAGTTGGCGGAGGGGCTTCCTGGCCTCTGGAGCTCTGCGTGCCAGCACAGAGCCCCGCAGCGCGCACCCTCCTCACCCCCGACTCGTGCCAGGCGCCCCCCCCCACAGTGACCACGGCTCCTGGCCTCACTCCGCTTCCTTATTCCTGCCCCTTGTGCCCCGGGCACCCCGGAGGGCTCCCCTGGGGTGCCCGGCCTTCCTCACTGCCCCTTCCCATCCTTCCCGCTCTATTGCGGCTCCTTTTCCCACTTTTCCAGCGGTACCACCCCTTCTTGGCCTGCTCATCCAGGCATCTTCTCTCATGTGGCTCCCACTGACCACAGCTGCACGTGACCGGCCCCCAGGGGCATCTCAGGCTCTCAGTGGCCCCCAGAGCTGCTGGTCTGGCCCTCTTCATTCCGCGGCGCCCACAGTGACCTTCCCAAGCCGCAGGCCTGCTCTCCTTCCTGCCTTCTGGGCTCCAGCCACACTTGCCCATCCATCTCCTGGCTGTGCCCGGAGCCTGCAGCGCTCTCTCTCCCCTCTGGCTCAGTGTGCCCCTTACATGAGGCTGCTACTGATCCTCCCCCTTGGTCTCCCAACTGCCAATTCCCTTTTGTCTGAAATTACTTTGTATCCAGGTTGCGTTTGATTCTCCCCCAATTGCCAGTTCCCTTTTGTCTGAAATTACTTTGTATCCAGGTTGCGTTTGATTCTGCGTGCCCGTTCAGACGGTATAGTTTCTTGAGTACCTACTGTGTGCCCAGAGATTGAGTGCGTGAAGCCCTGGTGGGCAGAGAGCACTTTATGCCCTTGCATCCACAGTGCCTGGAACTTAGTCAGTCTTCAGTAAATATCTTCCAGCCTCATTTCAGTCCTGCCTCTGAAGATATTCTGGGGACCTGTTGGCCCTCTTAAGATAAACAGAAAACCACCAGACTAGAGTGTCTCTTTTTTTCTTTTGTGGATCCCTCACTTGGGGCTCACCGTCCTCATGACTGACCAAGAAAATGTATTATAAACTCTTTCTGTGAGGAAAGTACTGATAACACACAAATAAATCCGCACGTACATGTTAGTATTCACTCTCAGCCTGATGCTCCCCAGAGCTGCTGTGAGACTCCAGGGAGGTCCAGCCTGTCAGGCGCTAAGTACAATATCAGGCTTACAGTAGGGCTGCAGAGATGCTGTCATCATCACCCTCATTATAATGATGGTCATTAGTAGTCATTGTCTTAGTATTAAAGTAGATTGAGATAAACACATTGAAAAAGCCTCTCTGGTTAGCCAGGTGGAGAATGTTGGATTGGTTTCTGTTACTTAGGTGGAAAGTCACTGTATTAAAATCTGAAATGAGGACTTGCATCCCCTCTGGATATTCATTTGCCCATAAGATAATTTGAGGACAATCAATCTGGGCCACACCTAACATGTGCAAGATGCTGCCAGGCATGGGCACCATGCCCAGGGTGGTCCCTTCCTGGAAGCTTTTTGCTGTGTAGCTGGGGAGATGAGACAAGCCTTCGAACAAGAGCATTGTCAGTGCCACAGACAGAGAAACATGCCAGTTCTAATGAACTCACCTGGTCAGAGCCCTAGCCTTTTCACTATATTCCACTGGTGGGAAAAGTTTGGGAAAGTTTCATGAGTAGGTCTGTGAATGGGCAGAGAAGGGGGCCAGGCTTTTCCTCTGACGATAGTGGTGGGCATGGTCTGTTCAGAGGAGCAGGGGAGGCAGAGGGTGTGCTCCTGGGGCTAGCTTCAGGCCTCCGTGGAGAGCAGCAGTGGGAGGGAAGGTTCACTTGAAGCTGTTGGTTCTTAATTTCCTGGGGCGCAGATCTCAAAAGGTTTTTAAGCAGGGACCTGATGCAGTGAGTGTGGTGTTGAAGGTCAGTGATCTCTGCTTAAGCTTCCTTTATTCTCCAATCAGAGGAGGGTATGTTGGCAAAAGGCTCTTCCTCAGGAGTGAGTGGTCTGGGCTCTTAGTGGTGGAGGTAGAAAGGAGCAAGTTTGGTGTGTTGGCTGATGTTTGGGGAGTGGGCGGGCAAGTCACCACTGGCCCTGAGAGATCCGGTGTGGACAGCAAGGGAGGACAAAGGGCAGAGCCTTGTTTGGCTGGCTAGAGCCTACTGAAGAAACAATGTCAATATGATTATTGTTTATTTTCAACTTGGAAGAAGTTCCTGTGGGGAAAATTTAAGTATTGATTTTAATGACATTGATGGTCAGCATTGACCGAATTGGTTTATAGATGAAGAGACATCCAGGTGACTCAGTGGACTGAGTTCCAGGCTTGGAGTTAGGAAGGCTTGAGTCTGACCTCAGACCCTTACTTAGCTGTGTGACCCTAAGCAAGTCACCTTACCCCGGTCAGTCTTAGTTTCTTCATCTATAAAATGGGGGTGATAGCACCTATCTCCCAGGTTATTGAGAGGATAAAATGAGATAATATTTAAAGTTGCAAACCTTAAGCTTTCTTCATAAATGCTAGCTAGTACTAGCATGCTAGCTACTGGCTATAAGCATATGTACTTATATGGATATCTGTTTGCTATTGGTGTTTTTATTGTTATTCAGCACCTTGAAGCAGTGCTTGTGGTAGTTGACTGACTCCTTAAGTATATATTTTTTTATTATAGAAATAGTGATTTTGGGGAGAGATTCTTATGACTGAGAAAATCAGAGTTCTTACTTAAATGAAACTAGGGATTTGCATTGCTTTTAAAGATATATTTGAAGTGCATTATTTTTTTTTTTTTTTTTTTAAAGCAATTGGGGTTAAGTAACTTGCTCAAGGTTACACGGCTAGTCATTTGATTTATGCGTGGGTGCTCATTTTCTGAGGCCGGATCTGATCTCGGGTCATCCAAACTCCGAGGCCGGTGCTCTTACTCACTGCGCCACCTAGCCGCCCCTTTAGGGCAATTGGGGTTAAGTAACTTGCCCAAGGTTACACGGCTAGGTTTTTGTTTGTGCGGATTAAGTGTCGGAGGCCGGCTCCGAACTCAGGTCCTTCTGATTCCAGGGCCGGCGCTCTATTCACTTAATTTTCATTTATTTATCCTAGATGTGACCAGATAAACTGTGGTCACATATTTGAAGGAGTGAATTGCTAAGTCCAAGCTGTTGTGACTTTTTCTTTTGGGCATTGAGAAGCGGAGGGGTCACGAGCTCTTAATTCTCTGAATTTGAGAACTGATGACCATAATTACATCCACATGTTCTCAGAGTTGGTTGTGACATGATAATTTTTTCCTTGTTTTCTTCAGACAGTAGATTCACAGAAAGCAAATGGCCACATGTAGCCACATTTCCTCTGTTCCTTAGGACTTGATGGCTGTACATAGTAATAAGAGCCCACCTCTGTCCTGAAGGGTTTCTCTTGGGGGAAAATTTGCTTCCTTCCTGCCCTGGCCAGCCCAGCCACATCGTGCGTTGTAGGGTTCTCTTTTCACCAAAAATAACTTCTTTTTTACTAGTATTAGTCTGGAATGTTGAGCGGAATCCTGGGCTATGCAACAGGACAGTTGAGTTGGGCTGCTGTGGTTTGGGTTTATAGGCAAACTTGGTTTGCTCACAGGAGAGTAATCCCCAAGCAGAAACTTTCTCCTGCTTAAAACCATTTGAATCCCCTTTATTGACTAGTAGGCAAATCTGATAAGAGTAATTACTTAACCATTTACCATTTAAATATTATTGAATATTAGCAGCAATTGCTAAACCACAGCAAAGAAAAACTCAGATCCACAAGAGCTGCAAAATTGCCCTGCTAATTCCAAAGATGAATTGATTATATAACTAAGGACCAATACATCTGTCGGAAGTTCATTCTTAAAATTTGCCTGTTTTTTTTTTTTTTTTTAAAGCAATTGGGGTTAAGTAACTTGCTCAAGGTTACACGGCTAGTCATTTGATTTATGCGTGGGTGCTCATTTTCTGAGGCCGGATCTGATCTCGGGTCATCCAAACTCCGAGGCCGGCACTCTTACTCACTGCGCCACCTAGCCGCCCCTTTAGGGCAATTGGGGTTAAGTAACTTGCCCAAGGTCACACGGCTAGGTTTTTTTTGTTTGTGCGGATTAAGTGTCGGAGGCCGGCTCCGAACTCAGGTCCTTCTGATTCCAGGGCCGGCGCTCTATTCACTGCGCCACCTAGCCGCCCAATTTGCCTGTTTTTAAGGAACCATCAGGCTGGCAAGGCAGCTGGGTTAAGTAGAAAAGCTTCCTTTCTCTGAGTAACCCTAACCTCCCAGTAAAGGCTCAGAGGTTTAACCTTTTCAGTAAAAGTGACTAGAGTGTAATTTTCACAAGATGGAGCACTCTCAGGGAGCTGGGCTTCAAAGTAATTGTTACTGGTTACTTTTCCATATTCTAGAAGCTTGGCCTGGGGGCACTCAAGGATTACATTTATAAGGGAGATATTTTGGGGGATGGCTACAGATTGACAGCATGGATCAGGTTCTGATCATTTGTGTTTGAGGCCGACCTTGTGAAACTTTAAGTAGCAGGTGACTGAAGGAGACCCCAGAGCACAGCTGCTCAGTGTCTTAAGTTTCTGACTCGTCCTGCAGCTGGTTTGCAGCCCTTTGAGCTCAGCAGTGTTCGGCTGGTATTTCTTCTAGCCCCTCTTCCATACTAGGTACTAATTGTAAAAGGTTCCATGGCATTTTTAATACACAGAAGTCCTTTTCCTTCTTGCTACCAGCTAGGGTCTGGACCAGACCAAGTGTGGGCAATTTTTTGGATATTACATGATGTGTGGCCCGAGCTTGACACACACATCAGTGGGCCTTGGCAACCCCCCAGCATCCCTAGAATCCCATTGCAGAAACCCTTGGCCTTCAGGCTAGAGAATGTGCCCTTGTGTCCGAGGGCAGAGAATGCAGCAGCCCCTGCAGCACTTTTGTGTTTCCAGAGCCACAGGTGCCAGTGCTTTGGGTCCATTTCCCTCTCTTTGCTTCTTATTTCTGTGGACTTTGGATTCATCTTGATTCAGGGGCCTCTTAGCACTCACAGAAGGGCCTTAGAAATAACCGTGTTCAGGTGTCTTTTTTTTTTCCTTCAGATGAGGAGCCTGAAGCCTGAGTGGTTTAGTGACTTGCCTGAGGTCATACAGTAAGATGGAAGCTGAGCCAGGTCTACAACCCAGGCTTCTGACTCCTAACGTTCAGGCCAGGCTTTCCAGTGGAGAAAAAGGGTTCCTGTCCATGGCTGGGCTGCTTGCAAGGGCCTGGGCAGTGAACCAAACGATGGTTAGGAGTGGGCGGGACAACTGAGGACTGCCTCCAAACCCCAGCTCTCATCTGTTCTTTACCTCTACAGTGCCCATGATTTAAGTCCATTTGCCAATCTAGGATGGTCCCCCTACAGAGTCCTATGTCAGGTCCTCATCATGCTGTGGGAGGTGACCCTGGCTCCCAGAGGGCTTGGCAGCAGAGAGAAAGAAGGTTCTGGTGGGTGTGATGGATGGAGCTTGGGGGCAAGGGATCTGTTGGCTGAGGAGGCCCACCTCACCTCAGGGAGAAGAGACCTAAGGCCAGAAGGTTGGCTTTCAAGGGCATAAGCTGTCTAGTTAGAGGTGGCACACCCATCTGGTGGGGTTGGCAACTGTATGTGCTGTGGGGAGTGCTCCCACTGATGAAAGAATAGATCATCTGAGGATCACTCTCCAGTCCCACAGCTGTCCTGCTTGGACGTTTAGCTGCTCAGTAGCCCCTGAAGGAAGGGAATTGCAGCACCACCAGTAGGTAATCCTGAGCTTGCAGGGCCTTGGGGGCAGGTCCAGACTCCCTGTGCTGAGGCATCTAGAAGGATACATATGATCAGTGTGATGCGGGTGAGTTTGAGGTGCTCTTTGTCCCTTGGGTCTGAGGGCCAGGGCCTGGTTTCCATAGGAGAGAGAGAAACATAAGGAAATGCACTTTTTTGGCTATTCTTTTTCTTATGTCTCTTTGTTCTATGTCTCTATATTCATCATAAGGGCCTAACAGTATCTAAAAAGAAGATGCAGGAAACTATAATTCTGGTCTGTGTTCATGCTTAAAATATTTTTGGAAAACTCCATATTGGCACTTATTTTTTTGGTGCTGATGACCTTGGAGGTGCCCACGCACAGGGGCCAGAACCGTGCGACACACACGCAGTTTCTGCTTGCCAGGGAACATAGGCCTCCTTGGCACTGTCTTCAGTGGATGCCACTGGGCAGGCTTTCTCTTGTGTAGGGTCTGACAGGTTGGGGGTATTGGTCATTTTCTTTTTTACTTAAAAATGTGTCTAATTATCATTTTGCAAGTGGCTCATTTGTGTCAGCGTTGTGTGTGTGTGTGTGTATGTATATACATATGTGTGGTTTTTTTTCTCATATTTTCAACAGATTCTGAAGGGAGTGGGAATGGAAGTGAAGACCCTTCGAAGGACAGTGGAGAAGGGTCCTGTAGTGATTCGGAAGAAAATGTCCTGGAGGAAGATCTTGCTGAAGAAGCTAAAGTCGAGGCGGAACTGCTGAAGAGCACTGTGGAGGAAAATGTTCTTGAGGCTGAGAAAGCCCCCGGGAAGTCGGAGAAGAAGGAGGAGGAGAGTGAAGAAAAGCCCAGAAAGAGAAAGGAGAAGGAGAGAGGCTCGGGCTGTGAGGGGGCTGCGCCCCCCGCAGCTCCTGAGGAGCAGGCCAGCGAGCCCAAGAAGTGGAACCTGCGCAGGAACCGGCCCCTCCTCGACTTTGTGTCCATGGAGGAGCTGAACGATATGGATGACTACGACAGTGAGGATGACAACGACTGGCGGCCGACTGCGGTGCGCAGGAAGGGCAAGGCTGCCTCGCAGAGGGAGGGGAGCGACGGCGATGAGGAGGAGAATGAGGACGACGGCAGCGGCAGTGATGAGGAGGAGAACGACGAAGACCGCAGCAGCCCCGCCAGTGACGGGCCGGGCAAGAAGAGGAAGGGCCGGGCTCTCAGCAGGCACAGTGCCGACGACGAGGAGCTGACCAATGATAGCCTGACCCTTTCTCAGAGCAAGAGCAATGAGGTAGAGCATCCTGCTTTCTGTGCTATCTATCTGTCTGTCGGGGGGCCACGGACAGTTGCAGTCCCCTCACTGCTCCGGGGGCAGCAGAGACGGCCGCTGTTAGGGCCCCTGCCTCCCCGAGGAGCATATGATTCCTCTTGGCACAGTGCTTGAAGAGGCTTTTTCCCCATCCACGCCCTCCCCAGCCCCCAGTGACCACAGTAGACCTGGCCCTTTACCTGATCTCTTTTGTTTTAATTTGTTTAGCTTTATTTAAAATGTGAATTCCCCTCTCTTTTAGAGCGTTTACCTCCTGGACCCCATGGTACACCTGATCTCCAGCTCAGGTTTATGTAAACTTGTCCTTAAATTACTCAGTTGCTTAAATATGGTCCTTCTGTGTAGTTGTTCCTGCAGAGAAACACCAACACCAAACATTTCCCTCCTGAATTACCAATCGGACAGACCTACACTAACGATCCAGACCTTTGCCGGGAAGTCATTCTGAAAGCTAGGGCTGTGCCTTGGGGCCAGAGATGCAACGGTCAAGAAAGCGTCCTTCCAGTGCCCTGGCGTGTTCAGCATCTGTGTGTGTGTCTGTGTACATGTTTATTTCCTCGGCAGAAAGATCGAGCTCCATTCATGCTATGTGTGGATGTGCTTGCAGCATCCCCCTTAACTACAGAGCAGTTAATGGTAGTGATATTATTATGAGGAGCTCTTAATAATAATATTATTAAACAGCTGCCCAGTAGTTAAGGCTGCCATTGCTTCTGTTAACAGGGTTTTCAGTCACTTCTTGACTAAAAACTTGATGTTCTTTTGTTTCTCTCATTTCATTAAATTGGGTTAAACAAGTCCAAAGTAGCAGCCTCCCCTCCCCCTGCTCTTTCTGACGTTAAGGCAGCTTAGTGTTTCTGGTGGTTCTTCTGTAGAGCTGTTGCCTCCTCTCTGCCTTCTCTGGCGTTGCCTTCTCTGCACTGCTGTCTGAGTGGATGGAGGTGCTCACAGTTGGGCTTGGGGGATCCCTCTGGGTCCATGTGCACCTTGAGCTTGGCAGCTTTCCCATGGAGAGCAGCCTGTGTGACCAAGAGTCACTGCTGTCATCTTCATGTTGAGGAGAGCTTGTTTTTAGGTGCAGAGGATGGATGGCAGGTAGAGGTGTGGTCACTTGTCAGTACAGAAGCCTGGAGGTGCATGCATGTGATTAGCACACAGGCTCCGGCAGACTGACTTCTCTGATCGGCCAGCGCTAATGTCTTCTCTGAGCAACCCAAGAGGTAGCCTGGGAAGTGGGACATAGATGTAGATGGAGCCCAGGTGCTGGGAGGAGACAAGCCTGGGATGGATGTTTCCCGAGTAGAGTTTACTGAGAGCCAGCCATCAGTGATGTCTCAGCCATGCGCTGATATTTGAGAATCGAATGCACTTGAAAGTCTTAGCTCTTTCCCATGTTTCCTGGATTTAGGAGGGACAGTAAGAAATGCTGTGACCCTCAGAAGGCCCACCCCTACTTAATGGGCTACGGAGAAAATGATGACATAGCTGCAAAATGTGCTTTGGTCTTATAGCTTTTAATTAGGAAGTTTTATCTTAACATAACCATTTCTTTTTGTTCTCCCCTGTGTGGAAATATGGGCTGGGGCTTAACGCCTCTTATCTTAGAGAGGCTCTAACTACCACAAAGTATAATTTTTCTTTAGAAGTCTATGGGCCTATTCTTTCTTAGCCATATTTTATAGACCTTCCTGCTGACCTCCTCAGTTAATATCTTTTGGATGTTCTCCAGGTCATAGATCCTGGGACCCCAAGTATAATTTGATTAAAAGAGAGGGCCAGTTTGTTTGTGCCTTCTTTCCATTTGCTAGCTTCTGTTTTTGCCCTCCTGGCTTTATGAAGTGATCCAAAGGTAGCCCTGGTCACTTTGGAGCTGAAATTGGCAGCTCAAGTATCTGGATGTCTGGAGTAGCTGCAGTGATGATGATCTGGTCATTGAGTAGGTTCTAAAGCTGCACCTGGCAGGGACAGTTCATCATTTGGAGGGAAATGCCCTGAAATTTGTATAATTTGGAGGAGATTTTCTCTTTCCTTTAGGGGCAGTATGAGGTGGATCACAAACTTAGGATTTAGATGTAGACGTACTGGTCTTCAAACACAGCACAATCAGATATGCTCTAAAATGGGTGCCTGTTCTCTTCAGAGCTCCATTGAGATTGAGTGAGTGTTCTGGGTGAGATTTATAATTTCCATTTTGGAGCTTTGAAGGTTGTCCCCTGCAGTGAGCTTTTAGAGGTAGCAGCTTGGTATCTAGAATGACTGCTTCCCAGTCGAAGGTTTTCCCCACTTGAAGAGTTCTGTAATCAGTTTTTAGTAAGTTAGGCGATGATGGAAATCATTTTAGGGGGAACTCTGTAGCTATTAGGTAGAGAAAAAAGTCTGTGTGGTGTAGTTTTGGGGGTCTTTGGTATCTTGATTATTTCAGATTCTTGATTAATCTTCTTAGGAGCCAAAAGGAAGAAATACTGGCTTGAACATTTCTTGGCATATCTCTTTCTCCAGGATAACAGGATTATTTTAATTGCATTTTATATGAATTGGTTGCAGATTTTCTTCCCTTGAATACACACACATATGACCTTAAACACAATTTGGCCTCTTGTATGGGGTTTGTAAATCCTCTGAAGAGAGTTAGTTTAATGAACAAATGGGTATGCTCCCTGTAGCCCATAGAGAGGGAGGAGGCTGGAAAGGATAAGCATAGCATCAGGGATCAGTCAGCCAGTCAACAAGCTTTTATTAAGCACCTGCTGTATGCCACAGACATTGCCTATAGCTGACAGAGCTGCAGAGACAGAAACTAAACAGAAACCTGCAGAGACAGGCTGGAAAGGATAAGCATAGCATCAGGGATCAGTCAGCCAGTCAACAAGCTTTTATTAAGCACCTGCTGTATGCCACAGACATTGCCTATAGCTGACAGAGCTGCAGAGACAGAAACTTCCAAATGACATGCTTGCGTAGGAAAGGGTGCAAGATAGACAGAAAGCAGATACGGGGCATTTGGGGAACAGTGAGGGAAGCTTTGTGCTGAAGGAAGCACTTGAGAGGAGCTCTGAAGGTCCTAGAGGAACCTGGATCTAGAGGTGGAAGGATCTCTGAGGGAAACTGAGGCTGAAGAGATAGTAAGTGTTAGAGATGGGCTTTCAACCCAGGCCCTCAATTTTGAGCCGAGCTGGTGATGAGTGAGAGCTTACCGTGGCCAGCCCTCAGGGCTGGGCATGCTCTCAGGCCTCTTGCTTTGAGCCTAGTTTTTCAGTGGAGACTGCATCCCACAGATTTTCTTTGTCCCCATTGAAGACCACCAGTCCCTGTGGATGTGACACATGCTGCAGGTTTCCTAGCAGGAATGATTTCCTTAAGAGGGCTGCTGTGTTTACAGCCTGAGAGGTGCCCTGGTCTTCCCCGTAGCTGGTCATGGCCCCCCACTGAGACAGCCCTTTCTGAGGACTTGCTGGCTTTCTCTCTGCTATGAGGTGATGTGCTATGTGGGACAGTGATGAAGCCCACCTAATAACATGGCTTTTTTTTTTTTCAGGAAAGAAAAGAAATGGAGAAACAGGAAAATGGGTTTGTGGGAATAAGGGGGATTGATCACCCCATCCCTGCCCATCCCCTCCAGCAGGTCGCTTTCTCAGCTGTTTTCTCCCTCAATTCTTCCACCTTTTCCTCCTATCATTCTTCACTGCTGCCCTCATATGTGCCCAGCCTGCTTTAGATCCACCATCCCCCTAACCTGTTCTTCCCTTTCTTGGCCAGACTCCTAGGAAAAAACCTGTTTCTGCTGCCTCTCTTCTCACTCCATTTCCACCTTTTGGCTTAGCTTCTGACCTGCTTCCTTACTCAGCTGGAACTCTGCTCACCAGAGTACTGGCTGACCTCTTGGGGGCTGCACTAGATGGCATTTTCGTAGACCTCCCCTTCTCCACCTCTTCTGTGTTCAACCTTGCTGACCAACATCTCTTCCTGGATTCTCTTTCCTCTCTAGGTTTTTTCCACATTTCTCTCCTGGTTCCACTCCATTTGTCATCTCTCATTACTCAGGTACCTTCTGTCCTTCTTTCCTCCTTCACTCCTGCCTCCCATGATAAGGTGGCCTTCCTCCTGGCCAAGGCCACGCCTTCTACTTGCTTCGGGGATCCCATTCCCCCCAATCTCCTCAAATAGATTTCCCTCTCCCTCGTTCCATCTCTCTCATTTGTTTTCAGTCTGTTCCTCTCTACTGACGCCTTCTCTACAGTGTCTTCCCCATCCCGAGGCAATCCCCACTTGGTCCTTCCATCTTTGCTAACTGTCGTCCCCTGTCTCTTTTGCCTTTTGTGACCAAACCCTTCAGAAAGGCCATCTGCAGTCAGTGCTTCTGCTTTCTCTGCTCTCACACTCTTCTTAGCGCCTTATAATCCAGCTTCTGACCTTTTCGTTTCACCCCAACTGTCCTCTACAAAGTTAAGATCTCTTAGTTGCCAAATCTGCTGACCTTTTCTCAGGCCTCATTCTCCTTGACCTCTCTGCAGCCTCTCTCTTCTCTCTAGGTTTTTGGGACGTCACCCTCTCTGGTTTTCCAGTCTTACCTCTTTCTCCCCTCACATGCTCTTTGATCGAGTGACAGCCGGTCTCTAGGCTCTCCCATGACCGAGAGCCTCCTCCTTTTACCTCTGGCCATTCTCTCTGCCCCCTCCCCTGGGCCTGGAACGCTCTCCCTCCTCAGCTCTGACCACTCACCTCCCTGCCTTCCTTGGAGTCCCAGCTAGAGCGCCTTCCCTGACTCCCCTTCCTTCTCAATCTTGTATGTAGCTTCCGTGTCTGTCTGCATGTGGTATCCCCCTTTGGATGGTGATCTTGGTGAGGGCAGGGCCTGTCCTTTGCCTTGTGTGTATCCCCAGCACTTAGCACAGAGCCTGGCACACAGTAGGTGCTTAATAAGTGTTTATTGCTGGATCACCGACAGATCACGATGCGGCATAGGTTGTTGAGGGCGCCCTTTGGGGAGATGCTAGAACCACTTTCTGGAAGATTCCCTGGGTTGGTGGGATTCTGCTGGAGGCCTTGGGTGCTTCCCAGATTATGTTAAGATAATTCTCTAGGTTTTATTTACACTGTGAGGCTCCAGCCTGTGGCAGCCTTCACAGGGTCCCCAGATATTGGCGAGGACTCCTGGCGCACTTTGTGTGGCCCTTTGAGGCATGGCCTGTTTCATTTGATCCTCACAGGAGTTGTGTGAGGTGAGTGATGCCTATAGTACTTGGCCACTTCACAGATGAGGAAACTGAGGCCCAGAGAAGGTAAGCAGTCTGCCCATGGTCCCCCCGCTACTCGGAGTCAGACAGAATAGCAAGAGTGGCTCATGCTGGTGTGGTGCCAACACTGCTGAGCGCTTCACTGCGCCACCTAGCTGCCCTGCTCTCGGCTGTTCTTGGCTATGGTTGTTTTCATCTTACAAATGAGGAAATTGAGGTGAATTGGTTAAGTGACTTTCCCAGGGTCTCACAACTGGTAAGTGTTTGAGGCCAGATAAGGACTTTCAGAACCTCAGGTCCCCCTGATTCCAGGCTCAGCCACTGAGTTCATCTGTTCCCAATGTTCTGACTGATAACCTTGTTTTTTAAAGCCTAATTTCCCTCTTTTCCCTTCTCCTCCCCCTCCTATAAAACACAGAATTTTTAAAAAAGAAGAATAGTAGAAGAATGGAAAAAAACCCATCAGTCCAGCCCCTGTCAATCCCTTGTGAGGGCCTCATTCTAAAGATGGGCCCTGAGGCTCTGGAGGGAAAGTGACTTTCTGGGAAGGCCTCCAGACTGTTAGTTCCTGAGCCAGGTGCACTCAGGGGCCATGAGCATCTTGACCTGTTGGGAGCACACCTTGTTTCTCCCCTTGGACTCTTTGCATGTTGTGGTAAAATGCTTGAAGGTAAAGATGTGTTGTAGTGATGGAAGGTGGTTGGGAAGAACTTGGACCTTTTGTCCATCTTAGTTTCTAAGTCCTGACAGTTCTGTTTGCCATGATAGTGTCTCTCTTTTGTCCACATTGTCACATCTCTGTCCTTTGGCTCAAGGCCTGCCTGGTCTATCTGCAGTCAGATGTTGCCACGGTAAAGTAAATCTCATCCTTGTGCCTTGTAGCCCAGCTCAACTGCCAGCATTATGGCCAGGTCATTTTGTCAGCCCTTCAGAGGTGACCCTGCTCTAAGCTTAAATCAAAGGTGCAAATAATCCCTACTCTGACTGGCAGTGAGGGTCTGCGTCGAATCTTGCCTCTGATGACTGACTTTCCTTTGTGAGCCTCAGTTTCCTCATCTCTATTTAGACTAGATGAACCCTAAGGGCCCTTCCAGTTCCAAAATGATATTCCCAGTGGGCCATTTTAGGTACAGACTTAGTGACTTTTGAAAGGCCCCTTTGAAATGGCTTTAGGGAGTTTGAGAATATGCTCAATAGTATATGGCATAACATTTACTGGCCATTTGGTAGGAAAAGTTGACCCATTTTATTAATTTTTTATGTATTTCTTTAAAAGGAGAAAAGTTTTCAGTAGATACAGAGAGCATCTTACAAGTAAGCCATGTGAGCTTCAAATTGGTGATGTTCCAGTGTCTTTGGAGGCCTTAATGGGCCAACCCCTCTGACACTGGCCTTCCATCGCTCTCCACCAGGGTGTCCTCAGTCACCCTCCTTGCTTGCTTTGGGCCATGCCTTGGGGAGAGCAGTGGGCTGCTTGCAAGCCCATTCCTGCTGCTTGCTGTCTTGGTGGCCTGGCTCTGGTCACTTTCTTCTCTGGGCCTCAATGCTCATGTGTTGTAAAATGAGACCATCTTGGAGGTTCCTTTTAGTCTGAGTCATGGTCACTGCAGGATGCACCACATTCCCTTGATCCTCTAACAGGCAGGAAATGTACAGGGGTCTCCTTCTAGTAGAGATCATGCCTGTGACCCTGGTGCCTGGCACCCCAGAGAGACGCAAAGTACACTGTCATGTAGGTTGTCCTGGAACCAGTCTTTGCTTCACATATGTGCAGGGTGTTCCTAAAGTCGACACACAGGAAATCTCATGCATAATTTCAAGAAATGAGATGAATGAAATTTTCAACATTTTATTTAATTAGCATAAATGAGATTTCTTAGGAAGACATAGGAGACACATAGGAAGTCTTGTTAATTAATCTCATTAAGATGGAAAATACTCCCCAATAGCTAATGAAAGTTTTTATTTCATATGAAATTGTCATGGCTAGAATTTATGCTAATTAAATAAAATGTTGAAATTTTTATTTATTTCATTTCTTGAAAATATGCATAGTTTATGAGATTTCCTATGTGTCCAGACCTTAGGGATGCCCTGTATATCTTGGTAGCTGCAGAGCAAAAGTCATGTCCTGTATTTCTTCTCCACTCTAAGCAAGGATGCTGTCTTTTTTTTTTCTTCCTGTTTATCTCTGTCATCTGCCTCTGTCTTTTTCTGTCTCTCTCCCCTCCAACCCCTTCTTTTGCTCTCTGGTTCCTTCTCTCTCTGTCTCTGTCTCTGTCTCTCCCTCCCTCTCTCTCTCTCTCTCTCTCTCCCTCCCCCTCCACCTCCCCCCCTCCTCTCTCTCTCTCTCTCTCACACACACACACACACACTCCCACACTCTTGTTCTTTTAGTTATGGTCAAAGGAATCTTTACATTTTCTTTCTAGGAAGTTTCCTGAGTGTGTTTTTTGAATAGTGAAGGAAAGAACTTCTGTGACCACGGGCATATTCCTTTAGCCTTTTTTGGTGGTCAGTTTCCTCATCAATTAAAGAAGAGGGTCAGACTTGAGATGAGTCATTCAGCAAACCTTTATTAAGGGTCTCTGGAGTGCCAGGCACTGTATTAAGTGACCTGTAAGGTTCCTTCCAGTTCAGCTCTAACTGTGAGCCTTTGGGAACTGCTCAGGTGGACAGGGCTCCCTGCCTTCGTGGCACTTAGAAGAGATGAGGTGGGCCATCAAGAGGGCTAGGAGGTAGCAGGAGCACACTATAGGGTGGAAGGAATGAATAGCCCTTAGGGGAGAAAACAACCCTCAGCTGAGAACAGACTGCACCTTTTTAATAATCATGGAGACACAACAGTAAAAAAAATATGTTTGACTATTTCACTTCTTAGGACTCGCTGATTCTTGAGAAGAGTCAAAACTGGAGTGCCCAGAAAATGGATCATATTCTGATTTGCTGTGTTTGTCTTGGAGATAACAGCGAGGACGCTGACGAGATAATCCAGTGTGACAACTGCGGCATCACTGTCCATGAAGGTAGTTGGTTCTTTTGTTGTTTCTGCTTCAAAGGGATGGTGTTAGGTCCTTTTGTGAGGGCTAAACCTAAGGTCAGGGAGTTTGGGTTTATGCAGTAGGTACTACATCTGTAGCTTGGTGAGGGATATCATGTTCCAGGTCACCAATGTGGAGATAAATTTCAAACTCGGAAAGAGAACAAGTATGACCAATTCAGATCCTTGTTCTTTTTTCAATGCTGTTTATAATGGTGACTTCCCTAGACTTCTGGCTTCCAAAATCAGGTAGTAGAAGCAAATCTCATTCTATTCAGTTGTTTTTCAGTTGTGTCTGACTCTTTGTGACCCCATTTGAGGTATTCTGGCAGAGACATTAGAGTATTTTGCCCTTCCCTTCTGCAGCTCATTTTACAGATGAAGAAGCTGAGGTAAACAGTGTGAAATGACTTGCCCAGGGTCACACAGCTAGGCAATGTCTGAGGCTGGATTTGAACTCGGGTCCTCCTGACTCTATGTTTGGCATTCTGTCCACTGTGCCACCCAGCTCCCCTGTTTAATTCTTTTTTTTTTTTTGCGCTTTTTGGAGGGCAATTGGGGTTAAGTGACTTGCCCTAGGTCACACGGCTAGGTTTTTGTTTGTGTGTGTTAAGTGTGTGAGGCCGGATCCGAACTCAGGTCCTTCTGACTCCAGGGCTGGCGCTCTACTCACTGCACCACCTAGCCGCCCCTCCCCTGTTTAATTCTTAACCTAGTTCCAAAAGCATCTCTCTGTCCCTGCATTTCAAGTTCGTCCTTTCTCTGACAGAAGGTGGATGGTGTGTTTCCTCTTCAGTGTTCTGGCCTGACCTCATAGGATTCTTCTGAGGGTCAAATGAAATCACGTGTGTAATGTATTATGCTAATGCTCTATCTCATCATTGACGTTATATAGCGTTAGAGCTATTGTTATTTGTGAAGAGTGGAGAAGCATGTTGGAAGAACAGATTCAGGATCAACGTAGGATAATACTTTGAGAAAAATCAGGAACTGCTGGCCTTGATGAGGGCCACTGTCTGCCTCAGTTTCCACATCTGTGAAATGGGGATTGATAACAGTACCTCCCTCCCAGTCCCCAGTGTGTAGCAGGCACTGTAGAAATGTCAGCCATCACCATCATCATCATCATCATCATCATCATCTTGAACACTGGTCCAGAGAAGAGAAGATGTAAACTGAGATCACTGGGTACAAGTCAGAAAACGAGGCTTGATGCAAGGACAGTTTGTTGGGATACCTGGGGCAAGTGATGGGTTTTCCATCACTGGAGATATTTAAGGGAAAGGTGAGTGTTTACTTTTTGATAGATAAGATAGATAAAATACTTACATACTATGGGCCAAGAATTATGCTAAGTACTAGCAGTACAAATATATGCCTCCTTTCCCCCCAAAAGACATTTACCTTCAAAAGATTCCTGTTTTTTTCTTTTCTATTTTTCACTTTTTTTTCTTCTTGGAAGGCAGTTGGGGTTAAGTGACTTGCCCAAGGTCACACGGCTATTTTTTGTTAAATGTCTGAGACTCCAGGGCCAGTGCTCTATTCACTATGTCACCTAGCCACCCCCCTTTTCTGTTTTTATACATTCTTTTTTTTAATTTTAAGTTTCTAGTTCCCTCCTTCCTGCCTCTCCTCTGTCCATTGATTAGGCAAGCAATGTAATACTCATTATACACATGAAGTCATACAAAACTATTTCCATATTAGTCACATTGCCAAAAAAGCAAGAAAAATAAAGTAAGAAAAGTCTGCTTCATTCTGTTTGTCAATTGACTCTCTCGAGGTGGATTAGCATTTTTCACCCTGTATTTTTTGGAATTGTCTTTATCACAACAGCTGAGTCATTCACAGTTGTTCAAACAATTGATCAACAGTCAACATCAATCGTACATTGATTTACTGTGTGCAGTATTCTCTTGGTTCTGCTCACTTCACTTTGCATCCATTCATGTACATTTCCCCACTTTTTCTGAACATTCCTTAATCATTTCTTTTAGCACAATAGCATTCCATTGCATTCATATACCATATCTTGTTCAGCCATCCCCCAGTTGATAGATATTCCCTCAATTCCAAATCTTTGCCATCACAAAAAGAGCCGCTTTCTGTTTGTACATCTGGTTCCTTTTTCCTTTTCTTTAATCTATTTGGGATCCAGACCTAGTAGTGGTATTGCTGGGTCTAAGGATATGCACAGTTTTATATCTCTTGGACATAGTTTTAGATTATTCTCCAGAGTGGTTCACAACTCCATCAACAGTGTGTTAGTGTTCCTCTTTTTCCACCTTCCCTCCAACATTTGTCATTTTCCTTTTTAGTCATAGTAGTCAATCTGATGGCTGTGAGGTGGTACCTCAGTGTTCTTTCATTGCATTTCTCTAACCAATAGTGAAAACTGCCTCTATTGTTTGATCATTTGACTTAGTTTAAGAAATGAGGCCTTTATCAGAGAAACTTGCTGTAAAATTTTTTAGTTTCTTGCTTTCCTTCTAATTTTAACTTCATTGGTTTTATTTGTGCAAAAAAGCCTTTGTTTCATGTAATCAGTATTATCCATTTTACTTCCTGTGATCCTCTCTATCTCTTATTAACTCATAA
The DNA here is from genome assembly GCA_011680675.1 of Gymnobelideus leadbeateri. NCBI lineage: Eukaryota > Metazoa > Chordata > Mammalia > Diprotodontia > Petauridae > Gymnobelideus > Gymnobelideus leadbeateri. Next base: position 19,238 of record WOXC01001543.1, read on the forward strand.
AGTCTTCCCTCATCCACAGATCCTTATCCAAGGTACATTTTCCCATACTTTACTAATATACTTAGTTATCACTTTCCTAATTTACTTATGGTATCACCTATGGTATCATCACTTTACTTTATGATACCTAAATCATATACCCATTTTGACTATATCTTGCCCTGAGATGTTGGTCTATGCCTAGGTTCCTCCAAACTTGCAAAAAACCAGTGAGTTCTTCCCCAGAAGTTTGTTTCTTTGGATTTGTCAAACACTAGGATTACTATGGTCATTTCCTGCTGTATACTGTGTATTTAAACTATTCCACAGATCTACCCCTCTATTTCTTAGACGATACCAGATTCTTTTCGTGATTACTGCTTTGTAATATAGTTTGAAATCTCATACTGCTACACCACCTTCCTTCACATTTTTTTCATTGATTCCCTGAATAACTAAATTAAGTAGAATTGTCATTTTTATTAAATTGGCTCATCTTTCCCGTGAACAGTGATTATTTCTCCAATTGTTTAAATCTGTATTTGTGTGAAAAATATTTTATAATTGTGTTCCTATAGTCCGTGGGTGTGTCTTTGCATGTAGATTCCTAAGTATTTTTATGCTGTCTATAGTTATTTTAAATGGAATTTCTCTTTCTATCTCTTCCTGATGGGTTTTGTTGGTAATGTATAGAAGTGCCGATGATTTGTGTGGGCTTACTTTATATCCTGCAGCTTTGCTGAAGTTAATTGTTTTAGCTAATTTTTTAGTTGATTCTCTAGAGTTCTCCAAGTACCATCACATCTACAAAGAGTGATTGTTTTGTTTTCTTATTGTCTATTTTTATTCCTTCAATTTAATTTTCTTATCTTACTGCTATAGCTAGAATTTCTAGAACAATATTGAATAATGATGGTGATAATGGGAATTCTTGCTTCACCTCTGATCTTACTAGGAAGGCTTCTAGTTTATCCCCATTACAGAAATGTTTTGATCTTGGCTTTAGATAGATATTACTTATTATTTTAAGAAAGACTTCGTTTATTCCTATGTTGTCTAGTGTTTTTCTTTCTTTTTAATTTTAGTTTTCAGCATTTACTTCCCTAAGCTTTCAAGTTCTAAATTTTCTCCCCCTCTCAACCCCCCCACCCCAAGATGGCATGATAAATCTGATAAAGGCTCTACATGTACATTCTTATTAAACATATTTTCACATTAGTTATGTTGTAAAGAAAAATTAGAATGAATGGGAGAAACCATGAGAAAAAAACAAAAAGAGAGAGCAGATAGTATGCTTTGATCCGCATTTAGATTCCATAGTTCTTTTTCTGGCATTTTCCATTCTGAGTCTTTTGGAGTTGTCTTAGATCCTTGCATTGCTTGAGAAAAGCTATCAAAGTTAGTCATTGAAAAATGTGGCTGTTCCTGTGTACAATGTTGTCCTGGTTCTGCTCACTTCATTCAGCATCAGTTCCTATAAGTCTTTCCAGGTTTTTCTGAAGGCCTCCTGCTAATCATTTCTTATAACATAGTAGTATTTCATTACATTCATACACCACAACTTGTTCAGCCATTCCCCAGTTGATGGACATCCTCTCAATTCCCAATTCTTGGCCACAAAAGGAGTTACTATAAATAGTTTGGTACATGTGATCCTTTTCCCATTTTTTCTTTTTTTTTTTTTAAAGCAATTGGGGTTAAGTAACTTGCTCAAGGTTACATGGCTAGTCATTATTTATGTGTGGGTGCTCATTTTCTGAGGCCGGATCTGATCTTGGGTCATCCCAACTCCGAGGCTGGCACTCTTACTCACTGCGCCACCTAGCCGCCCCTTCCCATTTTTTCTGACCTCTTTGGGATACAGCCCCATTCTGGATCATAGACTGCCTTGTGGATATCTGACACTGCATGTCCAAAGGCTTCTCATAATCAGCACATCTATAATGTTAATGGGATATAAGATCTTTCCAGACCATTGATAGGTCTCCCATGGAGCCCATTAAGGAAAGCTTGCTTGGGGAGACTTGCTTGTAGGAAGGCTTTTACACCTTGTGCTGATTTCTAATTACCCACTGAGTCAGGAGGGTTGTGATGCCCTCTGGCTCTGAGAAGTGTATATACTGAGTTGGTATTTTGCTTTGGGGGCTTGCTTATGAGAAGGACCTTGTGATTCCTTGCTCAATATTCTGAGTGAGTGACTGTATGTATGTATGTTCAGAGCTCCCTGACTGCTCAGATGTGAAGGCTTTCTATATCCAGGGAGGCATGTAAAGTGTCAGATTTCACGTATGTATGTAAAAGTATGTAAAGATTCAGGCAGTTAGAGCCTTGTCTGTTGGTCTTTATTTCTCTGCTTGTATTTTCTCTGTTTGTATTTTCTCTGAAGTTCAGAGTGCTGACTTTTCCCCTGAACTAATGAATGTAATGAAAAAGGATGGTTGACCCCTTAAACAGCTCTCTTTCCTAGTAAAGCAGATTTAAGACCCTGTGCCAGCAGCCATCCTGGGGATGCCTGTAGTTGCCACTGCAGCATCTAAAATGGCTCTCATAATCCTTTCCCCCAAACCTGCCTCGAGCACATCCTTCTGTATTTCTTTTAAGGATGCCATCATCTTTGCAGGCACCAAGAGCTAGAGCCTTCTGTTTATCCTTAGCTCTTCCCTTCTCCTCTTCTCCCATATTGGTTAGTTGCTGTGTTGAATAGAATTGGATCCCCAGCATCTCGCAGATTCACCCCCCTCTCTGCCCTCACTGCTGCCCTCTTCATTCAGGCTCTCACCGTCTCTTGCCTGGGTGGTTGCAGGAGCCTCCTAAATTGACTTTTCTGTAATCTGTTTCTTTCTGAAGCATTTTCCAGGTGACTGCCAAAATAACCTTCCTATAGCCCATGTTGGATGATACCATTTCCCTGATCCCCTTTGCCTTTAATTTAGAACACAAAATCTTTAATGGGCATTTAAAGTCCTTCACAATGTGGCCCCCACCTAACTTTTCAGACTTAGTATTCCATCACTTGCCATTCATTCCAGCCAGTTACTGGTTTTGCACAGGTTTTCTCCTGAGCCTCATTAAAGACCGAATTCATATGTGAAACCATTTCTGATACCCAGTTTTGATCCCCTACATTGGTGTTGCTTCCTCTCCTGCTTCCTTGTAATGGTAGAGTAGAGGGCACCTTGAGGGCAGGGCCTGCTTAGTTTTGTCTTTGTATTTGTAGCAGTAAGCACCTAGCATCCCCAGGGTGGCTGCCAACACAGTTTCCAAGATCAGCACCCTGGACTTCAGAGAATACAAAGTTACAAGCAGACAACAAATACAGAGAAACATCAGCAGACAGGCTTCCAACTGTCTGGCCATTACATCTATACCTAGTCAGTTACCAGAGAGGGAAGCACCAACATCTGGATCTTAAAGCTGGGGGGCTCTCAACGGCTGCCCAGTCTCGTCGGGCCATATTACATAACTCTTCTCAAAGTGAGCCCCAAAGCAAAGCCTCACATCAGGGATTATATAGCCTTCTCCTGGCTCAGAGAATGTCACAGCCCTCTAGACCCACTGCCCAATCACAAAGCAAGGAGGTGTGGGTGTTCCTGAAAACAAGCCTGCCACAGGCTCCAGGTGACCACATTCAGCCTTTTAGGCAACATATTTTAAGATCAAGGAAGGTTTTCAGAGTCACTTAAGCCTATCAAAGGGCCTAGGGGCAGGGAAGATCTTAAATTCCCATTCCCATAACAGTATGCCATCATGTGGCAGAGCACCTTGTGTCTTGTTTGATTAGATCTTAGTGTTCTCATTCCTTAAAGGAGTTTGGTCTGGAATGTTAAGGTCCCTTTTATATCAATAAACTTGGATCCTGACAGGTGCTCTTAACTGGCTTTGCCCAGGCAGTGGAACAGGGGCCTTTCTTGGACTCTGTGAATTTAGCTTTCAAAAAGATTTTGATAATTAATATCTTATGTGTTTTTGAAAATACTATTTTGAGAAGAGGTCTGTAGATTTCTCCAGGCATCCCATGGGCTCCATGACCCACAGAAGGCTGTGGGAACTCACAGCTTAGAGGGAACATGCTTTTGGAAAAGTGTTGGGAGATTGGGGATTATGGGAGTGGTATGCAGATAGGCGAAGGCTGTGGGTCAGCATGAGGCGACACGTGGCAGCCAGGCTGTGTCTTTAGCAGTGGCCTGTTAATGGGTCTGTTTTTATATCACCTTCATTTCCAGTCCTTCCCCTCCTCAGGGCGCCAGGCCTGGTAACAAAATCAGCCAGCACATAGACCTGACCTCATGGCCTCCCCTTCCCTTTCAGAGAAGGCTGGATGCGCATGTTTGTTCATCTTTTTGGGGGGCCAGGTTTGGTCATTAGCATTGTCCGTGTTCAGTTTATTTCTCTTCTTTTGGGCTTGGTTCCCATGGACATTTTCCATTGGCTCTCTGTTTCTTCTTGCTTCCATTTGCATATTTCCATGCTTCGGAATTTCTTATTCCTCATTTCTGGCTATGCAGCAATCCTCCCCTATTGCATCCTGTCCTACAGTCCAGTGGGCCTCTGCTTTGTTTCCATTTCTCCACTCTTCCCCACTGCCCTCTGGGAAGCTCTATTAGGGCCATGTTGGTATACATGAAGCATTTTCAGGCTGCAAGTCTTCTCATGCAAAAGAGGCTTAGGTTATTTGATGTCGTTGGTGAAAAACCAATCACAGGCTTTCTGAGCCCCTGCTGGTCTGGAGAACCATGCACAGGAGCGCTTCCTCCCCTTCCCATGCGGGCTCTGTCATCACTGGATGTGGTCATGGGCTAGCTGGGCATCCTGGGGATGGGCTGAAGACCGCAAATCCAGGCTGCTTTGTTTTGTGTGTGTTCTTCTGTTACTCACATAGCTCTGTTGCTTTGTTTATTTATTTATGACATTTTTTGACCTTGATTGAATATGGTCTTTTTAAAGGAAAAAAAAGACAAAATCATGATTAAATAGCATTGAGATGGCTCTCCTGTGAAGGCCGTGGGTGCAGCTTCAAGCACATTTTTATGTAAATGACCGTCTTGTCTTGAGGGTGGCCATGTAGGTGGTCTCTGGTGGTCTGCCAGTGTTGGCTCTCCCTCCTGTGTCTTGGCATGCTGCTTTTTGTTGTAGTTGTTTGGATACAGATGAGCTTTTCTTAGAGTTCTTTTTTGTTTTTTGCTTGAGTTGAGTTCTGTCCTTTTTCTGCCAGAGTCTTTCACTTGGTGACCTCATCAGCTCTGAGGCCTAATTAATTAGCTTGATGATGCTCCCTGGATTTACAGAGCCAGTTCACATCTCTGTGCTCAACCAGATTCCCCATCACCAGTTACCTGTGGGACATGTGGACCTGTCGCCACTCCCACATTCGTTACTGTGGAACAAGCGTGGTCACTGTTCAGGCCCTGACACTTTCACCCAGACCTCCGCAGTAGTTTTCTCATTGTTCTTCCTGCTTAAAGTGTGTACCTGCTCCAGTCCATCCTACATACAATCTCCAGAGTGAGCTCCCTTTTAAGAGAAATAATTATTTTTATTCAGTTAACAAAAATTTATTTTCTCTTCCATCTCCACCCACCAGTTTAAAGGAAAGGAAAGAAAAAGCCAAATCCCTGTAACAAATAGACAAGTGAAACAGACTGCATAGGGGCACGCAGCTGCATCCATCACTCTCTGTCAGGAAGTGGGCAGCATGCTTCATTATCGTCTTCTGGAGCTGTGCTAGGGCACAGCTTTGGTCAGAGTTCTCCCAGCTTTCATTGTTGTTTTTCTTTACAAAGTGGTCACTGCTCACCTTTATTGCACAGTTTTCTCCTGGTCCTTGCTTCAGTTTACATCAGCTCATATAGATCTTCCAGGTTTCTCTGAAATTGTCCCTCACGCCATTTCTTAACGGCACATCCTGTGTAGCCATCGTCCCTCTGCGGCTTCCCCAGTTCCTCATACCTTGCAGTCCTAGGCTACTCCAGGAAGTGTGTGTGCTGCACCTGCTTTTGTCCTTGTAGGCCATTTTCCTCTTTCTCTGATCTCTTAGGGCTATTTCTTGGTCACAGACTAGTAGAACTTGGGGCAGAGTTCCACCTTGTTTTCCAGAATGGCTGGGCCAGTTCACAGCTCCAGCAACAAGGTATTTGTGTCCTTGTAACCTCTGGAACATTTGTCATTTTCCTTAGTCTCAGGTCTGGCTTCCTGCCGCACACCCACCAACCCCCCTCCCTCAGTTACCTCATGGTGTCCTATAACCTTTCGGTTCAGACACGAACTCTTCTCCTTACTGCCTTTGCAGCTCCTTCCCCCATTACTCTTTTCGTGTACTTTTGGATGCACACATTCTCTTCTTGCCCTCCCTTGCATGTGTCTCTGTGCCTCGGCAGTGGTGGCTGCCCCACATCCCTGGCAAACATTCCCCACTCATCTGACTCTGGGGGTAACTCTGTAGTTACCTTCAGGACTCAGCCCAGAGACTGCCTTCTGCTAGAGGCTTTTTCTGGTCCCCCAAGGTGCTGGTGTCTTCCCCCCTAAGCTGACCTTGTATCTTTTGTTTTTAAGTATGTTTGTGTGTATATGTATGTAGACACACTTGATGTCTCTCCCATTAGACAGTGAGGTCCTTTAGAGTAGGGAATATTTTATATTTGTCTTTGTAGTCTTTGGGTAGGCATTTGGGGGTTAAGTGACTTGCCCAGGGTCACACAGTTAGTGTCTGAGGCCAGAGTTGAGCTCAGGTGCTCTTGATTCATGGGCTAATACCTAAAGAAATAATTGTTCAGTAGAATACATATTTACTTACCGTCTTCCTTAAGAACAGAGCAGAGTTTTGGACTTTCAGTGGGTGATACCAAGTTTCTCTAGAACTCGGCCTCTGCCCTCATAGAGCTTACACTCTCACAGAATGCAGTGGTACTTGTACAGAGAGCCAGTATACCAACCCGTGACCAATGAGGAGGATGTGGGCATTAGCTTGCAGCAGTCCAGCCTGGCTTAAAGACTGTGGGTTTAGTGATTACTCGTCAGTGGAGAATAGAGTTGAAAAGGCCTGAAAGTTTCTCCCTGAGGCTCCTGCTGAAAGCCCTCCCATCTCACAGCTGCTTCATGATCCTTCACACTATGGGGACGCAGTTTGGCTTTTTATGGTTAAAGGTGTTACCTAAAAAAGAAAGCCAACAGCTCCATCTTATTATGCAGGGTTTTTAGTAGACTCCAAATTGGGCATCTCTAACTTTGCCTAGGATTTTTGTGATTTGTGCATTTTCTGATGGAATTATACAATGTGTATGTATTTGGGAGGGTGTGTGTGTGTATGTTGTCTTTGCTTAAAGGAAAATACTCAGGTATGCTAGTTAAATGTAGTTTTATTTTCTTCTTAAACACAATTTACCAATTTTGAGTTAATAGGGAATTGTTTTATGATGGGAAATCTATTTTCATGACTGCTTGAATGTGACTGTTATACCAGTGGGAATTAGTTGACTCTGAGAATATAGATTATTGTGAACTACAATCTAACATCTGCAGCATTTTGATTGTTCTTTGGCACATCCATTCAGTCATGTGAGCATTAATCCAGTGTAGTGCATGCTGCCAGCCTGGGCTTGAATAGCACCATCACTTTTGCCCCCAGGAGACTTGGGGGTAAATTCTTCTTTCTGTTGGGAGTGCCTTCTTATTCTGACAAATGTCCTTCAAGACTGTTTCAGCTTCGTGTTTTCCCTACTCAATCCATTCACTCTAATGCATTAGTTCTTACCCTGGGATCTGTGAATTTAATAAACTATTTGATCACTGTATTTAAGATCGTTGGTATTGCTTATAATCCCGAGTATTTTATTTTCTTCATCTTGAAAGACACTGCTCTTGGCAAGAGGCACATGACTTTCATAGAAAGCCAAAAGAATTGTGCTATAGAAAATCTGCTTAAGAACCAAAGCTGCCCCCTCCAAAGTTACCTTCTAAGTTGAGTGGCCTTTTCTGTCCTCTTCCTGCCCCATCAGGGACCTCCCTCTCCAGGCTCTTGCTCCACCTGTCTGACCCCTCTTCAGTCTCCTTCACTGCCCCTTCATGCAGGTGATTCCCACGCAGCGTCCTGGCCCCTCTTCCCTTCTGCCTCTGGACTCTTTTCAGGTCCCACAGGTTCAGGCCTCATCTTGGTGGCAATGATCCTCAGATCTGACTTATCCTAACCTTTGTCACTCTTCTAGCTTACTTCTCTGTCTCCTGTCGGACATGCAGAACTAAATGCCCCATAGTCTTCCGAAACTCAGTATGTCCAGAAGTGAATTCCTGCCTTGGCCCCACGCTTCCCTTCTTACCAGCCTCTTATTGAGGTGAAGGGCACCACAGCCCTGCCGTCGACCCTGGCTTCATCCTCATTTCCTCCCTCTTGCCCCCTTCTTGTCATTCCTACAGGCTGTGTCCCTGCTCACATAGCCGCTCCCCTGATAGAAGCCCTCATCAGGGCCTGCCTGGACTGTAGCCACCCATTCCCGTCCGCCCTCCCTTTGTCAGAATGACCTTCTTCAAAATGCTGGCCTATGGCTCAGAACCTGGACAGCCCAGCCTTTCACCACCTGGCCCCTTCTGCCTCTGCCCCCTACATGAACTGTGGCTCCTGTGGATTTCTTGCTGTTCCTTCAGTACAAGGTTCCCACCTCCAGGCAGTGGTGCTGCTGTTCCCCAGGCCTGAAGCACTCTCCTCGTCTCTCTTGGCCTTTTAGTTCCCTTCAAATTTCAAGTCAGGCTGCACCTGCATCTCCTGCAGTGCTGGGGTCTTCCCTCTGAGGTTTCTTCCAGTTTTCTTTTATTTGGTAGAATGCACAGATTTTGAGGGCAGGCACAGTTTTGCCTTTTTCTGGACCTTCCAGCAGCATGAATGCTCATTGACTTTCTAAGAACTCTGGTTCTCATGGCCCCGAGGTTGATCATGGATCCGTTGGAGTTGCCCAACACATAGTGATGCCTCCTACTGTGACTGGAACATCATGTCTGCAGCTAGGCTGCGGTAACAGCCCGGCATCCTTCCCCTTCCTTGGACTGAGTGAAGGCTTCACTTCCTCAGGATTGGTCCTGGTTTTGTCTTTGGAGGCTCATGTGGGGCTAGTTTTTTTCCAGCTTAATCTCGGCCTCCTCCCACAAGGCCAGAGCGTCGGAGAAAGTCTCTGTCTCTTCCTAGACCCCTGCATCTGAGAGTCACCGTCATTGCAAACAGTTGGTAGCTTTGTTCAGAATATTTATTTGGGGTTGGATATAGGGCCAGCCCATATGCATCACACAAGCCCTGCTTTCTGCCTGAGTGAATGCTCATGGCGTAGAATGAGCAGCAGCTTGCAGTCTTGGGGAAGAAGAGGTAATAGTTGCCCGCATTTAGACAACACGCTAAGGCTTCAGAATGCTCTTCATGTGTCCTTTCTTGTGAAGCAGGTGCTGTGATTATCCCCATTTTATAGACGAGGAAACTGAAGCAGCCAAGCAGTTCTGTGGCTTGCCCAGGGTTTCTGAAGCCAGAGTGCAGTCAGGAGCAGTCTTCATTGCACCATACCGGAGCTCCTGTGGTCTCTGGGACACTGGGCAGGTCATGAGAGTCTTGGTGCCTGGGGCCTTTCCCAGGCTGGCTGTACAGGCTGGCTGAAGGTTGCCCACAAATTCACCTGTTGGGTGATTTCCTGGTGGGTGCTTGCCCTTTGCTTGGCAGTGCACTTCTCTCCCTTAGACTAGAACCTCCTGATGGGTCTTTTCTCTGCCTCTCCTCCTGATGTCTGACCAGATCACAGACCCAGATGCCCTTCAGGTCTGGGACTCTTAGTCTGTGTTTGTTGCCTAGCAGGGAATCCCAGGGCATTTATCGTGTACTGAAGATGGCCTGGCTTCAGTGGGGTGTGATGATTGGGTAGTCTGTACCCTCCCCTTCCTTTGCAGGGTGAAGGGGCGAAGGCTGGTCATTATTGGCTCAGGTCTTGCTTATTTGAGAGCTCTGGTTTTGTGAAAGTGTTTCCCAGAAGTTGAGGTTGGCTAATAAACTGAGATCGATTGTTTAATGAAAATGTGAAAATGGCCTTGTGAGCGGCCTTCACCTCTTCTGAGCCCTGGCCTTGTTTGCCTGGGCCTGGGGTCCCTCCTTCCCCTTCCAGATGAGCAGCCAGTTAGCTCCTTGGGGGAGGGTTGCAGAGAGGGGCCCCTTTGAAACGGTTCCTTTTGTGAGTCTCCTTGTTTCTCATGTTCCTTGGTTCTAGGCTGCTATGGCGTGGATGGAGAGAGTGACTCCATCATGAGCTCAGCTTCTGAAAACTCCACAGAGCCATGGTTCTGTGATGCCTGTAAATGTGGGGTGTCGCCCAGCTGCGAGCTGTGTCCAAACCAGGATGGGATCTTCAAGGAGACGGATGCTGGCAGGTCAGTATGAGGGTGCTCGGGCCTCCCTTGCTTGCCTCTGGCTTCCAGGGTGGGGCAGCTTCCATTCCCTAGGACGTTCTCTTTCTGCTCTTGGTCTGAGCTCTGTGTCTCAGCGAGTCCGCCTCGTGTGGGGTGTCAGGCCCTCCTACTAGGGGCCAGTTTGAGCTTAGCAGCCATTTTCCTCACCATTTCACCTCATTTTGAGATCCATTCACTGGATTTTGGACACTGCTGTGTCTTGGGGGGGCGCCTTTGGTCTAGGCAGGCCAGGGCTGCTTCCATTCCCTCAGGATGTCTCCCAAGGCCCAGCTGGAGTTTGCCAGCCTCGTGCCCTGAATCAATAAATAACTCCAGAAATACAGAGGAAACAGAGCTGCCCGGGAGAGTCTGCCTGTCCTTTACCTGGCTGCTGGGAGCGAGGTATTTCCTTTGAATGCTCCCGTTTTTGCTCATGCTACAAGGCCACGGGCTGTGCTAAAGGTGGCATAGCCCATGGCTGTGTTTGGACCAGATTCTCCACGCTCTTTCTATGAGACCGTCTCCTTTTGTGCTGCCTCTGCCCATTTTAGCAGTCAGCCAGTCAGTCAGCAAGCATTGTATTAGGCATTGACTCTGTCCTGGGCCACTGATACAGACAGAGAGGCCAAACCCTGCCATGACCTTTACCCTCAAAGTGTTCCTCTTCTGGGAGGGGGATGGCGGGCATCAGGCAGACTGCTAGGTGCAGACAAGCTATATGCAGAGGAAGGGCCCTAGCACTCGTGGGGGTAGCAAAGGTTTTTCATAGAAGGTGGGATTTAAGCTGAGACCTGAAGGAAACCTCAGAAGCCAGGAGGCGGAGAGGAGGGAGGGAGCATATTCCAGGCAGGAGGGAATGCTGGAGCACATGCCTGGAAGAACAGCCAGGTGGAGGGGGAGCATTTGACTGAAGAAGCTGGGTCAGGGACTGAGCTGTGAGGAGACTGGGAAGGAAGGAGGGACCAGAGATGGGAGGCTTTGGGTGCCCAACAGAGCATTTTGTATTTGCTCCTGACAGCAGTAGGGAACCATGGGGGATTATGGAGGAAGGGGAAATGATCCGAGCCCCCACTTTAGGCAGATCACTTTAGGGACTGAATATAGGATGGACTGGGGCAGCTGTGAGGTGGTGAGAGGCTGCACCAGGGTGGGGGCAGGGTCAGAGGAGAGGAGGGGGCATACCCAAGCGCTGTTTCGAAGGTTGACAAAAGGTTCTGCAGAAGTCACTGGTCTGGTCATGATGTCTTTCAAAATTTCCTGTCCTCGAGAACTGTGAAGGCCAAGATGCCCAGCATCATAGCTTGAAATAGAGGATGAGGAACGAGCTAGGTGGGTAGGATCTGCCCTCCCAGAGGTTCCTGGCCAGCCCACTGATGGTTGCTGCCATCCCTCCTTCTGCCTCTGCCTCGGGGCTGGGCCCCTGCTCTCCTGATGGGGAAAGGCCCCCCACCCCCGGCTCTCTTCCTGCCCACTTCTGTGACATGCGCCTCAAGCTGCAGTGCTGGTCCTGGCTTGGCCATGCCCCTAGTTTGCCCTGGCCTCCCCAGCCCAGTACGAGTCATGTGGCCCTTGAAGCACACAGGCCTCTGGAAGCTGGGGTGAGGCTGCTCCCTTGGCCTGTCACAGGCTTCATCAGGGCTTTTTCATTCCATCAGTCAATGTGAAAAAAAGTGTGGCTGCCTAAACTGACTAGATGTCCTTCCCTTCTACGTTCTTGATGGGAACAGAACATTATTGGACTGAATGGAGGAAGAGCGCCATTCTGTTGGTCTCATGGCCCGTTAGTTGAGTTACAGTATTTGAAGCTGAGTCCAGCGTTTCTCTCTGCTAGCTGGCTTCAGCTCTCATGACTGAGTGGCAGCAGCGTGCTGGGGCTCTGGCGGGTGGGCAGTGGGCAGTGTTGCCTCTTAGTCTTTTAAGTGACCTCAGTGTAGTGCCTGGAGGAGTAGGAGTTTAACAAATACTTGGGGTCAGATTTAAACTATTCTTGTATTTCCTATTGAAATAAAATGCTGATTTCCTGCTTGAAACCTTGTTTGGGCTCCAGTTGTATTAAAATGTATATGAATTTTAAAATAAATCCCTTTGCTGAATGAGCCCCTTGCTAGAATGTAAATTCTGTTTCTTCTTTTTTGGTTTTGTTGTATATGTTTTTTTCCTGTTCTTTTCCTTAATCAACATCTGTCATCATAGCTCGAAGCAAAAAGGATGGTGGAGTAACAAGGAGGATTATTCTTCTTTGATTACCCAATTTGTCTCAATTACAGGGTTCTAGAGCCCGTATGGCTTAGCAGATGAACAGGCAGGCGTTGAGGCCTGGTGGTAATGAGAGCTGACGTCCCCTCTCCTGGGCCCTTCCCTGCCTCCGGTGGGAACGATTATGCTCCCGTCCTCTGCAGTGGCAGCTTCGGGCTGTCCTACTTGTGGGACGTGGACGCTGACATTTTTCGAAGGTCAGGAGGAAGTGGGCAGCCAGTGGTTATGTTGATACTAGATAAAGTCCAGCAGCACAGCTACCGCTGTTGCCACCGTGGCCTTTAATACTGCAGGACAAAACAGGCCAATTAAATGGAGAAGCAGCTGCTTGTTGGAGATGCGTATCTCTAAATTGAGCTCAGCAGGACGCGTTGGGGAGGTTGTATTAGAGCAGCTATCCAGAAATCTCAAATATAGAACCTTGAATTTTCCCAAGAAAAGATAATTGTAAAGCTGGTGAGTGTTTTCCCCACTTGCTCCTTTAAAATGGTGGATCTGATTCCTTCCACACCCAGCTTGTGGCCCAGAAGGCCTCCCTCAGAATCTCTGGTGTCTCTGCCAAGGCCACAATAGCCTTTTGTTAATGCAGCAATGAGGTTGAGGGCGATGGGCATGTTATCATCACGTTTAACTCTCATAGTTGGCGACCGTGTGAATGTCTTCTGGAGTGAGTGTGATGGAAGGGTGCAGTCATCGCAAAGTTAGATCAGAACCTGCCCACGTTTCAGGGCGATGCTTGATTCACAGACACTGGAGTGGACTGTCATTCAGATTCCGTTCTCTCCTCCACACCAGTCAGCACTTTGCTGACTGCCCCAGCCCCCCAGTGCCAGGAATTGTGTCAGAAACCGGTTACTGAGCCTTTGCTTTCTCAGGCTCTGCTCCCAAGCTTTCCCACAAGCTCTCCCTACAGGGCCTTGTTGTGCCTTGCTCTGAAGAAGTCTCCATGCTTGCCTGTCTTGGCCGTCCTGCCTGCCTCTCCATTTCTTGCTGCCCCTTCTCAGTTCTGAGCCTTCCCTGCATGTGAGCCAGGCCCTCTGTGAGGCGCATAAGCAAGTGTCCTTTGGATCTTCCCATGTCCTTCCATTGCCCTTTGGGTGGGGTCATTTTGAGGGGGATGGTGCAGGGGACTGGCCATTGAAGTCTCACAGTTTGCACCTGCTTTTGTTCTGGCGGGCAGCTAGGAATATCAGTGCTGCTCTGTGGTTTCCTGAATGCATTCATACACGGTCTCTTAGTCTGGTGGAATCCTGGACCTTCTCACTGCCTATCTCTATCCCTCGAGCTGCCCAGGAGTGGGAGGGCTGCTGAAATCTTTGCAGTCCTCACAGTGGACAGGCTTGGATTCAGATCTTCCTATGGGCGTTCAGTGATTGAACCTCTGGCAAACCCTGTGTTCTTGCTTATTGATCAAGCTATAGATTGGCTTTGATCTGCCTGGGAGGGTCACGTTCCCGTGGGGAGGATCCTCGGGGTAGTGCGTGAGTCACCTCCTTTGGTCTTCATAACAGCCATGAGAAGCAACACTGGGGCTAAGAGAGGGCTGGCTTGTCATAGCCCCTCCAGACCAGCTCTCAGCCTCCTACCTCTGGACAAGGCTGCTTCTTGTGATGAACTCTGGGCCGTCCCTCCTTCTGGTGGTGCCCTCCATGGGTGCCTGGCGCAGTCTAGGCAGTGGGTTTTCTGGTCTGGCGGCTCTTGTGCAGTGGGGCATCAGGCTGCTCTTTTACACATGGCCATGGTTTCCCTGAGGCAGCTTTGTCATGTTTTGGACCTCTACAGTTTACATGCAATCACTAGGGAAGGGGAGCATTTGGTGAATCTGACTGTAAAAGTGGGACTGACTTGCTTTGCTCCCCGTCGCTTGGCTTTGGCTCGTCTGGATCTCATTCTGGGGTCTTTGGAGGCATTAGGACAGAAGCCTGTGTTCCCAGCTCATATCGGCCTTGGTTCTTGGCTTTCTCTGCTTCAGAGCATATGCCTGTGATGGTGGCAGCAGTTTCTGGGCTCTTTTGTTCTCCTCCTTGTGACAGCAGGTGAACATTTGTGTTAAACTGCTAGGAAACTGAAGCTCCCTGTTTGTGGCCTGGTCCAGACCTTGTGTTTCTTGATTGGCAGCTTTTGTGAACATTGGGCATCTAGCTCGGCCTTTGGCCAGCCCGAGGGCAGGGTGTTCTGGCAGGACTGTGCCCTCTGTGCAGACATGTGTGTCTCCTTCCATTCATTTTTTGTTCCAGCTTTGTTTTCGGCATGTTGAGTGATTCCTGACTCTGTTCTTGATTCGAGGAGTTGGCACCGATGTGCTCCGGTGTGTTCTAAGCCTCCTGAATAGTCTGCCTGCCTGTGGGGTCTTTCTGTTTGGATTTCTCTCCATCCTCTTCCGCGAGCATTATCATGTAGTAGTGAAAGCCTTGTTGCAGGGAGCCAGACTTTGAAGGGCCTGTCGTGAGGGACAAGAGCCCATCCTCGGCACAGTACAGTGGAGGGGGAAGGGCAGGGCTGCTTGTGTCCTCCTCCCAGTGGCCTGCCCCCTGCTCTGTATATCTGAGGGGCACGTGATCATCAACATGTAGTGCGCCCTGAGGCCGAGGTCTGCTTTTCTCCAGCCCTCGCTGCCTCACAGCACATATCATAATCAGCTCTTGTTGACTGATGGACAGACTGGTTCTGTTGACTGGCCAGGACTGTCTCCTCCAGTAGGTTCCACTTTATACATACCTATATGTGCATATAATACATATGCCATATGCAGTAGTAGATGTATGTATCTAAGGTGTTACACACACAAAGAGAATTGAAGTGGAGAGGTGAGCAGCAAAGGCTTTTTCAGATTATGGATCACAGCCTCTTACAGCCTGGTCAATCACGCCAAGGACACTGCTGTTGTCAGTGCATAGCACTGGGCCCTGGGCATAGTATGAGAGCCGTGGCATGCCTCCAGGCTGACGTTTAGCCCAGTCACAGGGAGGCTGGTTTGAAGATGGCGTCACTCAGGTCAAGAGCACAAAGTTCCAGGGCGCTTCGCCTGTGTGTTCATCACTTCTAAGAGAGTCTGTGCTCTCACGATGGGGCTTTCTTGCCTAGGTTCCTCCTTCGTGAGCATTCTGAGGCAGAATGACCAGAGGGTCCGTGGAGCCCCTTATAGCTGTCTAGAGAGAGCAGGGCAGCCCATCAGACCGTCTCTTTGCCATCCGGCCTAGAGAGCGGATCAGGTCTAGTTCATTTGTCTGGTACCTGGGTACAGATTGAATGTTGTGGTTGCCGATGGCTTCTCTGCTCCTATTCCTGACCCCTGGCCTTCTCTGGAGCTGTTCTCCCACCTGTGCCCTGGAAACATAAGAGCCTGTGGTCTTGAGGCATGTTTTGGGGCCTTGGAGACAAGCCTCCGCTTGGCTGGCCCCCTGGGTTCTCAGTGCGACTTTGGGGGCATAGTTTGGAATTGCTTTCCAGAGCAGCCCACCCTCCATGTGCTTAGTGGACCTGTTTTCCTGAGACTCCTCCAACATTTGTCGTTTCCCTTTGTTGTCCACTTTGCCAGTCTGGTGGCTGTGAGGTGGGACTCAGGTCTGTCACCTATTAGCCTTTGTTGTGATCCCCATTGGCCGTCTGGTAAAGTTTATGGGCCACCTTCTTAGAAGAAGGCTTCTAAATGCATAAAATGCAGTACAGAGGATTACAAAGGAAACTAATTATCTTGAAATAGCTGTGAAAATATTTTGCAGAACTGGCTTACAAATCCCACCTCAAGATCCCCTTCTCTAGTTCTTAATGATTTGGAGCATTTTTTCCTGTATGGCAGTTGATAGCAAGGAGGTGCCTGGGATTGTGGCCTTAACCCCCACTCTGCCTGGCCTGTCTTTGTGCTCTCCAGTGCAGTTTCTGGAGCCTCTCATGGGTCTTGGTCCTCCCACAGTGCTCACACTTCTGTCTTTCCCTCCATTGATCCCCCTGCCCCCAGATGCTTAGATTTCCTCTCTGGAGACCCTTAGCTCCATGTCCCCTGGTCCTTTTCATGAGGAGCATGGACATAAGAGAAGGAGCCAGGCCTTCCATGTTGGCTATGAGCACTTAGAGGTCACAGTTAGCCATCCCTGGGGGAGAGGAGTGCAGCTTTGCCTTGCTAGGCTTTGTCTGTAGAAAGTGCTATCGTGACTGTGCTAAAGTGACTCTTTTCCTTTCGTTCCTATAGATAGCATCAGTGACATGTGGGTTAACATGGGGAGCTCCTGGGGTTGGCATGTTTAGTGAGATCCAGACCACGTGCTCCCTTGGGGTTCTTTTGGTCCTCAGGGCCCTTCGGTACTGGATAGCCTCATCGCTCAGTGCTGTCTTGTCTTCTCTTGTAGGTGGGTCCACATAGTCTGTGCACTGTATGTCCCCGGCGTGGCTTTTGGTGACATTGACAAGCTGCGGCCTGTGACCCTTACAGAGATGAACTACTCCAAGTACGGTGCCAAGGTAAGACCATACTCTTGTGGTTTTTGTGGGATTTCCCAACTCTGTTTTTTGGCGTGTTTTGCATTTTATAAGTTTATCAGTCATTATATGATGTTCTCTGGAACATGTGAAAAGGGTTTCAGTATAGTGGACATTAGTTATGGGTGGGTTTTCCCTCCAAAGAGTTTGGGGGGTAATTCACATCTACACACTTTTATTACATTTCTTTTATGTGTGCCCAGTTTTCTGTGATTGACAGCACATTCTCTGCCCTCAAGAATCTTCCTCTCAGATAGCAACAGTACATGGGAAACATGGTCACAAGCATCAGCATGGCTGGATGAGACTTGTCTTAGGTGTGGTGTTTAACTTGGGAGCCCCCAGGCTCCTAGAGGGGGAGAAATCTCCCTGGACACACTTAGGGCATATGGATCAGGCTTGCATTGCTCATTTGCCCATAGAAGAGTCCAGTGCTTCTGCTCAGGACACTGAGCCCTCACATTGCTGGCCAGTGCAGTCTTTTTCCCTTAACCAAGTCGGTGTGGTTGGACTGGGGAGAGAGATAACAAGGAGAAGGCTTCAGGAGTGATCAGGCAGGAGTAGTTGGCCTTCAGAAGTGCTGCCATCCAGCCAGGCCAGCTGGCAGTATCCACATTTTCCTGGGGTGTGTCCTGTACCTGCCCGACCCCTCAGCTTTGGAGAAACACACAGACCATTCCTTGCTTCCTTTCTTTGGCATGCTGCAGCCTCTGAGGCCCTTCTAGCCCTACTGCTTCGATCCTGTCATCCTCTAGTTACATTTAGAGGGATCCTTTCCTTGTGAGATTGGGGTGACCCTCTCATCTCCTCAGGAGCACCTTTCCCCCATATCTCTTGTCTTTTAGTATTTGGAGGAATACTCTTTGTGATTTGGGGTCTTGAGCAGAAGCCACCTCCCTCTGGGGAGCGGGTTCTTCTTTGTGTAAACGGACTCTATCCCAAAGGAAATTTCTAAGCCCAGCGTTCAAAACCTCAGTGAACTTTCCCACAGAATCCATGTGAGGTGCAAGGGAAGTGTCCCAGATAGACACTCCCTCATCATTATTGTCCATATTTCTTAGAGCACGGCACAGCTGAGGGACTGGTCAACAGGTATGCATTACGAGCATCCTCTGTGTAGCCCTTTCCCCAAAAGAGTCTTGGGAGGGAGGAAGGGAGGACTCCAGGTATCCTTTGTGCTCATGGGTGTGGCAGTAGGCATTGACCTTGCTTTGGTGGAGTCCAGGACCCCTTAAGAGGCAGAGACCCCTCCTGGGAGCAGACTGTGGAGGAGGACCTTGGCAGGGCAGTCATTGTTAGCATTGATCAGTGGGGAGCCCTCGATGCTCCCCAGGATTGCTAAGAGCGATACTTTGATACAAAGCACTTCCGAGAGAGCTAGCCTTGTGCCCCACTAGCCTGGGCTTCAGGTCCCCCCAGGTTATTTTTTTTTTAAATTAATTTATTTTTGCTTTTTGGAGGGCAATTGGGATTAATTAACTTGCCCAAGGTCACACTGCTAGGTTTTTTTTATTTGTTTGTTTGTGTTAAGTGTCTGAGGCCAGATCCGAACTCAGGTCCTTCTGACTCCAGGGCCAGCGCTCTACTCACTGTGCCCCCTAGCCGCCACCCCCCCCCAGGTTAAAACGGCCTTGGGAAATGTTGGGCACGACAGGTCAGGAGACAGCAGGTGGTTCCCGCAGTAGGGACACAGCCCATGGCCCTGCTTCTGTGTGGCTTGGTTACCACTGCTCTGGGCTGGCTCAGCATGGGCCTTGCACACGGGTCCCTTCACCTCAGGCCTGCCTCTGCCTGTCCTACTTTGTTCCCTGCTTCCTTCTTATTCGAAGGTCTGACCAAGTCAGCCCCTATTAATGACCTGCCTCAGCTCCCTGGCTCTTCTAGGACCATCTTCTTAGACCTGAACCCTTCCCTTCCCCAGGCCATTCCTTGTTATGGGAATGGGAATCTTGAGGTCTTCCCTGCCCCTAGGCCCTTTGATGGGCTTAAGTGGCTCTGAGAACCTTCCTTGATTTGAACATATACTTTCCCCCTAAAAGGCTGAATGTGGTCACCTGGAGCCTGTGGCTGGAGGCTTGTTTTTCAGGAACATCCACACCTCCTTGCTTTGTGAGTGGGCAGTGGGTCTAGAGGGCTGTGACATTCTCTGAGCCGGGAGAAGGCTATATAATCCCTGATGTGAGGCTTTGCTTTGGGGCTCATTTTGAGAAGTGTTATGTGATTTGACCAGATGAGACTCTGGGCAGCTGTTGAGCGCCCCCCCCCCCCCCGGCCCCTGCTTTGAGAACCCAGATGTTGGTGCTTCCCTCTCTGGTAACTGACTAGGTACGGATGTAATGGTCAGACAGCTGGAAGCCTGTCTGCTGGTCTATTTCTGTGTCTGTATTTTTTGTCTGCTTGTAACCTCGATTTGTATTCTCTGAAGTTCGGGGTACTGACCTTTTTCATTTACCTGAACTAGGTAAATGACATGTTTGATTAAAGCAAGATTGTTAACGCATTTTGAGTGGCTTTCCTTTAGAAAAGCAGATCTAAGAGCCTGGGGATGCTGGGGATCCCCTGGGGATGCTGGGGTGCTGCCTGCTACAGGCCTGCTGGCCTATGCTTGGACACGCTCCTCCGACCCTGCCCGATGCCTTTTCTCTGCTGTGCTAGAGCCTGTGGTGCTTCTCCTTCCTCCTGCTCACCCCTGGCTTCTTGTCACTCCAGATAAAGCCTCCCTTCTATGGGAAGCGGCTCCTGAGCTTCCTTAAATCGGGTGCCTTCCCCCTTGGGGCTAGTTCTGCTTTATCCCATTGCTTGTGTGCATTCTGTCTGTTGCCTTCCTGGTTAGCCTAGGAGCTCTGGTGCTTACTGACTGACCGAATGCCTGTCTAGGGCATAGCCACTGCTGACTTGTCCCATTTCCTATCCCTCCTGTGGACACTACTGATCTCGGCCTGTTGGCTCTTGCTCTTCTCTCTTCCTTCTCCCAGCTTCCTTGAGCAGTTTTCCTATTGCTTTTAATTGGTTGCATTCTATGGCTCCAGTCCTCCTCTGCCCACATTTTATTTGTTTGAGCATAGAGAGCAGACAGAGGAGGACACGCATGGTGTCCTGGGGGTGGGATGGTGCTTTGCTTGCTGTGTCTGTTGTCCTTGTCTGAAAGGAAGCATTGCCCATGCCCATGCACCTCTTTTGTTTTAAGCTGGAAAGGTGTGGGGGTGACAGCCTCTGCAGTGTTGTGGAGTGAGCAGTTTTCTTTTGGTTCCCTGGTAGGAATGCAGCTTCTGTGAAGACCCCCGTTTTGCTAGAACTGGAGTGTGCATCAGCTGTGATGCAGGAATGTGCCGGGCCTATTTCCACGTCACCTGCGCCCAGAAGGAGGGTCTGCTTTCTGAGGCTGCTGCCGAGGAGGTGAGTTCAGCCTGGCCTAGGGGGTGGCGGGAGCAACTCAAGTCTTTCTCATGGTATCCGACTCCAGGCTCCATTTTATATCCCCAAGGTGGACAGGTTGGACTTGCTGTAAGATTGCCCCTGGCAGACTTTGAAAAATTTAGTAATTCAATTTTTCCCTTTTTGTGTTATTTTTCCAAAGCATTTACATAAAGCTTTCTTTCATTTGATATGAGGGGCAGTGTGACGTAGTGGATAGAGAACCATCCCAAAAAATGACATAACTTTAACTGATAAAAGACATTTATATGTAAAAGTACACAAAAAATGAATGATGAAATGATAAAATGAAGGGAAGGAAGCTGGCAAGCCCAGTGACATAGCTGTCACCTGTCTTAAGAACAGGATTAAATTTCAGGGAGGTGTGGCCTAGTGTGTGGAGTGCTGGATTTTCACTCAGAGCTGTTTTTGACTCCTTCCTCTGATGCTTAGCAGCTTCATGGCTGTGAGCAGGCCTTTTAAACAACATGATTGTAAATCACTTTGTAAAGATCAGGAGCTATAAGGGTTAAAGACAGAACTGTAACTTGTTTCACTAGTAACTGAAATAGAAATTGTCAAGGTTGATTTCACTCTCTAGACAACATTAAGAGTAATGCGAAAAATTATTAATTAAAATGATAAATTTAATGGTCTGAATTCTCCTATTAAAAGAGAAAGGGTTATAGAATGGGTCAAGAAGGAACACCAATTAATATGGGTGCTTAAAAGAAGCCCATCCAATAAAAGAATGAACCAGTTAAGAGTAGAGATTGTTTAATAGTGTTAAGGAAAAAATGACTAATAGATATATGCCAGTTCTCAAGTTGTATGCACCAAACAATTTAACACTGAAATTTATAAAAAGAATTGTTAATGGGAGTAGAGACAGTATTACAATAATGCAGGTGGAAACTTTAGTATCCATTATGAAAATGTAAAATTCAAGTAAAATAGATCAATGACAAAGAACTCCGGTTGATTGCTTATTATACAGTTGAAATTAACATGGAAGAATGACAGGGGAGAAGCAGAATGCATAGTTTTCTACTATGTAGAAATGTTCAACGTTGAGCTAAGAAAAATGATAGCGACATTTAAGAAGGAACGGCATTGCCACATGTACAGACTTATGCTTTGCAGCCATAGCAGTCTATAGAGGCAAATTTGTATTACTAAGCGCTTGCATTAATGAGCTCAAACAGGAAAAGACACGAAATAGGCTTACACCTAAAGTGCAAACCAGTAGTCTGAAGGAATATAGAAAAGAGTAATTATAAAGTTAAGAGCAAAAAAGAAATAGAATGCAAAATGAAAGAATGTGTGAGTTGAACTGATAACCACAAGCTCATTGGAACGCTCTCCACAGCTGTGTTCTGACAAATTAGATAGATTAGAACAAACAGATACTTATCTACAAAAGCATAATTCACCCAAACTGACACAAGGGGAAATAATAATTTCTTCTTGGAAGAAGAAAAGTGGGTCATCGGAGAATTATCCCACACAAAGACACATGCCCCAGATGGATTAGCAGGTTAATGCTTTTGACCCTTCCACAAACAAATAATCCCTGTGCTATGTAGAGCATTCATAAATATGGAGAGAGATGGAATGTAACCCAATGTCTTAGCAAATGCCTTAAAGACAATTACAACCCCTTTCCCCTAATTAGTGTAGAGTGAAAAATAAAGAAATAGCAGAACATATCAAAGCATTAAGCACATTATTTACCATGAACACGCAGGGCTTGGCTCAGTGTAGTATATCATGTAAGCAAAAAGCTCAGACCTCATAGGATTAAGTCATGACGTATAGAAGATGTATTTTTGATGGAACTTAACATTCACTTGTATTAAAACACTAAAAGAAACAGGACTAGAGCAGCACCTTTTCTGCCCTTTTTGTGTCCTGGGTTTCTTTGGTGGTCATTCTGGGGGATCCTCTGGATTCCTGCTCAGAGTAGGTTTTGGAGACATAGGATAATGTACATAAGATTATGCTGTAAACCAGTTATCCCGAAATATGGTTATCAGCGTGTTAGAAGTTCCAAGTTCAAGGACACCAGGTTCAGAATATTTGAAATAAAGAGTTTCTTCCTTCACCAGGGTAGCAAGTAGCTGCCTGAAACCGAGTCAGCATGCTAGCAGTGCAAAAACCTTAGGGCTCTCTGGCTGAGAGGAGCAGAGCTAGTGGGCCCACTCATTACTTTTATTTATTTATTTCATCATCCATCATTTATTTATTTATTTAGCTATTCCTTACTTTTATTTAATTATTTATTACTTTTATTTAATACAGCATTAGAAGTTTATGACGTTGCAGAAAAATAGGAACAAAGATATTAGAGGATGTTCATGTTGGAAACACAGGTCACAGTGTGCTTATTTGCAGCTGATAGGATAATAGTGCATCTAGAACAAACCATTTATCTTCACCAGAAAATCAGTTGTGATAGTAAATAAGATCAAAGGTCCAGGATACCGGCTTCATACAGAGAAAGCATTTGTATTCTGACTGCCTAGAAACAGGGTTCAGGAAATATCACTTAAACCCCTTCTCAGAATGCAAATCATCCAAGCTTCGGGGTCTGTTGGTTTCCAAGGGAAAAGGATACTGCTTTTGCCATCACCTTTCTCCACCCCTTCAAGAAGAGATTACTCCTTTTCCCCTCCCCTGTGATTTCCCCTTTTCCCTATAAGTAAAATCCCAAGGCTTTCTTTTCCCTGTCCCACTAGAATCCTTGCTATAGGGAGTACCCACATGCATGTGCCTTTCTCTTGTAATAAATCATGTCGCAATGCATGTCTCATGGACTTGTGATATTGTTTTTGGTTAACAGTCCAGTGGATCCTACTGGTCCAGGTCATCATCAAAGATGATTGTGTGAAGGGGGCCCCAAGATGCCATCTACCAAGTACTCGAACTTCCCAGGAGGGGCCTGCTTAAGGAGCCAAGCAGCTGGCAGCTCCTTTATTGCTCTCACTGACCCAGAGGTGGTCTGGCCAGGTGTTTCCTGTGGTGGGTCTGGGGGAATTTGTAGGTGAGATTCACCTTTTCTCAGAAGGCATGAATTGGGTGACAGGTAGCATCATTTAAGGGATCTCAGATCCCAGGGTCTTCTAGGAGACAGTAAGTAAGTTGAAATCCCAGCAGGAATTTTTCATGGGAAGGTGATTAAAAAAAAATTCATACTTTTTTCACACAGATGTATACATATATATTGCCTTTAAATTCTGCACACCCAGTCTCATGAAATGGCCAGTTATACAGACCTCAATTCCAAGATAGGCTTTTTGTTGTGATAGGATTTTATAATCAGGATTTCTGGTAGTAATTGGGCCTTTGGCTTAGACATGGAAGTCACCAGGTAAAGAGGTTGGTATGATAGCATACCCTTCCCTAAAATCTGCTCTACTCTCTGTTAACATTGCTGTTCAGTCAGCCTCCTGAGAATATCCTGACTCACCTTTGTGGCTGTTGAATTCCTCCCAACCCTTTAAAAGCCAAGTCAGGTGCCACCTTCTCCATGGTGCTCGCCTTGAGGCATTGGCATTCCCTCCCCTCCCCACACAGCAGTGTGTCTGCTGCCTTCATCATGGCATGGTACCTCAGTTTCCAAGATTTGTGTCATATCCCCTTAGTGGACTCTAAGCACCTTGAAGGCTGGGACTGTCTCTTATCTCGCCTTTTTCTCCACCCCCACTCTACCCCCATCCTCCCCAGGGCCTTGAACGGTATTCTCCACACAGCAGGTACCAAGAGATGCTTGCTCCTGTGTATTGGATTGTGATTGTGTTAGCTATGACAGAATGGGGCTGTGCCCGCTTTGGTGACTATGACTTTGACACATTGTGTGTAAGATCATTATGTCCTTGCTAGTTCTCAGTGCCTGAGGGTGGGCCAAGCATGGGCCTACCTTGTGGCCAGCTGAGGACATGCCCTTAGGGCTCTTGCTGCCTGGTGTGGGATCTGTTCTCTGAGGACTTGATGGGGGGTTGTCTTTTCCATCATCTTGGGTCAGTGTGTGAAAACCAGTCACCAGACCAACTTTAAGAGAAATGTTTCTCACAAAGCAAAGACCTTGATGGGATGGTTCTTTCAGTAATGTCCTCTTCATAGCACAGTGTTTGACATGCAGCAAGCACCCAATAAATGCTTGTGTCCCCCCGACCTCCCCCACCAGAGGAGCCAGAGGGGCTGCTCGAAGTCAGGCTGGGCTGTCTGTCTCCTGGCTGCTGCTGAGATGTTTCTCACCATCCTGCTCATCCTTGGCCTCGGACACAGGGTGTCTCGCCTGTGTGTTTGGGCAGGGTGGGGCCTCTAAGACCAGCCTTCCTCCCTCCCCAGTGGGTGGTGCCTCATTTGTATCAACCTAGACAAATCAATCTGTGAACATGGTGGTAAATGCCCACCATGTGCCAAGCATGGTGCTGATGCTTTGGGCGTAAAAGGAGGCAATGCAGAGCCCCTGGCCTAGAGGAAGGCACAGATTAGTGGGGATGGTGTGTCACCTTCAGAGGTAACGTCTCTCTTGCTGGGGAGAGGCTGGTAGACTTTCTTTGCCTCCTCAGCCCCTGGCCCAGAGGAGGCACACAGCAGGTGCTTAATCGATGCTAGTTGGCTCATCAGGATTCTCCTTGTCCCATCATCTTCTTTTCCCCTGGTAATTGCTGTTCTTTTTCTAAACAGTAACACATTGCATGCTTTAGTTGGCTAAAGTTAGTGCTGCTTCTTGCCTCTTGGTTTGTTGGGACCTCAGGTCACATCTGCATGGGTCAGGTTCTTGGGGAGAAATCCTCTGCCAACGTAGCTGACTCTTCCTCTGCAGCAGAGGCTTCGGCCTTAGCTGTGGCCACATGCTTCCCACTGAGGTCTGTCTGCCTCCCTGTGCTGTGTCCCTGCTCCTTGATATAATGTCCCTGTAACAGCACAATCCTAAAAAACACCCTTGTGACCTTCTGTCCCAGGCGTAGGCCCTTCATTGCCTCCCCAGGCAGGAGGACGTTGAACCTCATGTTCCCCTGTGATTCCCATGGAAAGGGAAATTATGAATAGAGAGCAGACTTAAGGAAAGTTGTGGGCCTTGTTTTTGGTCTATGGCTCTAGGGCCATTTACAGTTTAGTAGAATGATGGATCTGTTAGGGCCTGATGCTGACTGAGTTGGGATAAGGCCTATGGGTCAGTGAGCTCAGTCCCTTCAGAGCAGGGTCCAGGGTCCATCAGGGACACTGCAGACAGGAAACCACAGGCTCGGCAGGTGATGGACAGGACCATGAGGGCCAGGTCACACTAGACAGTTTCCTGGTCACCTCATCCAGACTTCCTGGCCTACTAAGTGCTCTTGAGACATGATTCTTATCCCCCAGACAGCTAAGCTTATAGGAAAGTGTGGGTTGGACACTTGGAAGGCTGGTCTCCAGGGCTCTTCTCTAGCAGGGCCCTTCTCTTCGGTGATTGCTGCTGTCGTTTCTTGGTCTTCCTTTACTGCAGAGTCTCTCTTTTTGTGGGGGGGACATAAAAATCAAGAGATGCTTTAAACATCTGTGCATGTTTTCATACAGTAAGCATCTAGGGCTTTTGATGAGGCCTTCATGTACTAATGATGGTTACCTTTTGTAGTGTCAGCGGGGAATCACAGCATCTCGAGACTTGTGAAAACCAGATTTATTACAAGAAAAATGAACCTGCATGTGGAGCCCAAAGGGTTCCCAGGCTTTACCAAAGTTTACCCTTTTGTAATAGTAGTTCAGAGGGAGGCAGGGAATGAGGAAGGAGTGTGACATGGGATGGGGGAAAACATATAAGACCTCTTCCCAGCAGGAAGAGTGAGGCAGTGGCAAAAACTGCCTGCTTTTCCCTTGGGAGGCTCTGGACCATGGAGATAGGAGGGTGCACTTCTCTGCCTTATCCCAGCCTGGCCCAGACCCAAGGAGGAGTCAGGCTTGGGGTGCAAACAGCAGGTTGTCAGCTGGGGGGCTGGGTCCTTCATGCCCTCAGCACCCCCTTCATGGTCTGGGGTCCTGTGTTAACTCAGACAAGTTCAGGGGACTGTTAGCAGTGGTAATAAACATTAAAAGGAGACATTTAACCTGATTAGCATATTTGATTAAAGCATTCCTTTAATTAAGGCAATTCCTTTGTCTGTTCTAGCCCTCTCTTTCAGCTTTCCTAATGTGTGGCTGCCTAAAAAGGCTGTTCCTTTACACTGAGTCATTAAGTTGGATTTTTAAGGTTTTCATAGCTGTTTCTTGCAGCCAATAAAAGAAAAGTATCGAGTCTGTGTGCGTCGGGGCTGCCGTCATCTCAGTGCTTTGTAGCATAAGTGGGTGCGCGGGGCTGTGCGCGTTAGGCTAGCGCCATGGCTTCTGTAGCATAAGTGGGTGCGCGGGGCTGCGCGTGTTAGGCTAGCGCCATGGCTTCTGTGGCTAGTTGTGCTTTTTAGATCTGCCAAGCACAGGGTGACTGAGGCAGCTCTCCAGAGCTCTCAGCAGGCCAGAGTCACAGCTGGAATCAGCACAAAGAAACAACTGGGCAAAGTGCAAAGTTCTAAAGTTGGATAAAAAAACCAGCTTCCCTAGCCTGGAGTCCAGGGCTGAGGCTGTAGCTGGGTCAACAATTCCTAGGAAAGCAAGGCCTGGGGTCTTCGTGGGCCACATAGTTATTTTAAAAATAAACTTTGTAATTGATGATTTAACAACAACCTAAGAAGTATTTAAGATCATCAGCTCACTGGAGAGAGTAACTAGTTGGTTCAGTCGCTCACCGATGGGCAGTAATGGCAATGGATCCCATCTGGGGGCTTTCTGTTTTATTTTATTTTTCCTTTTTAAAAATTTGTACTGTTTTTGTTGTGTTTTTTTTTTTTCACGACATGGCTCATATGGAAATATGTTTGCATAACTGCACACGTATAACCTATATCAAATTGCTTGTCTTCTCAGTGAGAGGGGACAGGAGAAGGAGAGAACTCAGAACTCAAAATTTTAAAAAAAGAGAAACATTTTTATACGTAGCTGAAAAAAATTTTTTTCTTCGTTTGCTGATGTGCATTGGTAGAGGACATCTCCTTGCCAGGAGTTCTCTATATCAGTGAAATCGCAGAACTGAATTTTTAAAAATTACATTAATTACTTACATAAAAGGTTTTTTACATATTGATCCTTTGGACAAAGGGCTAATGCATTATGGTACACAGACCCCAAAAGAGGTAAATGTTCTTCTGGACAGCTGATGTTGCCTCCCTGGGTCAGAAACTAGTCTTGGCTGAACTAGCACATTCACATGCAATTAGTCACATGCATTTGAAAACAGTAGCTTTACTGGGGAGTACTTTGGGAACAGTAATGCCCCAATGGCAAGGAAGTATTTGAAGCAGCATCATCAATAAAACATTTTTTAAAAAGAAAAATGTTCTATGTAACTGAATTTTCTTTTTTTTATTTGATGTTTTTGTTTCATTTTAGGTTCTGAACTACTGTCCCTCCCTAGCCTGCACTAGAGAAGGCTACCATTTGACAGATTTGTAAATATATGTAAAACCATACCATGCATGCTTCTGTTTATAGTTCTTTCTTTGGAGGTGGCTAGCATCTTCCTTCAGAGGTCCTTGGGAGTTGGTTTGAGTTTTTATAACACTCAGAATCACTTGGTTGTTCAAGTCTTTTCCCGAACAGTATTCCTGTTACTGTAGACAGCCTCTCCCTTGGTTTTGTTCATTCTGCTCTTCATTATTTCCTGCAAGTCTTTCCATGTTTTTGTAAAATCAGCCAGCTCATCATTCTTACAGTAGTGTTGTCACAGTCACATACCACAACTTGTTTAGTCGTTCCCCAATTGACGGGTATCCCCTCAGTTTACAATTCTTTTTTTTTTTTTTTACGAAGTCTTTCAATTATAATGACAAAGATAGAAAATCCCCACATATTTCAATTATGTTTAATTTACTTTTTGTATCTCTTTCTGTGATACATTTCCCAGAACTAAAAGAGGAATATTGAAGTCTCCTATATTAATTGGATTGCTCCCTATATCAGCTGACCTTCCTTTATTAGTGTAGATGCTATATCATCTGGTGTATAATTTCAGTCTTTAGACATAATATCATTTCCCTATTTATCCATTCCAGAACTATTAATTTTTGTTTTGGTTAAAAATATCATATATATATATATTTTTTTTTTTTTTTGGGGGGGGGTAATTGGGATTAAGTAACTTGCCCACAATCACATGGCTAGGTTTTTGTTTTTGTGTGTCAAGTGTCTGAGGCTGGATCCAAACTCAGGTCCTTCTGACTCCAGGGCTGGCGCTCTACTCACTGTGCCACCTAGCCGCCCCCAAAATATTATAATTTTTTAGTCACCTAAAGCATAATAAAGTAGTTTTAGTCTTTCATTGTCATTCCCTGTGTGTGTTTTATTATAGAAAATATTTTTAGCTATGTTGATGGGAAAAGGAAGATCAAAATAATGGTAGACCAGATTTTCTTTTCGAATGGGATTATAGTCTTTTTTCCCAATTACATGCAAAGATAGTTTTTAACATTCATTTTTATAAGATTTTGAGTTCCAAAATTTCCTTCCTCCTCCTTCCCACTCCCCCTCCCCAAGACAGCAAGCAATTTGATATAGGTTATATATGCACAATCATGTTACACATATTTCCACATTAATCATGTTGTGAAAGAAGACTCAGAACAAAAGGAAAAAAAAATTTGAGAAAGAAAAACAAACAAACTGAAAATAGGTTGCTTTGATCTGCATTCAGACTTCACAGTTCTTTCTCTGGATGTGGTCAGTATTTTCCATCGTGAGTCCCTTGGAATTGTCTTGGCTCATTGCATTGCTGAGACGAGCTAAATCTATCACAGTTGTTCATTGTACAGTGTTGCAGTTACTATGTACAATGTTCCCGTGGTTCTACTCCCTTCACTCAGCATCAGTTCATGTAAGTCTTTTCAGATTTTCCCCCCCAGAAATCCGCTTTCTTATAATTTTTTAAAATTAAATTATTTATTTTTAGTTTTCAACATTCACTTCCCTAAGTTTTAAATTTTCTCCCCTGCTCTCCCCAAGATGACTCGCAGTCTGATGTAGGGTCTACACATTCGTATTAAGCACATTTTCACATTAGTCATGTTGCGTAGAAGAATTATAACAAGTGGGAAAAATCATGAGAAGGAAAAAAAACAAAGTAAAACAGGAAAGAAACTGATCTGCTTCGTTCTGTGTGCCAGTCCCATAGTTCTCTCTCTGGATGCGGACGGCATTGTCCGTCATGTGTCCTGTGGAATAGTTTTAGGTCCTTGCATGGCTGAGAGGGTCCAAGTCTGTCAAAGTCAGTCGTGGCACACTCTGGCTGTGACTGCGTACAATGTTGTGTTTCTGTTACCCTCACTTAGTATCAGTCCCTAGAAGTTTCCAGGTTCCTCTGAAGTCTGCCTGTTGGTCATTTCTTACAGCACAGTAGTATTCCATTACATTCATATGCCACAACTTATTTAGCCATTCCCCAATGGATGGGCATCCCTTCAATTCCTGATTCTTTGCCACCACAAAGAGGGTTACTGTAAACATTTTAGAACGTAAAGGCTTGCTTCCTTTCTCCTTGATCGCCTTTGGAAACATACTAATAGTTTTGCCGTAACACTTGGGCATAATTCCAGATTGTCTCCAGAATGGTTGGAGGTTTAGCGTTTTTTGTCATGTTCCGTGTCCATAGCCTTCTTTCTGTTCCTTCTTGCGCCTCTGTGGAGCTGGCCATCAGCATGTCACAGCATTCCACTTTGGTCTGGCTTGCTTCATTCTGCATCAGCTCATGTAAGGCTTCTCACCCTTCCGAATTCCGCTCATTCCTCACATCCCACTGCGCAGGTTCGAGTGCCCTGCTTTGTTTAGTCATGCCCATGTCAGTGGGCATCTCTTCATTTGCAGTACTTTGCTTTTCAGTAGATACAGAATTCAAGTGAGTTTGCATTGGAGTAGAAAAATGCTGACGTGAGTTCAGTTGCTATCACTTGAACATCTCTGCTAATGCACAGGTGCCAGTTTGTGATGACAGGCACTCTCTCTGTTGTCCATACCAGCCACTAGACTGGGAATGGGGCATGTACAGGGTGCTCTACCATGTGTCATGTAAGTCAGTTTACAGGGACCTGGCACTTACTGTTTAGGTCATTAACTCTTAGGAATACATTTGAATTGTGACATAGTAGTCAATTTTGCTGTAGGATACATCCTAGGAATTGTTTGGCATGGAATACATTTTTTAAAATCTTAAGGATTTTTATTGATGTGATTTTTTTTTTTTAGTAACATTGTTTTCCCCAGTATCTCTCCTCATTCTCCCTTCCAGAGGCCCATCTCATAAAAGAAATGGCATTTTTTAAGACAAAAGAAAAAGAAGGGGAAAGAAATCAGCAAAACTAGTGAATTCATTGGGCTGGGCAGGAATTTTCTTCTCATATCTTCTTTGGGCCATATGCAGTACCTTTAAAAGCCTGTGCTGCTTTTTTTTTTTATCATAAAGAATAATTCCCCAACAAATATTGGCTGAAAACCTAATGTTTCAAAGCACTGTGTTCAACACAAAATGCTGTGCAAGAGACCAGCTTCCTGACTTGAATGTGGAGTTAAGAAAAAGCAAAGGCCAGGGCTGCCAGATGTCCCCAGGTGGTGCAGGCCAGTAGCCAGAGGAGGAGGATAATTAAGGGCCAAGTGACTGTCCCATTGTGGTCTGGGCAAGACTTCATGGAATTAGGCCTTCCCCTGTAGTGGTGAGCTTAGGACAGGCAAACTAATTAAGTTTTGTGCGAGGCAAAATGTAATTAGGAAGGTAAATCTGCTGCGAGAATACCTTAATGCCTCCCAAAGCCATGTGGAAATTAGAAGATGATACACAAAGCCTTCTAAAGGCATGCGTGTGCGCGTGCGTGCGTGCGTGTGCGTGTGTATGTGTGCATCCCTTAAGTAAATAGAATCCTTGATACGGTTCCAGAAGAAGAGAAAAGTAAATTCTCATTCTTTTCCCCTTGCATCTAGGCAGCTTCCTCTAGAGCTGGTACCTAGGGGTGGACCAGGGAGGCAGCCATCCATCCTGGACCAGGCCTGCGAAGAGGTCCAGTCAAGCACACTTCTTGGTGTTACTGTCCGAATATTCCCTTCTGCGCAGTGTGTGGGTGTTCATTTGTCAGGCAGTCAGGTGGGGTGCATGGAGGCACCCTTTTGAAGTGGGACCAGGAGCACAGGGGTTTTCATGTCTAATCTGGGGTCTTGGGGGGTCTCTTTCTGACCCTGCCTCAACTCCAGGCTCTGCTTTGGTTGAGGGAGTGCATCCTCAGTCGTCAACATTTCCAAAAGGATTCTCTTTGAGGGAGCATGCAGGATAAGGGCTTGTGATGCTTTTTAATAAACCTTTGTGTGACATCTAAAGAGCATTGAGCACAGCAGCCGGCCTCTGTGGGAAGCTTCCATGTACAGAGAAGGTCAGACAAAGACGCTGCTGCCTAATCAGAGGGTCAGTGCCGCTGGCTTTCCATTTACATTCCACTGGCAGCTTTCAGAGCCATCCTTGGGATGGAGGGTGGGGGTCCTTCTGGAAAAGCTTCAGTTCGAATCCTTTCTTGCTGACATTAACCAGTTCTGTGACTTTGGGTAAGTCAGTGACCCACTCTGAATTGCAGTTTTATTCTTTGTGTAATGGAGATGATTCCTGTAATACTAATTCTCTCAAGAGATGGTTTGGAGACCTCAGTGTGATGGGGTGTAATGCATCAGTCAACCTTGATGAGGTATGTAAATGTTGGTGGTTGGTGTCTGTGATTAAGGCTTAGGCCAACAGAGGCTAGTCTGCTTTCATTCCCGTGTTTATTAAATGGTAATTATTTGCATTTTATTGTGCATTACAGAAACATTACATTTATAGATGTAAATTGTTAAAAAATCTTATTGATGGAATTCATTGAAAGTCCAGTTATAAAACTGTAAAATTTCATAAATTATGCATTTTTAAAGAGATTGATTCCAAAAATTTATAAATATTAAAAATTTATAAATAGAAAGTAACTTTCATTTGTATGACTCTGTGGTTTTCAGAACATCTTTATTGCCTTTCCTAAACTTGTCCCTGCAGCCTTGGGAGCTGTGTCTAGGACATTGGTTCCTCCCCTGACTTGAGAGGTGGTGGGCAGATGAGAGCCCTGAAGACACTTGTCACCCACCTCTCACATCCGGGTCTGAGTGCCCTGGACTGCAAATATTCTTTTCTTCCCAATGTGCCACGTTGCATTTCTGACCTTTTAAATTAGTTTTTTTGGGGTAAAAAAATGAGCAAAACTTAATTTTCTCTGTCTACCATCTTGCCAAAACGTCTCTTAAACATCTATTTGGAGCTTTGAGATTTCACATGTGATTATAATTTTCATTCTGAGTATTTATGAATGTACTGACATAGCATCCTGAAACAGGTTCTTATCATGTAAAGGGTCGCTGGATGGGAGTCATTGCATCATTTTGAATGCTCCTGCCTTTAGTCATTTTTGAGATAATGATTATTCTATACTAATATTCAGCAGAAAAATACATTTTGGGTTAATGCACGTAATAACAGCCAGCATTTAGATGGCCCTTCAAGGTTTGCCAGGCGCTTTCTATACGCTGTCTCAGTTGATATTTGTGTTGCCATTTTGGAAGTGAACTTTAATTTTCTTCCTTTCTGTTTTGACACTAGGATATAGCCGACCCTTTTTTTGCTTATTGCAAACAGCATGCAGACAGGCTAGACAGAAAATGGAAGAGGAAAAACTACTTGGCTCTGCAGTCTTACTGTAAGATGTCTTTGCAAGAAAGGGAGAAGCAGCTGTCCCCTGAGGCCCAGGTACCGTGTCCCGTCCTTCCTGAGAGCGGAGGAATGTCAGCCTACAGGGGCACTTGGGTGGGCCCTGAGGGCCTCAAGCAGAGCGGAAATTGGTGGGAAAGAAGGCTTTCTGAAATCCTGTGGTGCCATTTTCTGTCATCTTCTTGGTTTTGAGGCTTTGAGGTTAAACTTTCAAGAAGTTTTTATTCTCCCAGAGGGAGTGAACCAGCACATAGCTGTCACTGGGGGGGTAGTAGGTGCGTTGGGCCATGGGGCCATTTTTATATTGAAAGTATGAAACTAGGAAGTGAGAACAGTGTGGGGTCGAACTTGTCTTTTGATGATGCCAGGAGAGCCCCCACTTGGGAAGCCGATCTAGCCATCTGGCAGGGGGAGGCCTGCCTTGGCTGGCACTGAGGTTTGGTTCAGCCTGCAGTGCGGGCTGAACCAGGGAGTGGGACTCACCATCGAGGCCCAAAAGCATTTCAGGTTCAGAGGAATCCCCATGTTTATTCTTGTTTGAGCTTCCCTATGGGAACCATGGAGAGCTTTATGCAGTTGAGAGCCAAGGGAAATCTTGGGTCCTGAAAGTTCTCTCTCTCTCTCTCTCACACACACACACACACACACACACACACACACACACACACACACACACACACACACACACACACACACACACACACACACATTCTCTCTCTCTCTCCCTCTCTTTCTATCTCTCATTCTGTGTGGTATGGATAGTCTGTCCTTTGGGTCCTTGGCTCATTCATACCGTGCTATAGCCCAGTAAACCTCCCTGCTGGCCTCCAGCCTTGGCATTCCCCTCTGGATTGCGTGCATTCTGCAGGCCTGCAAGGTCCTTGGGGGTCATCTTGGCTCAGGTCTCTGCAGCTATGTCCCAGCCCCTCCCCTGTCCTCCAGGTGCCTCCCTTTTGCTCATCCCCAGTGGCGCACCTGTTTTCTGAGGGCAGAAGATATCCCATCATTCTCTTTGGGTGGTCCCAACACACAGCAGGTAGTTAATCAGTGTTGGTTGAATTTAACTGGTCTCTGCATTCCATTTTAATGTCTTTTAAATACATTGATTATTACTTTATACTCAGACTGACTTGGATACATTTCTTTCCCAGGCCAGAATCAATGCTCGACTGCAGCAATATCGGGCCAAGGCAGAGCTGGCTCGTTCCACTAGGCCTCAGGCCTGGGTGCCCAGAGAGAAGCTGCCCCGGCCTCTGACCAGCAGCGCTTCAGCCATACGTAAACTGATGCGCAAAGCCGAGCTCATGGGCATCAGCACGGACATCTTCCCTGTGGACACGTCAGACACCAGCTCCAGCGTGGATGGGCGGCGAAAGCACAAACAGCCAGCTTTGACTGCGGACTTTGTGAATTACTATTTTGGTCAGTATGGACACGTTGCAAACACAGTGAGGTCCTATGAGTCTTTTCCTCTAGTATTTCTTACATGTTCTGCCAGGTCCCTTAACCAGGCCCCAAATGTTCACTGTTAACAGGTCTATTTGCCTCCCTCGCTAGCTTCAGGTTGTCACTGGGCTGCCGCTAAACAGGACCTCATATAGCACTGGCACAAATGTCTCTCTGCTCTCTCAGGCCAGGGGAGAGTGGCCGAGTTTACTTTCTCTACAGATACTTGACTTTTTTATTTTATGAAGTGACCTAGTCTCTTTGATTTAAATAGAGAGAAACATGCGCATGATTCAGATCCAGGAAAATATGGCTGAGCAAAAGAACATCAAGGATAAGCTGGAAAATGAACAGGAAAAGCTTCATGTGGAGTATAATAAGGTGAGTGGCAACTGTGCCCCTGGATGGGAGCAGTGAGGTCATCTGCAGGAATGTGCCCCAGAAATGTTAGCTGCCATTGTTATGGCCTGATCTGGATCGCATGTGCACATTTGTGCAGCCATGTTTCTATGAGGCAGGGCATTTGGAGCGCCTTGGATATATGACAACTGTTACTTCATTTCTGTTTTCTTCTGGATTTGGAAGGAGCTCACACTTTAAACTTTTCATCAGGAGACTACAGAAACAAGATACAACAAGAAAACTTGCATCAAATTTTAACAGCATTTTAAAATAATAAGGGTACAGAATTTTATCCTTGATTTTAAACTTCTTTTAAGCCTGAAAGCAGCTTACTTAAGAGGCCCGTGGGCTGGCCAGCAGTGAGGAGGGCCTCTGTGAAGGCCTGCCATGGACATACCCCAGCTCTGTGAGCCTGGGTGGCTCCTTTCTCCCCAGACTCCCCGCGTTGTGCTAGGTGCTCAAGCCCTTGCTCCGCTGGCCTCCGTGGCTCCCCCCGCCTTATATCAGGCACCCAGGCCCTTGCTCTGCCACCCTCCGTGGCTCCCCCCGCCTTGTGTCAGGCACTCAGGCCCTTGCTCTGCCACCCTCCGTGGCTCCCCCTGCCTTGTATCAGGCACTCAGGCCCTTGCTCTGCCACCCTCCGTGGCTCCCCCTGCCTTGTGCCAAGCACTCAGGCCCTTGCTCCGCTGGCCTCCGTGGCTCCCCCCGCCTTGTGTCAGGCACTCAGGCCCTTGCTCCGCTGGCCTCCGTGGCTCCCTCCGCCTTGTGCCAGGCACTCGGGCCTTCATTCCTCACTCCGTGGCTCCTCCCTCCCTCTCACCCTGCATGTTTCATTATCCTGGCAGCCTCTGGCACATCTCCTTCTCTCATCCTGCCCAGAGAGCACCTCAGTGCCAGGCATTGTATGGTTGCCATGTTATTTTTTTTCTGATGAGAGTTCTGACAGATGTTCTCTTAGGTCCTTCGATAGCTGTATTGGTCTGTTCTTGATCATCTTTATCTGAGTGACTGAAACAGCCCTAAACACCTACAAAAAATGTTCTGGTGACCTGAGGGTCTGAGAGGCTTTTGGATTGGACTGCACTTCATGCTCTAGAGCAGTGGGAGGCCCAGTGACCATGACATTAGCCTGGGAGCTGGCCTGACTTGGGGTCAAGTGCCTCGTTTCACCCATGTTGGCTGGCAGGCCTGGGTTGCTTATTAATTTTCTCAGGGCTGGCAAGCTGTTCTTTTAGACTGTAGCCTGCCCTGGTAGTTTCACACAACACACCCTGGGAGAGCCCCCAGGGTCAGACCAGAAAGTAACATAGCCACCAGCCATCTGCAGGGTACGGGGGCACACCTTCCCGTTTATTCCGTGACTTTTTCTCCCCTCATTTCATTAGCTGTGTGAATCCTTAGAAGAACTCCAGAACCTGAATGGAAAGCTCAGAAATGAAGGACAAGGGATCTGGGCCTTGCTGGGCAGAATCACTGGACAGGTGAGTCTCTCCCCTGCCATCCCCCTCTGACATCCCCTTTGTACGGCTCTGCACGTGATGCTGCCGGAATCATCTTCTGGTCCATCTGTCAGCTTGTGTTTGGTTGGGTCCAAGCAGTGCTTTGGGGATAATGATTTCTGACTGGAGCGTATTGAAAGCTTGATAAGCCACCCTCTGGAAACCTGCAGCTTAATTTTGTTGTTGTAATGGCTGTTTTGTTTGCAAAACTCTTCCATTTGCACTCACTGATTGCCTTGTCGCTTGTGATGAAGCCATACCCAAAGCACAAGTTAATCTCAGTGAATTCTCCTGAATTCTCTCCTGCCCCTTCAGCAAGGCTAGACCCAGTGCCATGTCCTCTTTGGGGCCCCTTCAACAGGCAGGCAAAGGAGAGGAAAGAGCAGCTTGTTGTGTTAATAGACGAGCCTGCTTCTTGTTTCAGGAGTGCAGAATGCTTGTGGTCATTGGCATAGACGTGCCCATCTGGCTTAGCATTAGGAACTGTCGTGCTGGGAGGAATTCCTGTGGGATCTTTTCTTGGATGACCCTTGGGTGGGAGAAGCCCCTCTTCTCATCTAGGCTTGAAAAGATGCTTGGGGCAGGCTGCGGCACTCCATCCCTGATCATTGTGACCAGGGCAGAGGCAGGACTCGGGGTGGGCAAAGTCTGTTACATCATTTAGCAAAGCATGTGTTTGAGTTAGCTGTCACTGGGCAGTGGGGGTGGCACCAAGTCTCCAGGCCCAGGGAGCAGTGGGTAGTGTAAGATGTGGTCTTCTTCCCCAGCTAGGTGGGATTCAGAGACATTGTTGTCTTTCCGTTGTTCCTTCCCCTTCCCCTTGACTCTGCTGGGTCTGTGGAGGTGAAGGCTCCTGTCCATACCCCTCTCCCTGGGTTCTCTCTGTGTGAGCACAGGAGCCACCGCCAAGGGGGCTCCATCTGCTCACAGAGAAGGGACTTGGACAGATGGCGGTCATCTGAGGGAAAGTCCAGAGAGGGCCTGGCCACCTTTGGGCAGAGTTCACAACAATGAGCTTGTTCTTTTGATTCACCTCTGGAGCACCAGCATAGCTCGGACACATGGCTTCTCTGTCCTTTTGTTCTGTGGGCAAAAGCAGGCTTTTCCCTTCAGTCTTTTCCACCCCCCTTTGGGAAGTGATCTTATCTGCCAGGGGCTCTTTACTCTCCTTAAGGAAAAGGAATGAGAGGCCACCCCAATTGCCCCCAGGGTGTCAGCAAGTGGGTGAAAGAAGCCCATGCTGGACTTCCCACGAGGGACCCTCGTGGCTGCTAGGCCAGCTGGTCAAGCAGTGTGCCGGCAGGGGCACAGTCAGGGGCCTGTCATGTGGTCCACCAAGGAGAAGGGGGCGTTGCTTGTGGTCTTCTTTTAAACCCTAAGAACTGCATTGTTCACATCAATAGAAGTTGAATATACCAGCCATTTTGCGGGCGCCAAAGGAGAGAAAACCCAGCAAAAAGGAAGGCGGTGCCCAAAAGACCTCGACCCTGCCAGCTGTCCTTTATAGGCAAGTATTGACAGTTTGATGGGTGGGTGGGGCTGGGCCCGAGCCACTCCTGTAGCACCAGACCCTGGGGCCGTTCAGGTCCTGGCCAGTCACAGGGGCTGCAGGGCAGGGGCATGCTAACCACAGCACCTTTCATACCCATTCCATTCTCTTCTGTGTGCACAGTCAGCATGATTCTGTCCACTAAGTTTTTGTTCTGTTTCCTCATTTAGCTCGATCTGTCATTCACTTCAGTGTGACATTTAGTACACAGGAAGCTTCTTCCTAGCCCACAGCTTCCCATGGCCCAGGGGAGGGAGGCCAGGCCCTGTGTGGGCTAAGCTGAGCCACTGCTGCTGTGCTGGGAAATGGCAGGCAGGAAAGGCAGCCTTCCTTGGAAGCCCAGTAGGCCCAGTGCTATCGGCTGGGCCTCTGCAGAACCGATGGAGAGCCTAGTAGGCGCTGTACCTTCAGGGGGCCTTCAGCCACCTCCCTTTGGGAGCTAAGGCAGTTTATTAGAGAACCCTCAGCCATTGAGATCAAACGCTTTGCTTTGTCCACTGCACTGCCATATGTATTACTTGTTTTTCTAAGGGTTTGGGTGATCATTTTGGCACCATGGCAGCCCCCTAATGCCAATGTAGGTGGGCAGTTTCTCTGCACCTTAGCTCTCAGGCCCAGCTTTCCTACCTCTCCACCACCCTACTCATGTAGCTGTAACAGTGGAAAACAAAATCCCAGTTTCCTTTCTCCACACTCACACTCAGCCACCCACACTAGTTTCAGTGGAAAGTACCTTTGGTCTGATAAACTAGAGTCCCATGAGATTTCTCCTTACTTCGCCTTAGGGGATATTTTGCATCTGTTTTGTGGGAGGGCATTTTGATGCCTGAGAGTCTTCAAAAAGTTAACTTTTGCCATTTGTAATGACCGATTTATTTTCTGAGCCCCGAAGTTTAATTTGGAAATTCTTCATTTTCTACCTAAGCCACCTTGGGTGGCCTCATGGAAGAAGATATCTAGATTCCAGATATTTGTGTTAGAACATTAAGTGAATTTTGTTTGTGTGTCAGTTTTGATCATTGTCTTTAGATGTCTGTGAAGTCTTTCTAACATAAATCCCGGACAGTAAGACATTTGGGGTTGCCCTTGGATATGGAAGGATTTCCTGAATGTTGATATTAGAGAATTGAGTGAACTTTCTCGTACCTTCCAGATTTCTTTTTCCTTATCCTGTTCAAAACTAAGAGATCGATCCAAGGCAGATAGCATTTCCAGCTCTGTAAGCCAAGTGGAACAGACTGTCTGCCCTTCTTAGAAAGATTTGAATATGACAGCTCCTTAGCTAAGCTTTTGAACAGTCATTGAAGGCCCTGTTGTATCAAGACCTCCCAACACACAAACTTGAAGGAAATGCTTGTTGACTGTTAAAAAAAAGAAAGCAAAGAAGCGTTGATCACGAGAAGGGCCTGTAGAAAGGGTTCTGCGTGACACTTTGCACTTGGGACTGTTCAGGGGCGGTTGAGTGACTCTGCCAGTGGGTTCTTTGAGCGCTTTTCCTGCCTCTCTTCACAGCTGTGGGATCTGCAAGAAGAACCATGACCAACATCTTCTTTTACTGTGTGACACCTGTAAGCTTCATTATCACCTGGGCTGCCTGGACCCACCGCTCACCAGGATGCCAAGGAAGACCAAGAACAGTTACTGGTGAGGACTGGTGGGCTCGCTGCTCATGGGCCGGGAACACGGGGGCTGACCACGGATGGCTTATCTCTGCAGAGCAGCAGCCCTCATGCTCTCAGTGCCATCAAAGGCGTTTGTTCTGGCTGCGCGGATGGGGACCTTCTCTGAGTACAGGCAGCTTTTTGTTGCTGTTCAGGCATTTCAGGCATGCCTGACTCTTCATAGCCCCTTTGGGGCTTTTCTTGACAAAGATCCTGGAGTGTTTGCCATTTCCTTCTCCAGATTTTACAGATGAGGAAACTGAGGCAAATAGGGTGCAGTGACTTGCCCAGGGTCCCATCACCCAGCTCCTCAATGTCTAAGGCCGGGTTTGAACTTAGAAAGATTAATTCCTGAGTTGAACCCAGCTCTTCATGCACAGTGCCACCTAGCCACCCATGTCCAGCTCTCTGTCTCCTAGTAGACCAGCTGGCCATGGGGCTTTCTTTTTTTTTTTTTTGTTTTTTTTTTTGGAGGGCAATTGGGATTAAGTAACTTGCCCAAGGTCACACGGCTAGGTTTTTGTTTGTGTGTGCATTAAGTATCTGAGGCCGGATCCGAACTCAGGTCCTTCTGACTCCAGGGCCGACGCTCTACTCACTGCGCCACCTAGCCGCCCCAACCCATGGGGCTTTCTTGACAAGGCTACTGGGACGGTTTGCCATTTCCCTTTCTAGTGTCATGAAGGCAGGGCTCACAGAACTGGAAAGTGTCTGAGGCTGCATTTGAACTCGGGCCCAGTGATGGTAGGTGCCAGCCACCCACAACCACAGAGGTGGCTCAGCAGAGAGCCCCAGGGTCTGGGGGTGGGGAGACCTGTGTTGAGGTTTGGCCTCAGACACTGCTAGTTGTGTGACTTTGGGTAGGTCACTTCACCTGTGTCTCGCTCAATGTCCTGCTTTGTAAAATGGGCATCATAGCCACGTGTCTTCTCAGGGCTGTTCTGAGGACCAGATGAATTAACATGTGTAAAGGGCTTTGCAAACCTTCAAGTGCTTTGTGAATGTTGGTGGTGAGGAATGATTTTCCCACCTGTCTGCCCCAGCAGTGAGGAGACTCTTGGCCACCCAGGAGGCCTGCAGGCTTCTGATGGGTCCAGAGTTCAGAGGGAAGAACTGTGAGCAGGCCTGAGGTGGGGCTAGCAGCACCGCTGGAGCTGGTGATTGCCGTGGGGACGGCTCAGCTCTGAAGCCTCATTGCTCAGTGAGAGAGTTAGGATGGAGCCAGCAGGGTCAGGGTCAGGAGCCTGGGGGGCTTTTCTCTGCTGGTGATTGAGTCAGTGAATTGGGAGCTGTTTCGAAACTGGGGCTTTGTGTGTGCATGTGTGTGTGTGTGTATGTGTATGTGTGTGTGCGCGCGTGCGCATGTGCATCTGTGTGTGCTTGGGTGTGTATCTGTGCATCTCTGCATGTGTGTGTATCTCTGTGTCTGTGTGTACATGCGTGTGTCTCTGCGTCTGTGTGTGCGTACGTGTGTGTATCTGTGTGTATGCATGTGTATGTGAATGTGTGTGTATATGTGCATGCGTGTGTGTTTATGCATTTGTGTGCCTGCATGTGTGTGCATGCATGTGTGTGTGCAGGCATCTGTGTGTATCTGTGCGTGTGTACATGCATGTGTGTCTGTTCTCTGTGTGTGCATGTTGCTGTGTGCCTGTGCATCTGTGTGTGCATGCATGTGTGTCTGTCTGCATCTGTGTGTGCGCATGTGTGTATGTCTGTGCGCACGCACACGTGCATGTGTGTGTATGTGTGTGTGCACATATGCATGTCTGAGGATCTCTAGATACATCTGTACTTTTGCATTAGTCACACACACATGCACTTTCAGCTCTGTTGTTTTTGTTCACTTGGCTCAGGAAGCTCCCCTTGTCCCTTTTCAGACCCTTTTCAGGGTCCTTTGAGCTTTTCCGTTAGCCTAAATCATCAGGACCTGTTAGCTGAAGTTGGCTTCATGGAGGTTTGAGAACTGAGGCTCCGCATTTCTCTGGTTTTTTAAGCTCTTTCTTAAAGATTCTCTGTTAAGAAACTGATGAGATCTCAGTTGGCTCCTCTTGCCTGTCCTGCTTTTCCTTAAAGGTTTTATGTAGTTATTCCTGTAGTAATCCATTTATTAAGTGCTGTTTGTCAGTCAGCATTTTATTAAAAGGGCTGGAGAGCTGCAGTTCCTTATAATGCAAATGCATTTTAATAATCCACTTACTGTTCCTAAAGTAGTTTGTAATTATTTCAAGTAATCAATTTCATGGGCATTTATTAAGCAAGGATCCTGTGGCCCGAAGGCCTGAGGATACAGCCAGGAGCCAGGACCCAGATGCCTCCAGGAGGTATACAGTTAGCTTAAAGCTTTGCAAGAGCTCAGACAGCAGAGCCCCTGTTCCCTGTGGTCGTCGGCGTTCAGGTGCGGGCCGGGGAGGTGAGGGAGATCTCACCCAGCCCAGACACTGGAGAGGCAGCCTAGAGCAGTCCAGCTCCAGGGCCACCTTGTCCCTGCACGTGAAGTTAATTCTTTCTTTTGAATTCCCAGAACACTGGGCATTTTTGTCAGAAGACTCTTCTCCCCTGTTTCTCAGTCAGTAAGTACCCACCATGTGCCAGCACTGTGCTGAGCACTGAGGATACAAGGAGGGACAAAAGATGGCCCCCCGAGAACAAGTGGTACAAACAAGACATGGAGGAGAAACTGGGAGAATCAGCAGAAGGGTGTCCTGGCAGGAGTGGGGAGGAGAAATGGCTTCTTGGTTAGGATCAGATTTTAGCTGATACTTGAAGGGAATGAGGAGGTGGAAAGGAGGAGGGAGGGTATCCCGGGCATGAGGTTAGAGCCAGAGAAAATGCCCAGAATCTTGGGATTGCCAAAACGGGATCAGAGACAGTGTCCAAGGCCACAGAGGAGTCAGAGAGGCTGCTGACAGAGAGATGGTAAGGACTTTGGAGAGCGGAAGTGAAGGCCTCCTGTGTAGATGGCCTTCTCCACCAAGGGCAGCAGAGAAAGAGGACAGTGGGGAGCACGGATGGAGGGACCAAGTGAGGCTGCTTTGTGGTTGGGCTGGTCTGTGGGCAGTGGGGCCTGAGCTGGTGGGGAGGCAGATGGAAGGAACATAGTGAAAGTGGGGGGACAACGGAGGGACCATCTGCCTTTGCTTTAGTCCTTCCTCCCCTTGGGGGCTGCCCCAGGTCTCACACCAAGAGCATTGGGCACTGACCAAAGCCTGGAGTACAGTGTCCTGAGCACAGCCTCTGCTTAGTGTGCCTGTGTTTGCATGGAGCACCCTGTCTTTACTTATGACTGGGCCCCACAGGGTGGGCTGACCTGACACCACCTGCACGAAGCGGGGGGCCATCCTAGTGTGGCATTGGCATGGATTTGGGTGGGGGTGTGTTTGGGGCTTGGGGATGATGAACCTGACCTTGGCATGGGTGAGCTAGGGCAAGGTAGGGAGGGGCTGTTTGCAGGGAATCCTGACTGTCGTTTGCTTTGTTTCTTGGTAACGTTTTGTTTTTATATTACAAACATTTCTAGATTCCTTCTGCCTCATGAGAGCTCTCTTACAGCAGTGAAGTAAAACTAAGATTGTAGTGACCTTCTCCAGAAGTGCTTGCAGCCTTCGCATCTGGGGCACCCCCTCCCTTTTCTAGTGTTCCTTATAGCTCCATAGCACTCCCGCGCAGTCATACGCCATTGCTTTTCCAGGTACTCCTGAGGAGGGGCCAGCAGCCATGGGAGGCCCCGAGCAGCATCATTTTCTGGCCCTGGTGCAGGGACATCCAGCTAGCATAGGCCCATTGGCCAGTCATTCTTTCAGATGGACTGATCTCACGCTTCAGCGGCCTTTGTGATCGGACACTTGGTTTTCCCTTTTAATTAGGT
Source organism: Gymnobelideus leadbeateri (assembly GCA_011680675.1). NCBI lineage: Eukaryota > Metazoa > Chordata > Mammalia > Diprotodontia > Petauridae > Gymnobelideus > Gymnobelideus leadbeateri. Next base: position 63,027 of record WOXC01001543.1, read on the forward strand.
CAGGACTGTTCTGGAGGATGCAGTTTGAGCAGAGAAATCAAACTGTATTGATGGTGTTCTTTTTATCTCTGGCTCTGCCATTCTGACTTCTTTTCAAGATCAGTAGAAGCCTGCTCTCAGCTGTTCTCTGCTTACAATGATTGTCTTTTCCCTCCATTAATGCTTGCTTGAGAATGCATCATGAAGCTTGAGTACATTGACCCCCACAAACTCAATCTGTGCATCTGTTTCTGCACTCCCCAGAGAGGCTGCATGGAGCCTTAGTCTTCTGTCTGTGAAATGGAGCCAGTCCTGGCTAGTCGGGTGACGAGAACTCTCAGCTGGGAACTTGGCCTGCCTGCTCATTCAGGCCCCACTCTTCCTTCCCTTTGCCTGTCGGGCTGCAGCCCCCAGCATGTCCCCCTTCCCTCTTCAGCTCCTTCCCTTGCTGATGTGTGTGTTCTTTGGTGCTTGTGGGCATCTGCAGCCCAAGGCCTTAAGTCACCTCCAATGAGTTTGGAGGTGATGCCAGAGTCTGTTGAGCTCTAGTACCACAGCCACAGCTCCTTGTCCAGACCTCCACCGGGGCTTTCCGTGACTGTGCCAACCTGGAGAGCTCGCCTTCCCACCTGCTGGTTACCGTCTCCTAGACGTCACCTACACAGCCACCTCTTCCCTTCCCCTTCATTAGCCTTGTGCAGCACATTACCACGTTTCCACACACCTGGTGTCCTGGTTTAGGCTCTGGGCTAGGCTGTGCCTTCATCGGTGCCATGTCAGACCCCAGATCTCAGCTCACCTGATGCCCATGGGCTCCTTGGCTTCTGCCAACTCAGTGTGGGAGCTCAGCCCCCATAACACCATATGTGCTTTATCCTGGCTCTGCTCCTTGGTCTGCTGAGCCCCCAATGTAGATGTGACTCTTGGGACTTACTCAGCTCAGCCTTACTGGGACGTGGGGTTTGGCTCTCAGCTAGATAAGCTGCTGGCCCCCTGGCAGTTGGGGTCCTGTCCCCCACCTCTCACCCGTAGCTCTAAGGAGCTGTGGCATGGGCAGCAGACACACCCTGGTAAACCTTCTTGGCAAATTGAGGGTAATCAGCAGGCCTCAGACCTGTTGGTGAATTAGTGGGGTGTTTGTCCCAAGAGCGTGAAGCGTGTCCCAGCAGCACGGGCCGATGAGAACAGTGAAGGTGGGGAATGCAGGCACTGGGGTGCTTTCAGAGCTGGGGCACACTGTCGGGTCAGCGGAAGGAGGGCACAGGCTTGGCTTTTAGTCATTTTGAGGAGTAGAGTCTCCAGAGCAGTGACTGGGTGGAGAGTCAGGAGGGAGCGGCCACTGAGAATGGACAGAGCCCCTCAGCTCTCCTTTGACTTCTCTTCTCCCCACTGCAGATGGTGGGCTTGCAGCTGGCGGACAGTGTGTGTCCGTGGTCAGAGAGCCACGGTAGGCTCCATTCCTTGGGGCAGCCAGGTGGGCTAGTGCGTAGACCATCAATCTGGAGTCAGTAAAACTGCAGCTCAGACCCAGTCTCAGACACTGCCTAGCTGAATGACCCTGGGTAAGTCACTTTGCCCCATTGCCTGTGAAATGAGCTGGAGAAGGAAAGCTTTGCTAGGAAAGCTGCCAATGGGGTTGCAGAGTCAGGCACAGTTCCTATGTATCCCAGGGTCTGGAAGTCACTGTCTGTCAGGTGATCTTTGAAAGATCATGAGAGTGAGGTAGACTGGGCAGCTTGGGGGGAGACACTGGAGGGAGTGGAAGGCACCAGTGTCCGCTTCCCCAGGATGGGAAGCAGTGGAGACTGTCTGCTGATGATATTTGAACAAATGTGCACTGGACAACTAGTGAGGAAAATTGTCCCAGAGAGCTAGTGGCTCTGTGATCTGTCGAGAAGAGATCTCGTGGAGAACAGGGACCATGTGGAGGCCAGAGAAGTGGCGGAATTAGGTGGGGAGACTTCTGAGGATTCCTTAGTGGTCCCGCGCTGGGCCCGGCCACTTAGACACATGGCACGCCTGTCAAGATGATCCACCCCATAAAGTTAGGGTACATGGCTAACAAGACTTGCCTCAGTCAGGTTCCAAAAAGCCATCGACAGGCTAGAAGATTGGGCCAAGTCTAGCAAGATTTAATCTAATTGGGATGAAGCTTGCACTAATGTTCAAAAAAATCAGCTTCCCAGGCAGAAGATGGGGAGACGGGACTAGGTAGTAGTTTGTTGGAAAAAAGACCTGGTGATTGCAGTGACATGTGAGCCCCATAGGGCAGCGGATGCTTTTGCGCTAGTTTCTGACCTATTGAGACCACCACTTTTGGTGTCAGTTTTGGTTGCCACGTTTTAGGAAGGACATTGGTGACCTGAAAGCATAAATAGGACGAAAACTTGCCTGTTAAATGGCCTTGCAGTAATGACACTGGATGACCTCTTGGTTGCATGATAGCCATATCCAAATATTTTGTTAGAAGAGGATGGAGTTGTTGGGCTTGGTCCAAAACTGTATCCATTTGAGACCTGTCTCCGAATGGATTGAGACTCCATCAGGAAAGCCTGCCTTTCTCAGCAGGAGTGGCTTCTGGTAGGGAGTATTGCAGAGACCTGCGTCTTCAGCCTTGGAGGTCCCTTCCAGGGCTGTAAGCTGGCCAGTAGCATTAGATTATGTGTCGAGCCCTCTATCTGTGGGATCTATTTAGATAGATAATTATTTAGCTAATTGGATTTTATGATTAATAGGAAATTCCTTTGAATTTCTATCTATGTTAAATTATTTCTAAAATTTTCTTGCTTTAGTACAGTGGTAAAAATAATTTAATTTTGCTTTTGTGATGGAGGTTTTTAAAAAGCCTGCAGTCACAGCTAAACAGTACTGTAAGTAATCGTAACACCACGATGTCCTGGCTACTCTAGTTGGCCCAGCAGCTGTGAGGCCCAGCTCTTCCTGAAGACATCCACAGATAAGAGAAATCTTCCAATAATTGCTTTTGTGTTGGCCTTTGTTCCTTCCTTTCAGCTCTCCACAGAAAAGCAGCTTTTGATTAACTGGATTCTGGTTAGGTGAGGTCTCTCTGTTGCTTTCTGATTAGCAGGGGAGGCTTAAGGTGCTCATTACAGCCTGAGGCATGTGTCAGGCTGGAATTGGGAGTCCTTGGATTAGAGGGTGTCCTGAGAATGTGTTCCCTCTGGCTCTGTCCTGCTCCGCACTTTTGTCCCCAGCTGGTCCTTTGGTGACTTTGGATAGGTCATTTGTGTTCTGTGCCCAGAAGGGCTTAGATGTTTCCCAAAGCCACACCCAGCAACCAGATGTCTTTGTGACCTTGTATTCAGACTGTGTCCCAGCCAAGGCCCTGTCCAACTTTGGGATAACACAGCCTCTTAAGGCAAATTCCAAGGTATCCTTCCTTGCCCACGATCCTGACTCCTCACAAACGACCTTGATGCCCTTCCCTGAATCAGTCCCTGGAGCCTTCTCATTAGTGGGCCTGGACAGTGAAGAGGGTATTGGGGCCTGTATCTCCTGAAGGCCTTGTCCAAGGTACAGGCCCTGGAACTGTCAAGTGTGACTGTAAAAAGGCAGGAGAGTCACAGTCCTGAAGTTTGGATGGGCACATCCTGCGATTCCATGCAGGGTTGAGTAAGGAAAGCTCTTTATCTCCTAAAATGTGTCATCATTTTAGGGAAGAGGTGAAGGAAGGTCAAAAAAGGGGATGAGTGAAGAGTGACCTCTCAAGGAATGCCAGTTGAAAAGATGCATTAAAAATTAGAAGGGAGAAGGGGAAAAGTGGGGGCGAGGGGGACCTGCAGCCTCGAGGCCACATATGGCTCTCTAGGTCCTCAAGTGAGGACCAGCTTACCCTCTAAGTGTCAGCCAAGTACCACCCCCAGGCAGGCCAGCCAGCCTGGCTACAGCATCAGGGTGCCCTGTAGAAGACAGGAGGCAGTATGCATCTGGCAAGTCAAACCCCCACCCTGAACCCAAGAGCCTGCAGGCCTCAGCAGCCTCCTGGGAAATTGCCCCCTTGGAGACATAGCCTGGAATTCCTGCAGGACCTATGGTCACAGCTAGTGAAAACTCAGGAAAGAAAGGGCTTGGCCCTGTCAAATGGTGATACAGGAACAGAAATGCATGTGATTTTGTCAGTGGGAATGATGGTAAAGAAGACACATGACCAGCTGCTTTGCCCCCGTCCCTAATGACCAGGGGACCTTTCCCTCTGCTTTGAAGCTAAAACCTTGCCCTTGTCTTGTGTCCCGCTTTAGAATGTGAGCTTTTTGTGAGCAGGGACCATCAGATGTTCTCGTTTGTATTCCAAGTGCTTAACACACAGCTTTGCCCATAGTAATGCTTAATAACTACTTCATATATTCATTTGCTCAATCCATAGTTGATCCTTTATAGCCCTGGCAGTTTGTGGTGGGTATTGGCTGATGGCATTAGAGACACTGCACATGTTTAGTGAGTTGGACTGAGACTTAAGCTAGTTGGGTGGATGGCCTTTTCAGAATTCTGCCTAGCTTCTGGCAGAACCTAGCGCCCATCTTGGGAATTCCAGCATTCTACTGATCTTTCTGCATGACTGCAAGTGTTTGAATACTGTTGTCTCTGAAGGATTAAAGTGGAGCATCACTGTGGGGCAGTTGAGAGGCACAAGGTGGTTGATGTGTGACCATTGAGACATTCCTAATGTGGATGGATGGAAAGGACTCTCCTCAGAGACACTCATGACCAGAAATATTGCTGAACTGGCCAAGAGTGGAGAGTCACGGGTGATGACCATTGGACAGCCCATGTGCCTTGGAGTGCATGTGATAGCAAGGGAGAGAGAGGAGGAGAGTGATGACAGCTGTGCAGGGAAAGTGGCACAGACAGGTTGTTTTGAGAGGAAGCTTTGATGGATTGCCCAGCCTGATCCACCAGAGGCTTTGTGGACACTTCTAAGGGACAAGTGATAGAGAATCATCTGCCCTGGCCCAAAGCATCCTTCACTTCCTTCGACTATCCCAGTGTGACAGCTGGGATGTGGGGAACCAATGGGACTAAGAAGAGTGGCCTGCCCTTCAGGTCTCCCATCTCCTGTCCTTTGAGGGTAGAGTGCCCTTCACTCAGTCACACGTAGGCAGAACCTTCACATCCTGTTGAATCTGACCTTCTCTAGATTGCCTTCCAAATCTCATTTCTCAGGCCCATCCCACCTACCCTGAAGTTTCTCCACCTAGTCTTTCCACTGTGCCACCTGGAATGCCTGTTCCATAGGCAGCAAGCTTCCCTTCATCTCACATGTATTACTCTCTCACTTCTTACATCTATTAGCTCTTACTGAAACCCAGCATTCCTGAATTCCAACCCCCTGGCTCCACTGGCCACCCTCTCCTGTACTGGAGACATCTTCATTTGTTCTTGATTCATTGGTTAGGGTAGGGGCAGTTGACATATCTCTTGCTTCCCATTGTCCCTTCCAGGTTCTCCCCTTTCCTCCATCACTCTATAACCTCTCCTCCTTTGGGGTCCATGCTTTTCATATCTGTGATTTAACCAGAATCCGTTTAGCTGTTTTCTATGGAGCCCCAAGGTTATTCCCTTCTTTGTTCCACGAGGGTGATACCTGGCTTACCTCCCCAACTCCTGCCCTCATACCAGGAAACTTCAATATACATATTAATTCTTCCTCAAATACCCTAACCACTCATTTCCTCAAGCTCCTCTTGTCCCATGAGCTACTCTTCCACCCCACCTAGCCATGCACAGAGATGGTCATATCTGTTATCTTTCCATCACCCACATGTAACACCTCCTTGTAAAGAATTCTGAAATCGGGTGGAGTCAAGATGGCGGATTAGAAACAGGACTTCAGTACAGCTCTGGCTCCCACCTCCTCCAAATCATGTAGAAAATTACTCTAGACAAACTTTGGAGCTGCAGAACCCACAAAATGACACAGAGAAGCTAACCTCGTGCTGAGGACAGACCAGCAGGAATCAGCCATCATAGTGCTCTGGGAGCCAAGCCCAGTCCTGCATAAGCCCGAGGTTTTAGCCTCAGGGCAGCCTGACCAACTGCTGGCTGGAGGGACTTCAGATCACCAGCAACTATAGCGGTTTCCAGAATTGTCAACCCATCGATGCTAAGGATAAAGTGAGATCTCAGTGCAGTGTGGACTTTGGGATCTGGGAGTTTGGGGGTTTGGCTCAGCCTTTGCCCCCGTGGCGAGGAGTGGCTGAGGCATGGCAGCCATCTAGCCACTGCTACATGGCTGCTTCAGAGCTTGGGGCCTGCTGGTTGTAGGGGGACCAAGCATTCAGTTTGAGGGGTAATTGCTCTTGCTTTAACCTGCTGTGATCTGGATCAGTGTTTGGGGTGGAGGTCCTGGGATGCATGACTAGTATTCCAGAGCATGTGGAGGCTTCAGAGAGGGCAGCCAACTAATAGCTCTAGCATCTGAGAAAACCCCAGCAATTTGGGACAAAGCTCTCCTCTCTGGCAGCAGAGTTCTACTGTGGCAAAAAGCTCAAAAGTCAAGTAATTGCGTGGCAGCATGAGCAAGCAAAGGAAGCAAAGCAAGTACAGCAATGCAACACTAGATTCCTTTTTTGGGTACAAAAAGAATCAAAACATGGAACAGGAGGAAGAAAATGAAGTCAGAATTCCTGCACCAAAAGCTTCCATCAAAAGAATAAGCTGCTTACAGGCCATAGAGGAGCTTAAGAAGGATTTTTTTTTTTTTTTAAAGCAATTGGGGTTAAGTAACTTGCTCAAGGTTACACGGCTAGTCATTATTTATGCGTGGGTGCTCATTTTCGGAGGCCGGATCTGATCTCGGGTCATCCAAACTCCGAGGCCGGCACTCTTACTCACTGCGCCACCTAGCCGCCCCTTTAGGGCAATTGGGGTTAAGTAACTTGCCCAAGGTTACACGGCTAGGTTTTTGTTTGTGCGGATTAAGTGTCGGAGGCCGGCTCCGAACTCAGGTCCTTCTGATTCCAGGGCCGGCGCTCTATTCACTGCGCCACCTAGCCTCCCCAAGAAGGATTTTAAAAACCAAATAAGAGTAGTGGAGGAAAAATTGGGAAGAGAAATGAGAATGATGCAAGAAAATTATGAAATGAGAGTAAGCAACTTGACTGAAGAAAGTAATACCTTAAAAAATAGACTAACTCAAATGGCAAAAGAGGCTCACAAAGGGAGCGAGGAGAAGAATACCTTAAAAAAGCTGAATTTGCCAGATGGAAAAAAAATCTCCAAAGCTCACTGAGGAGAATCATTCCTTCAGAATTAGACTGGAGCAAATGGAAGCTAGTGACTTTATGAGAAATCAAGATGCTGTTAAACAGATCCAAACAAATGGAATAATAGAAGGCAATGTGAAATATCTCATGGGAAAAAACACTGACCTGGAAAATAGATCCAGGAGAGATAATCTAAAAATTATTGGACTACCTGAAAGCCATGATCAAAAAAAGAAACTAGATATCATCCTTCAAGAAATTCTCAAGGAAAATTGCCTTGATGTTTTAGAACCAGAGGGCAAAATAGAGGTTCAAAGAATCCACCAATCACATCCTGAAAAAGATCCCCAGAAGAAAACTCCTAGGAATATTATAGCCAGGTTCTAGAGTTCCCAGATCAAGGAGAAAATATTACAAGCAGCCAGGAAGAAACAATTTCTTTTTTTTCCCCCTGATCATCTTAATTTATTAATTCATTAAGTTAATTAATCATTTAGATGTATCAATAGTGACAAACATATTAACAAATGTGTCCACTATAATGATGGAATGGCATTATGAGCAATATAAAAGCAGTCTGAACAGTACTTGAAGGACTTTTATAAAGCTGGACCATGATTTGAGAACTATTGCATCCACCCATGACCACATATGTGGGGCTTTAGCATAGATACTTGGAGAGTGTCTTATTTTTATAAGCTAACTCTTATCTGTTTTAGCTTCACTACCATGTACCATTTTTTACCCATTGTCTCAGTATTTTTTTTCCCCAAATGCTTTATTAACTTCTGGTTTACATCATTCATTTTTGCCAGATTTTGAGTTAAAATTTTTCTCCCCGTTTTTCCCCTACCCACTGTCCCAAAATAGCAGTCCCACAGGTTATCCCTTCCTCCAATCTGCTCTTTCCCATAAGGAAGAAACAATTTCAATATTGTAGAAACACAATCAGGATAACACAGGATATGGCAGCTTCTATACTGAGGGATAGAAGGGTTTGGAATATGATATTCTGGAGGTCAAAGGAGCTAGGATTAAAACCAAGGATCACCTACCCAGCAAAACTGAGTATCATGTTTCAGGGGAAAATATGGTCATTCAGTGGAATAGAGGACTTTCAAGCATTCTTTTTTTGTTTTTTGTTTTGTTTTATTTTTTTTGTTTGTTTTTGGAGGGCAATTGGTGTTAAGTAACTTGCCCAAGGTTACACGGCTAGGTTTTTGTTTGTGCGTGTTAAGTGTCTGAGGCCGGATCCGAACTCAGGTCCTTCTGACTCCAGGGCCGACGCTCTACTCGCTGCGCCACCTTGCTGCCCCTTCCAAGCATTCTTGAGGAAAAAACCAGAGTTGAATAGAAAATTTGACATTCAGATACGAGAAGCATGAGAAGGTAAAGAGGGAAAAGAAATCATAAGCAACTCATCAAAGTTGAAGTATTTATATCCCTACATGGAAAAATGATAATTGTAACTTTTGAAACTTTTCTCAGTATGAGAGTTATTGAAGGGAATAGAAATGTGTATATATACATACACACATACATATATATGTCTATATAGGAGGGCATATGGGCATATGAATACATATGTGAATGTGTGTATATATATGTACAGGTATACTTAGATAGAGGACATAGGACTAATTTAATGGGAAGGGATGATACTTAAAAGGTGAAATTAAGAGGTGACAGAGGTGAAATTAAAAGGTAAGAGGAATATGAGAGGAGATGGGGAGAGATAGAATGGGGTAAATTATCTCATATAAAAGAGGCAAGGGAAAATGGTTACAATGGAGGGGAAACACACGAAGGCAAAAGGGAATGAGTCAACCTTATTCTCATTGAATTGGGCTTAGGGAGGGAATGACATATGCACTAAATAGGCCATCTCACCCTACAGGAGTATAAAGGGGAAGGGGATGAGAGGGGGTTATGATGGAAGGGAAGACAGGCTGGGGGGGATGGTTGGGAGCATCCACTTTTGAAAAGGGACAGGATCAAAGTAGAGAATAGAATAAGTGGGGGGTGGGATAGGAAGGAGGGAAATATAGTCAGTCTTTCACAATATATCCACTATGGAAATGTTTTACATACCTACACATGTACAACCTGTATTGAATTGCTTATCTTACCAGTGAGGGTGGGTGACGAGGGAAGAAGGGAAAGAATCTGGAATCCAAAGTTCTAAAATAAAATGTTTAAAAATATATATACATATTATTTTACACGTGAGATATACAGGCACTGGGGCATAGAGATCCACTGTGCCCTACTGGAAAGTCATATGGGGAATGGGGGAAGATAGAGGAGAGAGCAGATTGAGGGAGGGCATATTCAGTGCGATTGCTGTTTTGGGGTGCTGGATAGGAAAAATGGGGAGAAAATTTGTAACTCAAAATCTTATGGAAATGAATTATCTAAACTAAAAAATAAAAAGAGGAAAATTTTAAAAAATTCTGCAATCCCCTCATCTGACCCCAGTCTGTTGGCTTTCCACCTCTCCTGCCTTCTCTTATGAAACCCTCCTCTTCATCTGCACCATGGCCTCAAGCCCTTGACCAGGCCGTCTCCCCTGCACCAGTCATTTTCTTCTGCTGCCCATCTATGCTGTCCTCCTGTCATGAATCCTTCATGCCTTTATCATTGATTATGCCTAGTGAAGCCTCAGCCTTGTGTCATTGCCACCATTTATCCCCTTGACTCAGACATGCATATGCTGTTGAACGAACGTGGAGAAAATCACAGATGTTTGCCATACAAATCCAGCTAGGCCCTCAGTGCCGACGGCAGTCCTCCTGTACCTCCATTACCACTCACTGTCCCACTCTCCATAGTGACTCTCCCAGACCTTCCCTTTTCTCCGCTCTCCCTTCTGTCTTACCATTCCTCTCCCACAGGATGAAGCAGCCTCATTCCTAACCAAGACCAACCTATCCTCTGCTGAAGCGTTCCTGTTCTGTCCCATGTCTTCCAGCAGACCGGCCCCTCGGCCACCCGCAGTGTCCTTTCTTTTCAGCGTCTCCCTGTCCACTGGTTCATTCTTTCCTGCTTGCAGACATGTCCGTCTCTCCCCTTCCTGAAAAAGCCCTGCTGACTGACTCCTCTCTTGTCTCCTCCCACTCCCTTCTGACCACATCATTCTACCAGAATCCCTTGTCCAGAGTTACTCTTGGTCCCTTTGCTGCTCAGCCTTCATTGTCCTTGGCTTCTCTGCAGCCTCGGACCCTGTGGGTCACAGTCTCCTTTTTGATTATGTGTCCCTCTGGGTTTGTGGGACACCCTGCCCAGTCTTGGCCCTTCTCTGCCTCTGCTGGATGCTCCTCACAGCCTCTGACAGTCAGTGTCCCTTAGCTTCTGTGCTGTGACACCCCCTTTTCTCTCTGTATACTATTTCCCCTTTGAATCTTAAAACTCCCGTGGCTTTCCTCACCATCTCAGTGGCTGATCTTGTTAACAACAGATAATAGGAAGATTACTCATCACTATATTGGCTACTCTTTCAATTGTATTTTAATGTCAGCTGGATTAATTATTTTAATGACTACTGCTTTAATGAATTCTTTTGGTCTTGGAGCGTTAATATTTTTCATTCTCTAGTAGGAATGTCCACCATGTTGGAAAATGAACCATTGATTAGCTCCCCCTCCCCCAAGTAAGCTTCCTTGGGCACCTTTTGAACAGGACAAATTCCTTGCAGTTTGTCATTGGTAAAGATGAAAAGATGGAGAGGCTACAGTGGTGAATAGGTCCCGGCTCAGTGGGCGCCTTTCAGAATGAAGACACCACAGTCCATAAGTCAGTAGAGGATAAAGGCATCGTCTCCTTTCTGGAGAGGCCGACCTCGTCTTCTCTTGTCTCATTACTTCATTAGCCAAGCTTTCTTTAAATGGGTTCTTACTGTTTCTGTAGACATGGATTGAGTTGCTTTTTATGTTAATGAGAGTTTCCCAGCAGTTCAGCTGTGGGAGTTGCTGCATATTGTGAGCACAGAGGCCCATTTATCTATAGAGTGAGACTTTTTCCACCCTGGGATTTGAAGTTATAAAAATGGAGCCGTATCCACATGGAGGCTGAAGGTTCAGGGGTCAAAGTGAGTATCTAAAGACACTGTTTGGTTTTGTTTCTGCTCCAGGCAGTGCTCAGAATGTGACCAGGCAGGGAGCAGTGACATGGAAGCTGACATTGCCATGGAAACCCTGCCAGATGGCACCAAGCGATCCCGGAGGCAGATTAAAGAGCCCGTAAAGTTTGTTCCACAAGATGTGCCGCCTGAACCCAAGAAGATGCCAATCAGGAACACGGTAACTGTCGCAGGATTTGTTTTTAAATCATCATTACACAAAGCTGGGTGATGTGAAAGAAGCCGATTCACCTCAGGCTCCACTGAGGGCTGGTCCAGGCCCAGTCCTGGGAGTTTCTCATTCTGGGCTTAGCTTCCTCTGTCTGTGCTAGACTGATGGCTGCTCTAGGTCAGGGGGCCGTGCTGGAGAGTCCGGTGAAAAAGGCATGCTGGCGTCCTACGGGTATTTCTTGAGACAGCTTGGATGCATGGCCTTGTCCTTCCCCAGAGCTTCATTCTCCTGCCAGAATAGCAATTGTCTCCATCCATGCCCCCTGTCTTTTAGCTAGATAGCCTTAAGCTGAAAGGGTCCCCATGATCGGTGACCCATTAGATAGTGGGGAAGAGAGGCCTTGCTGTTACAGAGTCTGAAGGCTGGGCCGTGCTGTTTATGAGCACTCTTACCTTTTCTACTTCATTTCAGCACAAAAAGAGCATTCCCACATTCCTGACTGAACACAAAAAGAGGTCTGATAGGAGAGTGTGAGCCCCCATTTCACCCCGTGTCTTAAAATCGTGTCAGTACCCTGACTTTTTTGCTGTCAGTATTACTAAATGCCCTTCTGCCTGTGTAACCTGGCTTCCCCCCATTACAAACCCAGAGAAGGAAGAGGGAGGGGCCCTTGTCACAAATCATCACAGCCATGGGGTGGGATCCAGAAATCTGTCAGTCGTGTTCCTATGTGTTCAGGTCACCATTTGCCCCATCATTTCACCAATGGATGGACACTCTGTTTCCCTTCTTCACAACAACAAAAATGCTTCTACGACTGTTTGGAGATGTGGGCCTAGAGGGCCTTTTCTTCCATATGGTGTCCTGAAATCTTGTCAGGGTGAAGCCGGGGCCACGCTTACAGTGATTTTTGTCTCCCCCTTTTCTGTTCCGTCTGGTCTCTTTAAAATATTCTGCTTAATGCGTTACTAACTTTTTGAATAAGCAGCTCTTACTTCCCATTCTATTTGACTAGCTCCCATGTTCCCCCCAGTAATGAGAAAGGTAGCCCCTTCACAGCAGTCTTCCTCGAATGCTCTCCCAGTGGCAGAGCTGTTGCATGGTGGGTGGCTGGCCTTCACTCTTCCTATCTGGCTGGCTGTCACCACTGCTTCTGTGGCCTCACATGCCCAGTGTCCCCCCAGGCCTCACACATCCTTTTAAAAGCTCTGTATCCATTCCTTCCTTCCTTTTGATGTGTAGTGGGTGGAGCCTCACATGTTTCCTTTTGACTGCCTGTAATTCCATTCCCCTGTGTTCAAACCAAGATGGCAGTACCTGCCTAGGCCCAGGTCCAGGCTCTGGGAGCCATTGTAGCCTGGAGACTGGATGGGGATGTTTGGGGAGAGTCAGGGTTTTCTTTGCTTGTGGTGGGTAGAGGTTAGATGTCAGCAGTGGGCACGGAGACTCATGAGGAGGCTGCAGTCATCATCAGTAAGAAAGAGGGTCAGGGTTCGAGTTGGCCCAGGTCCCATCACATCCTTAGTGTCTGGGTGAGTAGAGAGAAGATCTGGCAAAGACTTGAAAATGTACAGTGAGGAAGGAGGAGAGAGGCAGGTGAAAGCCTGGCTGAGGTCTTAGGAGGTAGAGGGTCAGCCTTGGTGGCCAGCAAGGCACTGCTCCTCTTGGAGACTCTGTGATGGGTTCCTTTCATGCAGTGGGGAAACATCCTTTCATTTTCAGCGTGAAGGCTTTTGTTGGCTCTGCAGATGGCAAGCACGTGGTTTGTCTCTAGGAGATTCTTTTCAGATGCCTTCCCGTCCTTTGGCGTAGCTGATGTTGGCAGTAGGTGTCACGGAGTTTTGGACCTGCCTGCCATCTGACTTAGGGAGCTTGCTTGTTTTATCCGGAGGCTTACGTTATTGGGCAGTTTTGTTTTCACAAAGGGAACTGGCCCCCTAAAAGGGGCAGAGCTGGGGATGTGTGCCAGTGAAGGGAACTGCTTATGGCCTCAGCCACATTAGTGGCCACCTTTAGCTGCAGTTGCCTTCAGTCTTGGGATGATTTGCTTCCATTACAGTAGAAGGTGACCCTTTGAGGGCTCTTGGTGTCGACAGGTGTCTGGTACAAGGCCCTTCAGTGTTCTCATAAGGGAGTGTTCTGAGGCATCCCGTGGGGACGGGGGACTCATTTCTGTGGTTCCATTATTTTTGTCATTTCTGTGCACTAGGAAGCATACATTCTTTCTTTGGAGTCAGCTTGGAATGTTACCAGTCAGAGATTGATTGTTTTGTTAATTGTCTAGTTCTAAGAGATTGATGGAGAAACTATGAATCATGCAAATTCTACTTAAAAAACGTGCCTCAGGTACATTCCACCACCCCGCCCTAGCCCTACTACAGAAAGCTGATTGTTCTGTGGGCCCCATAGGACTTTGTGGGGTCTCTTTATGCATTCTGAGAACTGAGTCTTTTCTGCCACCTCTGGGGCTTGGAGTGAGGCCCAGCAGACCTCGATGCTCCTGCTGGCTGTGTGATAAAAAAGGAGGGACCCCTTGGGAAAGGGTAAGTCTGGGAGACTCTGTGATGGAGGGTGTGGCAGATTGGAAGGGTTGATGTGAGGGGCCCAGAAGGGGAGTTTGGAAGTGTCCTTGTTGGCTTGGGATCGCTGGAGATCCTTTTTCTCAGTTGTGGTCCCCTCTTTTTTGGGACAGCAGCCCCAGGCATCCTCCCGCAGACTCTTATTTGTAAGTGCTCTTGTCCTTGTCCTGGTTGTTCAAGGAGCGGCACAGTCCTTGGATGTACACCGGAACAGGTTCCTGTGTCATTGTGAGGATGTGCAGACTTCCCAAGCCCAGCGAGCCTGTCCGGGGGCCTGTGCCCCAGAGATCTGTTCTCTGCTGTCCCTCCAGTGTTCTAAAATAGGCCTCCATCCTTCCATTCTGATTCTTCTCTTCAGACTCAGAGGCCTCCCAACTGTGTCTAATCAGTGATCCCTGCAGGCCTCTCGTCCTGGCCCTGACATGACCACCGTTGTCCTGCACAAGCTCTGCCCCTTCAGAGGGCTGGTTACATTCACCTTCTTCGTTTGTCAGAAGATAGCTCGTGTGCCGAATTCACCAGTCCCAGTTTGTTAGTGTTGCAGATTCATATTAATGACAGTTATTTGTGCCCATCTGCTGAATGAACATAGTGATGATACTTGGTCTGGCTCCACAGCCTGGCTGGTCAAAGCGGAAGCTGACTCCAGCATTGGGGGATCCTCAGGGGCAGGGTTTGACCAGCTGTTAGCTCCCAAAATGCATTTGCTTTTTGCTTAATTAATAAAGTGACTCAGTGTATTTTAAATCATCTTGGCCTGCAGATGCATCCATTCTCTGCCCTTCTTGTCTGGCCCATGGGCTCTGGAGTGGTGCTCACACAAGGCCCTCCCGGCTTCACTGGGAGCACTGGATGAATCCTTATTGGCTGACTGACTTAAAAAGGCGAAAACAAGAACGAGACCTTTGCCTTACCGTGGTCCTGGTTTGTCTTTGTTTTTCTTCTTTACTAAGGAGGCACATTTCAGAAACACCATTTTTATTAGACATAATGACAGTCATCTGAGGAATGATTATATGGACTAATGGTGAAAGGCTTTGGCTGACAGGCTTCCACCTGCCTGATATAGGGGCTCAGTGGGGTTGTCCCTGTTCTTCTGGGACAGGGAAATTCACTCTCAAAGCCCTTTTTAGGAGCAGTCTCCATTTTAAAAGAGTGAAGTGCCTCTTAAACGTTACCCTGCCTATATCTAAATGCACACACACGCCCAGTCTTCTCATGTTCCCTCCAGAGTATCTGTCACAGGGTATTGGGAAAACTCGTGTAGACTCCCAGAGTTAGCATTCTTGCCTGAGTGTCTCGCCCCACATGACTGTTTGGATGCAGGGAGTGTGGTGCGTGGATTTGTGCAGATGTCTGGCTCTGTTCTCTGATGTGAATCCTCAGTAGGGAGCTTTTGGTGATTGAAATTGATTTTGTTTCCTTTTACTTTAGTATTTTTCTTGACACTGTTAGCATAAATTAAATCAGATGACATTAACCCTGTAGCCAGTTGGCAGACCTGGAATGCTTTTACTTTGGGCGCTAACCATCCCATCTGCTGCCTCTGAGGAGCCACCAGAAAGAGACAGATGGCATTTTATTCACACTCTATTTAAATGTGCTCCGTTTTTCTTCTTAGATGTTTTGAGCTCCTCAGTTTGTGCTTTGCCTTCAATACTTCCATAATTAGCAAACAAATCCGGGTGGTATTTTCTGTGGGAGCCAGTCTAGGCTGAAGGATGCATGGGGTAGGTGTGCCAAGGAGCAGCTGGCCTGTCCCTGAACCTAGTGTCTTTTTCTACTTGCATGACCCAGGAGCTCTGGAAGCTCTTCTCTGGGCTGTAGTGCCTGCCTTAATTCTCCTCGTTAGCATTGAGGAGGGAGAAGCTTCTTCATCCCAGAGCAGTTCCCTTTCTTAAGTATCAGTTTGATGGAGAAAGCATTCCTGATGTTCCAGCTAGAACTTGAAGGGTTTCCGTTTGGTTATGCCTGATTGATTGGTCAGGAGAAAACAGTGCCAAGTGGCCAGACCTTCGTAGTTCTCGAGGGCATGGGAAGAGTGCTCGGTCACTAACCCCTTGAATACTCATTTCTGCTCCTGTGAGCAGTTCTCTAACCTTGGAGAAATCAAGTTGTTACCCTCAAGTATGTAGTGAAATAATACCTGTCTGCCTCCTGCCATTATCTGTCTTCAGTGCATATGAAAAAAGACATGGCATAAATACGATATAGCTACTGTTTCCAAGCATCTGCATCTGGACCTGGTAGATGATTTTTGTATATGTTCTCCCTGAAGGCAAAAAGCTAAGGATGATAAAGGGATTGGTCTAATGATATAAATAGGAAGAAAGTAAAACACAGTTTCCTTTATAGCCTCCAAATTTCAAATACTAGAGAGCTACTCTCCATCCAACAAGTGGAAGGGGCAGCTAAGCTTAGGTGGTACAATGGACACAGTGCCAGAATTCACCTCCCTGAGATTACATCTGGCCCCAGACACTTACTAGCTATGTGACCCTGGGCATGTCACTTAACCCTGTTTGCCTTAGTTTCCTCGTCTGTAAAATGAGTTTGAGAAGGAAAGGGCAAATGACTCCAGCCTCTCTACTAAAAAAACCCCAGATGGGGTCAGACACAACTGTAATGACTAAACACCAACCAATTCTGCACTGACATATATGAAGATTCTCCAGGAATGCTTACTGATAAGGAAACTGAGGCTATGGGCCACAAGCAGCCACTCCTCTCTAGGCCACACACTGGGTAGTGCTCATCCTTCACCTCTCTCCTCCCTGGACAGCTTCCTTTTTAGACTGTCTTTGCCCATTAGCATGGAAGCTTCTCGAGAGGAAGGACTGTCTTTCCACTTGTTTCAGGATTCCCAGAACTCATCAAAGAGTGAGTGCTGACTGAGTCTCGGACACTAGCGTGAAGCCAGAGCCTCAGACAAAACCAGGCACTTGCCAAGTGTTCACTCCTTCGACAGGAAAATGGCAACTGCGATTCTAGGACAAAAATACTCCTATGCCAACAGCCCTCGGCCTAGGCCCCGAATCAAGGGCTCCTCTCCGGCTGACTGCAGCTTCAGGTCATCACATGGGATGGGTCATCTCTCCATTACATGGAATTCCTGAACCTCAGAGCTGGCCCCAAGGGTTCAGAAGGTATGCACCAGAGAACACGGACTTTATATCATTAGACCAATCCCTTTATCATCCTTAGCTTTTTGCCTTTAGGGAGAACATATGCAAAAATCATCTACCAGGTCCAGATGTAGATGCTTGGAAACAGTAGCTATAGCAACCTAGGAAGTATTGGCCGGGCAGGGGACCGAAAGAATTCTCATAATTGGAATGCATTTGATGAACTGGGCGTTGTAGGGCATGACACTAGGTCAGCATGTGCAAGACACTAGGTCAGCATGTGCAAGACCTGGTTAGTTAATGAATCTAGGGATTATTGGTGCCACAATATTAATGAAAGAGGCAGCATCTTGTGCCTTTCTTTGAGCTCCATTGGGCAGAATATCTAAGGAAGCCAAGATGTAGAGAGGAGGAAGGAGAGCACTCTAGGTGTGGACAATGCCCAGAGTCCGGAGATGGAGTGTCTTGTGGGAGGAAGGTCTGGGACCCTGGTATCACAGGAACCCAGTGTGAGGGGATGTAATGTATAGGGAGGCTGGAAGGATGGGAGCAGAGCAGTGGAGGAGTTTTGTATTTGATCCTGGAGGAGGAGTGATAAGGAGCCATTGAAGTTAGGGAGTATGTGTGGGGAGGGGGCTGGTGACATGGTCAGACCTCTGCTTTAAGAAGATCCTTTGATGGCAGAGTGGGGCCCACCTAGGAGGCCATTGTGGTAGTGCAGGTGAGGCGGTGAGGGCTTGCCCCACGCTGTGCTGGCTTCAGTCGAGAGAAAGGGGCCGATTCTAGAGATGGCATGAAGGTAACCTCTGTGGGCCTTGGCAGTAGATTGGATATTATGGGGTAAGGAGAGCAGAGAGGAGCCGAGGTTCACCCCTGGGCTTGGAGCCAGGGCGTGGGAGGGTGGTGCTCTCCTTGCCAGTAAGAGGGGGGGAGAGTGAGCTCAGTGTTGGGCAGGCTGAGTCTGTGGCCTGAGTTCAGGATGGCCAGTGGGCAGTTGGAGATGAGAAATGCAAGTCAGCAGAGGGGCTGGAGCTGGCCAAGTAGAGCATAGGAAGATGCAGGAATCCCGGGGAGCTGATAAGATCCTGCAGAGCTCCAGGGGACGGCACTGCCTGGTGAGTGGGAGTGAGCCTTGAGCACGGTGCCTGAGATGTGCCGGGCACTGTGCTAAGGGCCTTTATAGATACGACCTCATGGGGAGGTAGGGGCTGTTGTCCCCATTTCACAGCTGAGGAAACGGAGGTGAAGTGGCTTTACAGGTCACACAGCAAGCAGGTGCCTGAGACTCGATTGTAACTCGGGTCTTCCTGCCTCCAGGCCCAATACTGCTAGCATCAGAAGGAGAAGAACCAGGAGAGAAAGGTTCTGAAACCCAGAGAAAAGAGCTCGCATTTACAGTGTCAGCAGCTGCAGCGGAGGCAGGCCAGTGAGGAGGGAGAGAAGGCCTTTCCTAACTCTGGGGAGGGCAGTTTGAGCCAAGGGTGGTGATCAGACAAAAGGACAGGGAGACACCTGGTTATGGGAAACAGCCTCCTCCAGGGCTTAGCCATGGAAAGCAGGAGAGAAGGGTCAGCCCTCAATCCCTCCCTGCCTCCGGGTCTGCACCCACACACCCTGCCAGTTTGGGTTGCTCTGGATCTGGGCTCACCAGTGAGCTGAGGAGACTTCCCCTTTTTGTCATTGATGCCGCTGAGGGGCTCAGATTCAGGTGGTGATCATCTCTTGAGTCAAGGTTTTCCATTGGTCTTGTCATTTATGTTTCTTTTTTTTTTTTAATTTTTAAATTTATTTATTTTTAGTTTTTAACATTCATTTCCACAAGATTTTGAGTTACAATTTTTTCTCTCCCCGTCTTTCTTCTGCCTCTACCCCAAAATAGCAAGCCTACTGAATACCCTTCCCCCCAATCATTATCCTCCTCCTTCACCCCACTAACTTTCTGGTATGGCAAGCTGCGTTTCTATACGCCAGAACCTGTATTTCTTATTTCCCAGTTGAATGTAAAAAAACAGCTTTTAAACATTTGTTTTTTTTTTTTTTTAAAGCAATTGGGGTTAAGTAACTTGCTCAAGGTTACACGGCTAGTCATTATTTATGCGTGGGTGCTCATTTTCTGAGGCCGGATCTGATCTCGGGTCATCCAAACTCCGAGGCCGGCGCTCTTACTCACTGCGCCACCTAGCCGCCCCTAAACATTTGTTTTTAAAACTGTGAGTTTCAGATTTTTTTCCCTTCTTCCCTCCTCACCTACCCCCACTGGGAAGATAAACAATTCAGTATAGATTGTACATGTGTAGTTACCCAAATCATTTCCATAGTAGTTATATTGTGAAAGACTAATTACATTTTCCTCCACTCTATCCCACCCCCCACTTATTCTATTTTCTTCTTTGACCCTATCCCTTTACAAAAGTGTTTTGCTTCTAACTACGCTCTCCCCCATTCTGCCTTCACATCTATCCTCCCCCCTCTTATCCTTTACCCCCCTGTTGTCCTGTAGGGTAAGATACCCAATTGAGTGTGTATGTTATTCCCCCCTTTGGCCAAATTCAATGAGAATCAGGTTGTCCCATTCTTTTTCACCTTCCTGCTCTTCCCCTCCATTGTAATAGTTTTCTGTTGCTTCTTTTGTATGAGATAATTTACTCTAATCTATCTCTCCCTTTCTTCTCCCAATAAATTCCTCTCTCACCTCTTAATTTTATTTTTTAGATATAATCCGTTCATATTCAATTCATCCTGTGCCCTCTGTCTATGTATACATGAACATACAAATACCCACACACATATATATTTATATACACATACATCCTCCTATACATAAATATATGTATGTATACATATATATTCCCTTCAGCTATCCTCATATTGAGAAAAGTCTCATGAGTTACAATTATTGTTTTTCCATGTAGGAATGCAAATAGTTCAACTTTAATAAGTTCCTTATGATTTCTTTTTTCCTGTTTACCTTCTCATGTTTCTCTTGCTTCTATAATTATATTTGAAAGTCGAATTTTCTGTTCAGCTCTGGTTTTTTCATCAAGAATGCTTTAAAATCCTCTGTTTCATTGAATGACCATATTTTTCCCTGTAGCATTATGCTCAGTTTTGATGGGTAGGTGATTCTTATTTTTAGTCCTGGCTCCTTTGGCCTCTGAAGTATCATATTCCAAGCCCTGTAATCCCTTAATGTGGAAGCTGCTAGGCCTTGTGTTATCCTGATTGTCTTTCCACAATACTCAAAATTGTTTCTTCCTGACTGCTTGTAGTATTTTCTCCTTGACCTGGGAACTCTGGAATTTGGCTGTAATATTCCTAGGAGTTTTCTTTTAGGATCGTTTTTCAGGAGGCAGTTGGTGAATTCTTTCCATTTCTATTTTGCCCTCTGTCCATCTGCTCCTCGTTTCTTATGGCACAGTAGGATTCCGTTACATGCATATACCACAACTGGTTCAGCCACTCCCCAGTTGATGGGCACCCCCTTAACTTCCAATTCTTTGCCACCACAAAAAGGGCTGTTATAAATATTTTTGTACATATGGGTCTTCCTCCTGGTTCTATGATCTCTTTGGGATATAACCCTAGAAGTGGTATTGCTGGGTCAAAGGGTATGAAATTATTTATAGCCCTTTGGGCATAACTCCAGATTGGTCTCCAGAATGGTTGGATCAGTTCACAACTCCATGAGCAACGCATTAGTGTTCCAATATGCCCACACCCTCTCCAGCATTTGTCATTTTCTTGTTCTGTCATCTTAGCCAATCTGACTGGAGAGATGTGGTACCTCAGAGTTGTTTTGATTTGCATTTCTCTAATCAGTAGTGATTTAGAGCATTTCTTCATATGCTTATAGATATCTTTAATTTCTGCATGGAAGTCCTGTTTCTACTCTGCCATCTTGGCTCCGTCCCCTTGTCATTTAAGCTTCGTTCAATTTCACAAAGCTGTGGAACTTTTGCCATCATTGTGGCAGATGTGGTGTGTCTATAACGTGTCATATTCTGTTAGTGGCAGTGTCTGGACTGAGCAGGGCCTGCATTGTGAAATGCCAGGCTTTGGGGAATTCAGATGAACTTAGGAGATTTCAAAAATTTTAATGGAGCTAGGGCTGCAAATGATCCTAATGACAATAGAATAACTATTTTCTTGAAAACCAATTAGTTTTTTCAATCTGCCATCCTTTTTTTGTTTGCTTGTTTCTTTGGGTGTTCTTTGGAGGCAGTCGGGGTTAAGTTACTTGCCCAGGGTCACACAGCTAGTGAGGGTCTGAGGCAGCATTTGAGCTTGGGTCCCCCTGATTCCAGGGCCAGGGCTGTATCCTAGCTGCCCCGTAATCCACCCCACTTTGATGGCACAATAGAGATCCAGACTTGGAAGTTGGCCCCTCAGACCCTCTTTCCCAGTTCCCTTGTTTTACAGAAGAGAAAGCAGACCCAGAGAGGATGCATCTTGACCAGAATCACAGCCGTTAAGTGGCGCAGGCTTCAGTTAGCATCCAGGTCTGCTGGCCCAGCATCTCTCTCTTGTCCGGGTGCTGCTCCCAGGGCCTGGTGCAGGGTCAGCTTGCTCCTGATGCCTTAGCGCAGTCCCACCTGGGTGTCCCATACCTTTTCTATTTTAAAATTGGTCTTTTCTTTGTCCTTGGCGCCTGTGAGGGATGCGTCCGCGTGTGCACTTCTTGGTATTCAGGAGAGAGTTATGAAATGCTGATGCGTTGGTTTATTTGCTTTTAGAGAACCAGAGGCCGCAAGAGAAGCTTTGTTCCTGAAGAAGAAAAGCCTGAGGTTGGCAAACACAAATCTCACTTTTCCCACAAAATTCACATTTGTTGGCACACGCCTTCCTGGCCTCCAGTTAAACCTGTGCTCCCCCTTTCTCCTTCTTCCATCATCGTGCTAGGAAAGAGTTCCTCGGGAAAGGAGACAGAGACAGTCTGTGCTCCAGAAGAAGCCCAAGTCTGAGGACCTCCGGACCGAGTGTGTGACCTGCAAGGGGACCGGAGACAACGAGAACCTCGTGAGGTAGGCCTGGCCTTCTGCACTGCTCGGGAGGGGTCTTTGTCTCCTGGAGTCTGGGAGGAGAAAGCAAAGGTAGGAGCCTCTGAGGAGGAGGGCACTTCCCTAGAGCAGCTGCTTTGGCACGGCCTTGCCGCTTGCCCTCCTCTGGGTGGAGATCTCCATCCAGTCCACGGGCTGAGCCCTGAGAGCTCCCTCTCTCTCTCACGTGGTCTGCATTGCTGAGGAGCCGCAGGTGCACTCCCAGTGCTCTTGTACTTGAGTCTCCATGGAGGCAGTGAGGGGACTTTGGGGCAGCGAGGCGGGCCGGCTTCCCCCACAGTCTTGCCGAGCCCAGCCCTGTCTTGGCACACATCACAAGACATGTGTTAATGCTTCTTTCTTCTGAAACAAAGAAAGCTGAAAAGGTGGCCTGGGAGGAGGTGTGCTTTGGTCCTCTTCCCTTTTCTGTCAGATCTGTCAGCTGAGGCGACGGTGCTCACCCCTGTCCTTCTGCCCTTCTCTTTGGCCAAGGCCAGAGGCCACTTGGCATCGTGACGAGCACACACTTGGGGTCAGGAAGCCTGGGGTTCTCAGCCATCCTCAAGCCTCACTGTCTGGGTGACCTGGAGCCAGTTGCTTAAACATTCAGCCTCAGTTTCCTCAGCTGTGAAGGGGAAATGATGATAGCAGCAACCTCAGATGGCATTTGTGCGGCCCATATGGACTAGTTTATGTAACGTATTGACCCATTCTAAAGGCTAAATCAGTGTTTGCTCTTAGCCCTTTTGAGAACAAAGTAGATAGCCTCCCTCCTTCCCCCACCTGAACAAAGTCATATAAAGCGTCTGGCCTGGCATGCCTCGTGGGCTCAGAGTCATGTCAAGTCCAGCTCTGCCCCTCCCTCCTAAGCTGTGTGAGTCCAAGGAATACTGCTCAGTCTCCTGGATCTCAGCCGTCTCCTCTCCAAAATGAGGTTAAGGCTTGCCCTTCCTGCCCAGCCACCTTAAGAGTGGTGTTGTCAGGCAGTGCACTGATATGGGTAACAAGGATCCTTGTCTTTCTGCTCACTGCCTCCAGCAGCTGGCAAGATGAAGGCCTCACCCTCATGGAGCTTACAGTCAGGGAAGCCCACTTGTCTTGTATCATGTCCATGCAGCTGTCTTGTCTCCCAATGTGACTTTATATTGTAAGTTCCTCTAGTCACCAGAAGAATAGAGTGGTCATGGGTTTAGTGGATGGATTTATCTAAAGCAGCGTCCAGTGGAAGCTCAGACAGGCACCAGCTGGTACGTCTTGGGAATTAGTCAGACCTGGTCACTGAGAAGAAAGACCACAAGTGAGGCTGGTCAGCACCAGGATCTGGGAGAGCATGCAGTCAGTCCCTTGGGGCTAGCTGGTTCCCAAGCAGATGCTCTGCATAGAAGTGGGGAGAAATGAGCTCCTTCGGCTGTGCCTGAAGGGCAGCTTGACCCGTGCCGAGGCTGTGGAGCAGAGGGGAGCAGCTTGGCCTCTGGGTTCTGGGCCTGCTTTGGGCCCAGAGCTGACTGTAGGACCCTGAGCGCCTCCTTGAGCTGGACTGTTCTGCATGGGTAGAGTAGTGGGACTTATCTCACTGGGAGTTGACACTAGTGATGAGAAAAAGTCACAGGTTCATTTGAAAACTAGATGTCTTGCATGCAGGAAATTTGTTGCTGCCCCAGTCTTGGCCATTATGACCATTTTTACAAGCTTCAGAAAGCCTGAGCCTCTCAGGTGTGAGGCTACATGCTTTGTCCCAAGGAAATGGCCACTCGCTACACTTTTGGGTGAGTGCCTCCTAGCAGGGCCCCTGCATCACCAAGGCCATCTGGATGGTCCTTCCATTGTTCCCCCCATCATGTTCTCTCTGTTGAGTAACTGATGAGAGTCCTACAAAGGCAGCCTTTTGGGGGATTCTGGCAGTGGTTTGGACAACTTTCTTTTTGTTTGTGAGGAGGCAAGGGGAAGCTGGTTGTGCTGCTGTGGACATGCCACGTCCTGTAAAGGTGTTAGGTCCATTCTTGTGTAGGCTGTTAAATATAGTTGAGTACAGCTTTGATTTGGGGGTGATTTTAGGTAACTTTCAGAGTGGTGCTGGAGAGAGTGGCTTGATCCTTCTAGGGAAGGAGGGAGAAAAAGGAAAAGGAGAGAGAGGAGAGGAAAGAGGGAAGGGAAGAAGGGAGAAGAGAAAGGGACAGGGAGGAGCGGAGAGAGAGGGAGGAGGGGAGGGGAGGGGGAGGAGCTCAGCCCCCACATCTCCCCATTCTGCAGTGGCCTCGTGCCTCCTCTGGTTGTAGCTGAAGTGCTCTGCACCCCATGATATTTGTAGCCTTTTAGACATTCTGCCATTTCCAGTGCAGTCTCCTTTGCTCCAGGAGCATACTTCAGTGCTTGGGCCACAGAGCCTAAAAGTGGGCTAAGAGTGCGAGAGCAGCCACTGTGGCCTCTTGGCAGCCTTTGAGAAATGCCCACTCTGGGGTGCCATCCACAGCCAGCTCCCGCTGTCTTCATGCTGCGTTCCAGGCCTGGCTCCTGTTGGTGCTGCACATACACAGTGTACACAGCTGTCTCCCTGGGGGAGTGTAAGCCCCCTGAGGCCAGGGGTTCCTTGATTCTCTGGTCATTAAAGCTCTTGGATTGACAGACAAACAATAGCCTTGGTTTCCTTCCAAGCTCCAGTATCCACATGGATGCTTCTCTCTGGGATCGAAAGTTTAAGTGAACAAGCCCACAAGGGCTGTGAGAGCATGTGTGGTCTGGAGAAGGGGCTGTGAGCTCCTGGCCCACACAGGACACAGAGGCCTCAGAGGGGAGCAGGGCGTCTCCAGGAAGGGGAGTGCCCACCAGTGTTGGCAGTGAGGTTGCTCCCAGGGTGGCCCCCGAGATCCATAGGAGATGCATAGGGACAGCTGTGGGCCACCCCCTGGGCTCCCAGAGTCAGAGGCCTGGCAGGTGACCGGACCCCTCTCATCCTCCCTTGCCCCTTCCAGCCTGCGCCAGCACCTTCCCAGGTCTCTGGTGTGCTCCCCATCTGCAGCCCCTGCCTGGACCATTGCAGTAGCTGCTAGCGGCTCTGCCTGCCTCCTCCCGCCTCTCGAGGGACAGCACCATGGCTCTATTTGCCCCTGATTACTGAGTCACACAAAAGACCTTCCCTCCCTTGCAGACTTGCTGCACCTTGTCCTCTGCACATCCTCTCCTGCCCACTGACCTCCTGGACATGGCTGACCAGGTCTGTCCTCACTGTCATCTCCCATCCAGGAATGCTTTCCCACCTTGGCATCCTTCACTCTTGGTTCTCTTTAATTCTGTCTTCTGCTCAGGGCTTAGAACAGGCAGTATCATAGTTACTGCCTAACAAATGCTTATTCACTGACTGTGTCGGGACAGAGGTTGTGGAGCTGGTGAGGCCTGGGTTCCAGTCCTGCCTCTGACACCTGCTGGCCTTGGGATTGTGGATAGTGGCTTCCCAGCACCCTGGGCATCTTTGTGAGGCTTTTGGTCCTCCATGAGAAGCCAGCTGACATGGGGAAAGGAGGTTCCTCTCCTTGAGGACTTCTCCCCCTTCTCTGATGAAGCCATGTGTCCAGTCCCCAAAAAGGAGTAGGCCCTGGGGACTGAAAAGTGAAAGGGTGAAGCAGACAGTGTGTTAACAGAACAAGGATGCCCAGCCTTTCCTGAGCCCCTGAAGGTTCACAGATCTTTCTCTGCATTGCTTTATTGGATCCTCCCAGTCCCCTGGGAGTTGGTGCAGTTTTGCTGGGTGAGGTCTGGGCTCTTCCTGAACCCAGGCCCAGCATTCTGCCCTGTGGGTGCTGTAGCTGTTGCTGGCATACAATAGAATTAAGTGCAGAATAGAAAAAAAAAGAGCAAAGACATTTGTCTGATTTGAGCTGTTTAGAGTCAGTCAGCATGCATTCACGAGGCCAGCACTATTTGCCAGGCACTTTGCTAGGCCTCTCACAGACTAGTGAGAACCAGGGGGAGAGGTCCCAAGAGTCCTTCAGTCAGTCCATTAAGGTTTCCTGGAGCAGACCCTCCCAGTGCGCATGTACACACACTTTTTACCCCGGGCATCCTGTGCTATCAGCCTCAGACACCACCTGGGGGACACTGCCCCTTCCTCCAAGAGCATGTTCCTTATATTTTTTGGAGGCTTTTGTCCCTCTGTAGTGGGAGGGTCTCTTTCCTGGGGATGGCTGCTCTGCAGGGCCTGGCCACCTCTCCTTGGATGTTCTGCCCAGCGGGCTCTGCAAAAGCCCTCAGCTCCTTGTGTGGGCTGTAGAAGACACACAGAGGTGCAGGCACTGTGGCTGTAATGGGCAGGCAGGGCCTCGGGTGAGGAGGCCAAGGAAGCAGCCACCCTCGGTGGCAGGAAAGGGATCACACTGCCTCACTAGAAGATCTGGCTGGGGGTGCCCTTCCTCCAGGGTCCCGCTGGAATCTGCCCTTCTTCCTCCGAGAGCACCTTCCATTTATCCCAGATGCCTCTTCTTTCTCTTAGAGTATGAGCTCCATGAGGGCAGGGCCTTTTCTAGGCCCATAGTAGGTGCCTTATCAATGCTTAATTGACTCAAGTCCAGGCCTTCCCATGCTTGACCACACCCAGCTTGTCCCATCTAAGTCTCCCCTTCATCACTCTCTGCACATCCTTCATTCTTCCCTCCTTTATGGTGGGCTCCCGGCCCCTCCCTGTTCTGCTTGTACTGCCCAAGAAGAGCAAATGACGTCCCAGCCTCCTCTTTATCCCAATGGAATCTTCGCTTCTTCAGAATTCAGGTCTTGACCTTTCCCTGACACTCGGGTGGATTTTTCTGGCAAAATTACGTTTACTCCACTTTGTGTCACTTTCTGTGCCCTGCTCTAAAAGGGATTTCCCCTCATTTTTAGCTGGCCTAAGGAGAATCAGATTGAGAATAGAATTTCATTTCTTGTTCCAGCCACCTTTTGAAAGATGCTATTATGGCAGACGCAAGTCCAGAAGTCATAGCGGTTCCACTTTTGTTAGGTGGTGCCCCCCAGCGCACACATCCGGGCCACAGACACACCCTCCACTGTGATACTGTGACTCTGTACCAAGCTCTCGGGGCCTTTCTTGGCTGTGCCTCTGTTTCTCCTTCTTGCTCACAGTATGTGAGGGCACACTGGCCACATCACTTCTTTTCCCCTTTATTCACCCACAAGTTTCCAGCACTCTCGTTCCCAGTTCCTCACATGCCTTCCACCAAGCAGTCAGCGGGCATTTAACAGGAGTCTGTGCCCTTAGAGAACTTAGATTTTGTACAGAAACCGTTACCTACACATATAATTAGTTGTAAAATAGGTACAAAGCCAGCATGGTGATTTCAGAGGAGGGAGGAAGCCACGTTTGCAGCTGGGAGTTTGAGAAGGGCACCGAGGGGAGGCATTCTGAGAAGCCCAGGTGAGAGGGATGGGCCCACGTGGCTGAGGGCCCAGGGCCGGAGGAAGAGGAGCCCTGTGGGGGAAGCCAGCAGGCTCTGATCCCTGCTGCCACACACACCTTCTGGCAGCACATTGGCCTGTGCATTTGACTCTTTGAGGCTTTCTTAGATTTTGACATCTCTGAAATTCTGGATGTCATGGCTACTGTTCTTCCTACATTGCAGTGGTTCCCTGTGATCTTCAGCTCGTTTTTTTCCTACTCCCCTTTTCAGTTAAGAGCCATTTGGATTGGATTGGCAAGATGCTGGGTATTCCTTCTGAATTTTGTTCTGTGCATCCCGTCATTGCCTGGAAGCCTTAGGCCACATGCCTGAAATGCAGCACCCAACCTCCTGTCACCCCAGCCAGCCTTGCTTTTCCTTTGCCCCCAGGCCATCTGGGATCTTCATTCTTTTCTGCAGACTTCCTAATCTCTTGCGGTGTTTCTGGGCTCCTTCTGGCAGCACTGTTTGTACCCACATGAGTCGCCAGGATGGTGAGCGTCTGTTGCTCTGTGTCCTGAGAGGTTCACACTGGCCTCTCTACCCACCTCCTCTGCTAAAGTCCCTCTCTGTGTGTCCACCTCCTGACCCCGGTTTTCAGGAGTATCTGTTGGATTGTCCCTGATAGCCTGGAAGGCAGCAGGGCTGGCCCCGAGCCTTTTCAGCTTTTTAGGGGGGCAAGGGGAAGGCAGCCTGTGGGAATCTTGTCAGATGTTGGTTCTGCTGGAGGATTCCTGGGATCTCTTTGAGTCTGAGAATGCTAGGCACTGAGGAGACAGAAACATTCACTTCCATTCTCCAGAGGTCCTTTTAAAATATCAGATTAGAAACAGGTCAGATCTTTTTGGCTCCCAAAGGGTGTCCTGTGATGATAGCAAGGGTCTTTTCTCCCTAAACCCCCCTTTGGCCCTTGGCTGCACGTGCTGGAGGCATGACGAGCTGTCTCACACAGACCCTTCACTCTGTACCATAAGCAGGTCACCTGGTGAAATAAGGACCATAACCTGTATTCACCCACCTCACAGCAGTTGTGAAGAGAACCTTGTGGGGCCCTCAGTGGGACGTCACACTGGAACATGTTGGCAGTGGTGACTCTGGGGGAGACTTTAAAAATCACTGATACTGGTCTTTGATTCTGTTGGCAGCTGTCCTAAGAACCTCATTGTGTCACTTAAGCCCTTTCTAGGATGCTGGTTCCTGGGGTGCTGCGGATGGGGGGCTCTGCCTCCATCAGTGTGGAAACATTTCCAGACCTTGAATAGCCAGACTGGGGGGGTTCTGAGGGGCATGCTCCCCACCTCCAGGGCTTTTCCAAATTCTCTGATGTCATCTGTTATCTTAGTCCTGGCCTGGGCTTGGAGGCTCCTCCCTTCTTGAATCCACATCTTACACTTCACAGCTTGAGCTTGAGTCCCAGAGGCCAAGGGAGGAGAGACTTCCCCAGATGAAGCAGGTTCTAAGTGCTAGGTCTCCCTCAGTTCCGGATGTCCTTGGCTTTAGGCCTTTCTGAGATTGAGGGCAGGATGCTACTTACAGCTTGACTTTCTGCAGCCAGATATCGGGGGGCTTGCATGTTTGTGTGTTCACGTGGCCAGTGTGCCAGCTTTTGTCTGCCCTGGATCTTTATGTCTGTTGTCATTTCCCTTCTCATTCTGTTACTCATGAAGCAGAACATGTTTGTTTTACGCAGCCCCTTCTCCTTTGGTCCCATGATTATTATTTTACCCATTTACATTTTATCTGTTTGGGGGAGTTTTGTTCACTGCAGGAGACAAGGAGATGCCATAGAATCAGTGCGGACCAAACATGTGGCCAAAGAGGCGCTGGCCATTTACTTGAATCCACAAGGGCTCTTGGTCTGAGGAAGTGACCTGGGCACAGGGTCTGCTCTGGACCCCTCTGTTTAAGGAGGCTGTGACTGAGCTGTGGAGCATCCCGAGGGGGCAGTCAGGATGGTGAAGGGCCTTGGGTCCATAGCCAAGGAGGAGCAGCTGGAGGCATTGGGAATGTTGAGGGAGGAGAGGAGAATGTGTTCAAGTCTTGGAAGGGCTCTTAGGTGGAGGAATGATTAAATCAGGAGTTGTGGGTAGAAGTTCCTGAGAAGAAGGCCTTCTCATCCCCAGCACTGTCCCAGATGGACGGGGCCGTGACAGGGAGTGGATTCCTCTTTTCAGTGTCCCTGAGCATGGGGGGGATTGACCGCTGGTCAGGCAGGTCAGAGCAGGTTGGTGTGAAGGCCCGTCCAGCTTGATGCCATCTAATGATGTGACCAAAGCAACTTAGAGTTAGAGTCAGAAAGCCCCTGCCTGGGGGGTCATCCTGGTCATCAGAATTAGAGTCCTTTAGAGTGGGGTTGAATAGAGAGGCTCCTGTTCACTTTTAAAATCTTGGGAAATTCCAGAGGCTGCTTCTAAAAGCAGTCTGGAAGTGCAGATGGTCACTGGGTGTGTCTGTGCCTAAAAAGCAGTGCAACTAGTCCTTGTACAGAAATGATGGATTCAGTGATAGGATTGTTGTTAGGGATAGTGTCCTAGGGTTAATGAACAATGAACACATGTTTAAATCCCAGCTTGGCCCCTTTCTGGGCCTCACTTTCTCTATCTGTAAAACCGTTGGGTTGAACTAAAGGGTTTCTGAGGCCATTTTCAACTCAGAAATCCAAGCTGGGTGGGCAGGCATGGTGCCAGGGCCTGCCAGCCCGCAGAAGGCCTGTGCCTGGGGCAATGTGCCCAGAAATGGAGCACATCCATTGTGTCCTCGGCCTTTAGCCTTGCCCCTCACACAGCCAGAGCCAGCCCGTGGCTGTGTCTCTGCTGGCAACTTGGTGAACTGAATTCAGTTACACTCTTAATAACGGTAATGGGCTTGCTTGGGTAGAATGGTTTAAGGTTTTCAAAGCTCCTTACAAGTATTATCTCGTTTGAGCCTCACAGTAACCCTGTGAAGCAGCTGCTGTTATCACCTCCATTTTATAGTTGGGGAAACTGAGGCAAACAGGTTTAATGACTTGCACAGGGTTACACAGCTAGGAAATGTCTGAGGCTGTATTTGAACTCAGATCTTTACACGTTCCACAGAGTAAAGTGAGTCCCAGAAAGCTTATAAAGGGACAGAGCTCTCAGCTTGCTGCCCACCCTTCCCTCCCATCTGGGGCATTTTAGAACCGGGCAGCTCCCTGCCAAGCCTTTGTTGGTTTTCTCTAAGCGTCTGCAGAAGAAATGAGCTTCTTGCTTGTCTCAGCTTATGTGTCGAGTGTGGTGGAAAGGGCCTGGCTCTGGCACTCTTCTCTCCAGAGGCTAGGTGGAGCCTGCAGTGGCTGCCTGGGGATCCCTGCCACACTTGCCTCTCCCATTTTTAATGGTGGGACCTGTGGCCGAGGCCCTTGCTGGGCCTCTTTCTGTTCCTTCCTCAAATGCGTGCCCATGGTGCTCTCGTGAGAAGCCCTCCTTCATGGAGGAACCCCTGCCTCTCATCTCCCTCCATTCCAGACTCTGTGCAGGCCAGCCTTTGCTCAGCACAGCGTCCTGACCATGTCACCCTCCCCAGAAGTGCCAGCAGCTCCCTGTTACTTCCGAGTACTTTGTTTGGCTTTGAAAGTGCTTTCAGACCTGGCACCAGACTTGTTGCCCCCTGTCCTTCCCTGCACACACCTGCGGTCTGGCTATGCTGGCCCCATGCCCCATGCATGCCTGTGGGCTTCGCTGATGCTGTTTCCCTGATGGGGCCTAATGTTCTCTCGGTTCCTGTTACCTCAGGCTCCATTAGTCCGCACAGGTCTTCCCCTGTGCCTCTGCCTTTCTTATATGTATTGATTACCTCTGTGCAATCCTAGTCCTGGGCATTCTTTTTTTTTTTTTTTTTTGCTTTTTTTTTTGGAGGGCAATTGGGGTTAAGTAACTTGCCCAAGGTTACACAGCTAGGTTTTTGTTTGTTTGTTTGTTTGTTTGTTTGTTTGTTTGTTTGTTTGTATGTGTATGTTAAGTGGCTGAGGCCAGAACCGAACTCAGGTCCTTCTGGCTCCGGGGCCGGCATTCTACTCACTGCGCCACCTAGCCGCCCCAAAGTCCTGGGCATTCTTGTGTCACGGGGGGCTGTGGGTTTTTGTTTTGTCTTGCTTTGCATGTATTTTGACAATGGCCCTGTGTGCTGTGCTGGCCCTGCCTTTCATGACCAGATTTCTAGGACATTGCTTTGTGACTTGGCCTCTGCTGTGATCTCTGCCTTGAAGGTTGTGCTGCTGCTTGTCCGTGGGCCCTACGAGGCAGGCTGCAGAATGAAGTCGTGGGGCCTGGCCCATAGGACGTGGTAGGGAAGGAGCCCAGAGTCTGGATGGGGGGTGCAGGGGAAAGGCCATGCAGATTTGTGCCAAACATGGGCTTTTCCACCTACCTAGCAGCAAGTTCAGGAGCAGTTAAACCACCTTGCAAAGTCTGCAGATGTCCTCTTTCGGGTCCTTTGTAAAGCGGGCCTTCTGAGGCTGATGTGGAGGCCCTGTCTGTGCTCAGGAAGCACAAGCGCATAAGGTCATTCTCCAATGTGTGCAGCTTCCAAAATGCATCCTTGTTTTGCCTTTGAAAAGGGCCTAGGCCCGTTATCCCATCTCCAAAGCAGTCCAATAGCAATGACTTCTGGAATAATTGGAGTGAACCTCATGCACCTCCACGTGCTTTTTCATCATTTGTTGTGTGGGGTGACAGTCGTGTAAGATGTTTCCTGACAGGCTGATACTGTCATTCTCATTTCCCTAATCTTGTCTGAAACCTGCCCTGCACTAATCAACGGCTGCTTAAATAACTGAATGCAGAATAGTTTCTTTTCGTAGTCGCTGTAGGTGAAGCCTCTGTAACTGTAATTCATCTAAGCATTAATTATGCCAGAGTGCTAGTCATGTCCACCTGCCCCTTTGGGGGATCATTTTTAAAGAATGGCTTTTCAGTTGGTTGCCCAGATCTGTTCCACAGTCCACGCATTGGTCAGGGATTTGACCTTTCAGTAATTTGAACACTAGCCCTCAGTCCGTTCCCTGAGCATCGTCTGTCACTTGCCCATGTTTGTGTGCTTTTTTCTTCTTGCCCTGAGTGACCTCTTTGTCCTGATGATTGTCTCTAGGACTTTTAAATTTCAAAGAGCCAGTGGCAGGAAAGTGTCATAGCTTCATGGCTTAGTATTTTGAATTGACCAACAGTGGCTTTTCCAAAATTAAGGGAATTGGCACCAGATGCTTTTTGAGAAAACCTGGAAAATAGATAGGCCTCCTTGACGGGCCTGTTGGTAATCAGTGAGCCCGATTTCTCTGGCATTTAAATGAAAGGAGCAATGCATGATTCAAGGCAAATGGTTTCAATCATTGGGAATTCAGTGAGCTTTGCAAATAAGGCCATTTCGTACCACAGCGTCTTCATAAAACAAATGTCAATTTCTTCATCAATTCAAAAGTTTTGCACCATTAAGTTGATCTTGTCTTTTTAGTGTCCGTGAAAATGAGAGCTGTGTCCCAATTACAGAATCTCTGAGTGTCTTCGGTCAGGTATTAAAGTGGTGTCATCGATCTTCCCCAGAAGGTGACATTCAGTGACTCTCAGGGATGTGACCAGGGACTCACTCTTGCCATTTACAGTCACTGCATTTCTGGGGAGATGTTTCCAGAATGAAATGTCTGGTCACAGAGGATAAGAATGAGGCTGGGGATTGTCTCATTAGCAGCCAGCCAGGGAGCTTCTAATTTACTTTTATCCTCTTAGGAAGAACCTCTGCTCGCTCCCCAGCGATGCTTCCCATTTGTTTCCTGGAGGGTGTTGGTAAGGATTCCAAGGGGATTGCTTCTAGAGCCATTGAGGCCCAGTATTTCTGGGCCGTGGTCTCTTGTTTCCTGTGGTCCCAGCAGTGCTGTGCTGTGTGCACAAGGGTCGCCTGCAGTATTGGCCTCATGCCTTTAGGGAGTTTGTGTGTGTGCCTCTCTCACCTCAGGGAGAACAGAGCAGACCCTACTTGTGTCCCCAGGCTGGAGAAAGGTTGAGCCAATGGATGTTTCCAAGATGCATTCTTCTGTTCTCTTCCTTCCTTAGGAGTTACCAGCCATGTTAACTGCAAGGTCAGACAAGCGTAGGAGAAGATTCCCTTATGGCCATCTTTTCAGTGGGTGTTGCTTCACAATGTCTTACACAATCTCTGGTCCCCTCTTTGGGCCTAAGCAGTAGCCTTCTGATTGGCCTCATTGCTTGCAGGCTTCTCTCCTTTCTGATTTGCCCTCTGCACAAGTGCTAAGATGATTTTATGACTCTTCTCTGTGCCCTCAGGATAAAATAGAAAGTCTCAAATGTGGCATTAAAAGCCTGGGAGCAGAAAGGGGTCTTTGGGCTGGACCTCAGTAGGACAAGTGCCTCCTGTTTTTTAGTTAAAGGAAAGCAGTCATGTTAGGAATGTAGGGGAAGGGTTCCCAGGAATCTTAACACATGGCTAGGTCTGTTTCCAGAATCAATAATATCTTCTTGAAATGATCTGGGATTTTTTCTCTCATTATATGTTTCTGAAACATATGCAATCTCTCTCACAAGCATGTAGTGTTCCTATTAGGGTTATTGATTGCCCTTTAAAATTAATTTCTGCTTTATATGATTGACAAATATTGTAAATAAGGAGATTATTATTCTTAATTAAGAACCACATAACGCTCGCCCCTTGGATGTGCCGCCTAATGGACTCCATTTCTTGTCACTTCAGATGCCTGTTACTAGAAATGATGGGCATGGGACCAAAGTGTGAGTAGATTCCAATCCCTGAAAGATCACCACCTGCACATTCCCATAGAACTGAGCTGATCTGCATCTCAGGTACCTAGATGTGAGCTCTGGCAAAATGGAATGCTGGTTGTGGCAACTGAAGCTTGGCCCTGAAGAATTGAGATGATGTATCTCCTTCCCCTCTTTGTAGATTTGGGGAGCGTGTTATATCAGACAGCAGAGACATGGTGTCTGGTTTTGCCAAAACACTTTGTTATTACAAGGAACGACTGATGGAAGTGGGGAAGAATGAGATTGTTTTTTTAGAAGACTGGATAGAAAGATTATTTCCAAAAATCTTGTTTCTGCGTCCCCTTGTGGCATTAGATTTCCTTTTTCAGTTCTTAGGTCCTTGAGTATTAGAAGCAGATTTAATGAAAATATCTTTTTAAAATGCTGTTCATTTTTTAAAAGAGAAAATGCATGGATATCTTTGTATACTGTTTGTGTTGAAGGTGTCATAGATTGTTTAGCTTAGAAAAACACTGGTATTTCCAGAGAGTTATAGGGACCATGGAATCTTGGAGTGGAAAAAGATTTCAGCGACATTTACAGATGTCCTCTGTTTCGTTCAGGAAACAGACCAAAGGAGTGAACTTGCTCTTAAAACAAGCTGATTGTAGAGTAGATTAGGAACCAGAAACAGCAGTATATTGTTTATAAGAAACATGCTTGAACCAGCAAGATGCAGCCACAATAAAGGGCAGGAGCAGGGTCTGTCTTGCTTCAGCTGAGGTTAAAAAGGCAAAGGTAGGAGAACCCTGCTCTCAGAGATCACAGTAGAAGAAGTAATCAAGGAAATCAGCTGGCTGAAATGCAGTGTAGACAAATAGACTACATCAGGACTAGATGGCTATACACTAGATGGCATAGCATCCACATTCACAAAGGAAAGGTTAAAGGAGTTACAGGAAAAATAGACAGCAAAGCTATATACTAGTGGGGACCTCGGCTTCCCCTGCTCAGACCTAGATGAGTTTAACCACAGAGCAAATGTGAAGGAAGTTAAGGAGGTGAATAAAATTTTAGAAAAGTTAGACATGATGGGCCTCTGGAGAAAACTTAGAGGGAAAAGAGAGGGGCATACTTTTTTCTCAAAGGTAAATGTTCAAAAATTGGCCATGTGTTAGGACATAGACTTCCCAACCAAATGCAGAAAAGCAGAAATATTAAATACCCTTTCTTGGGGACAGTGCAATGAGAATTATGTTCAGTAAAGGGCCATGGAAGCATAGATGAAAAACTAATTGGAAACTAAGAGATCTAATTCTAAAGTACAAGTCAAAGAACAGTCAATAATTTCATTAAAGGGGACAACAGTGAAACAGTATACCAAAATATATGGAATGCAGCCAAAGTGATACTGAGGAGAATGCACATGTCAATAAAAGGGAGAAGGAACAGATTAATGAACTGGGCATGCAGCTGAAACACTGGAAAAAGAACAAATTTAAAATTTGCAGTTAAATACTAAAATCCTGAAAATCAAAGGGGATATGAATAAAATTGAAAGAAAAAGATCCATTGAAATAATAAATAAAACTAGGGGCTGGTTTTATGAAAAAGCCAATAAAATAGATAAACTTATTAATTTGATTTTTTTTTAAAGAAAGCAAAGCAAATTATCAGGATCAAAAATGAAAAGAGTAATATACCACTAATGAGGATGAAATTAAAACAAATTCGAGCTATTTTGCCCAAGTTTTGCCAGTAAAACGAATAATCTAAGTGAAATGGATAAATATTTACAATATTTACAATATACATTGTCTAGATTAACAGAAGAAAAAGAGAATATTTAAATAATCCTATTTTCAGAAAAAGAAATTGAACAAACCATAGATAAGCTCCCTAAAAAACATCCCCAGGAACAGATGGATTTCTAATCTATTTTTCTGAGTATTTAAAGAACAGTTAATTCTAATACTATATTAAGTATTTGAAAAAATAGGCAAAGTAGTCCTACCACATTCTTTCTTTGACACAAATAATGGTTTTCATGCCTAAACCAGGGAGAGTAAAAACATAGGAAGAAAATTATGAACTAATTTCCCTAATAAATATTGATGTATAAATTTTAAATAAAATCCCAGCAAGGAGATTATAGCAATGTATCACAAAGATCATACACTGTGACTAGGTGGGATTTGTACCTTCAATACTGGGCTGGTTCACCATTAGGGAAACTTTAAACATAATTGAGCATATCAATAACAACAACAACAAAAATCATATGATAGTAGCAATAGCTGCAGAAAAAGCTTTTGACAAAAAAAACAGCATTCATAGATATTAAAACACTGGAAACAAGAAAAAAGAATAAATTGATCTTTGCTTGAAGTGTTAAATTGTGTGTGTATATATGCATGTATATGTACATACATGTGCACACACATTCCAAGAACAGCGTTATCTATAATGGAAATTACCTGGAAGCCTTCCTGATAAGATCATGGAGGAAGCAAGAGTGCCCATTATCACCACTGCTCTTCAATATTGTATCAGAAATGTTGACTATAGCAGTAGGATGAGAAAATGAAATTGAAGGAATAAAGAATAGGAAACGAGGAGTGGTCACTCATTGTGGATGATATGATGGTTCACTTAGACAGCCGCTGGGAATCACCTAAAAGCCTAATTGAAATGCTGAGCACCTTTAGCAGAGTTGCAGGATACACAGTCAAGCCATCAATATTTCTGTGTATTGCAGGATTTAGAATAACTAAAGTATAAAATACTTGAGAGTACAGGCAAAGACACACCCAGGGACTATAGTAACACAATTACAAAATATTTTTCACACAAATGTATATTTAAACAATTGCAGAAATATTCACTGTTCATGGGTAGGATGATCCAATTTAATAAAAAATGACAATTCTATTTCAATTAATTTACTTATTCAGTGCCATACCAATCAAACTATCAAAGTATTATTTTATAGAGCAGGAAAATATAATAACAAAATTCATTTTCAAGAGCCAAAGGTTAAGAATATAAAGGGAATCAGTTTTTAAAACGTGAAGAAAGGTGGCATAGCAGTACTAGATTTCAAAGTATATTATAAAGCAGTAATCATGAAAATAATATGATACTGTCTAAGAAATAGAGGGTTGGATCTATGGAATAGATTAAGTAAAAAGTATACAGTAGGAAATGACTATGGTAATCTACTGTTTGATAAACCCAACAGTGCAAACTGTGAGGGCATAACTCATTATTTGACAGAAATTGCTGGGAAAACTGGAAAGTTGTATGACAGAAGATGGGTACAGACCAATGCCACATACTGCCATAAGGTCAAAATGGCTAACTGATTGAGACATAAAGGGTGATGTCATAAGTTTAGGGGAGTAAGGGAAAATGTACCTGTCAGGTGTAGGATAAGAGAAGGATTTATGACCAAATGAGAGGTAGAGAGGATCACAGGAAGTAAAATGGGTTATTTTGATTGCATGAAATTTCAAAGTTTTTTTTGCACAAGCAAAACGAGTGTGGTCAAAATTAGAAGGAAAGCAGGAAACTGGAAAAAAAAATTATTACAGCAAGTTTCTGTGATGGAGGTCTCATTTCTCAAATGTATAAGGAACCATTTTTAGCAATCCTCTTACACTGTAATTTTTTTTCAGTCTGTAAATGAATATACAAATCTAGAGATGTGTGTATACTTATGTGTGTGTATATACACACTTGTGCACACATACACACAATTAGATATAGACAGCAGGTTATAGATTTAATTTATTAGATTACAGGTTGATTCTGGAGAGATTCAATATCAATATTATCTATGGCGATTTATACATTTACAGAGTGTTCATTCCTTAAACAAGGGCTCTTGTCTTCATCTCCCTAATCACAGTGTCTGGTGCATAGTGAGTATTTAATAAGTTCCTATTGAATTGAATTTGATAAATTTCTGCAAATTAATATAGTACAATAAAATAATTATTTTCTCCCCAAAGACCTTATCACAAAATATTAATGATGTAAAAATAGAGAATAGTACATAATATGCCTCTGGTTGTATTTCATTAGCACATTAATAATAGTAAATTTATTAGAGGAAAGAATGGAAGAGATATAACAGAAAGACCACATTGGACGGCGAGTTGACACAATGGGACATATGACTTAAACACCTTACTAGATTCTTTGGACAGTTGGAGAGTTAGTGGGAAGATTTTTGTTTGATTAAATGAGCCTAGAAGCCCTGAAAGAGTTGCATTCTAATCCTGAGCCTTCACTTGGCCACCTCTGGATGCAGTTGGCTCTTGAGAACTCATCTGCTGTCTAGTGAGACATTGTCCATGTCCATGTCCACGACCCATATATTACACTCTATCAGAAGTCCAATATTGTGCCTTTATACTACAGTATAAAAATTAAGTTTGTATGTTCTCAACTAAAAATAGGGGATGAGCCTTGTTGACCAACATGGCTCTGTCTAGCTACCATCTTACTTGCCTTCTTTTTACTTGTAAACGAGAGAGGTTTGAACCTATTACTTCCCCGAGGCTATTTGTATGCTGTGTATCTCATTCATTGATCCACCTCTTTGTTTTTTAACCAATGCAAAATTGTTTTGATTTTTTTATGCTTTGTAGTATACTTTGAAATCTGGTACTAAGGGCTTCCCTTCTTCTCCCCCAACCCCCTTCTTTTTTTTCCTTTATCTCCCTTGAAATTTTTTACCTTTTTTTCCTTCAAAACAGTTTTTCTAATTCTCTAATTTAATTCTTTTGAAATTTGATTGGCTCTAAGTAAGCAAATTAATTTGGATAAGATTGTGACTTTTATTTTGTAGACTTTTTACATGTGAGTAATTTTTTCCATTAATATTTAAACTGCCTTATTTTTATGAAGTATATTTTGTATTTGTATTCACATAGTTTTGATGTCTGTCTCAGTTGGTAGATCCTTGAGTATTTTACCAACCTTTAGTTATTTTGCAATGGAATTTCTTTATCTCTGACTGTTGATTTTTATTGTTATTAAACAGAAATGCTGATGATTTATTTGTATTTATTTTATATCCTACTTCAATCAGTTCATTTTTAGTTGACTCCCAAGGGTTCTCTAAGTAAACCATCATTATTTGCAAAAAGCAGTAGTTTTGGTTATTTGTTGCCCATGTGAATTCTCTTGGT
Source organism: Gymnobelideus leadbeateri (assembly GCA_011680675.1). Taxonomy (NCBI): domain Eukaryota; kingdom Metazoa; phylum Chordata; class Mammalia; order Diprotodontia; family Petauridae; genus Gymnobelideus; species Gymnobelideus leadbeateri. The sequence goes on from WOXC01001543.1 coordinate 102,610, forward strand.
GACTTTTTCATGTCTTATTACTGCATCTAGCATTTTTTATACTTTCTCAAATAGTAGTGATGACAGTAAACATTCTTGCTTTACTTCTGATCTTATTGAAAAGACCTCTATAAATGGGAAGCAACTGTTTGCCTAGGACCTTAGGAGGAGAGTAAGATCTTGTTCTAGCTTTCATCCCTGTCCGAATTCTCTAGCAGAATCAACACAGCAGGAATATCAAACCAAAGTGGGGAGCCTTGAGTTCTAGCACTTGGAACTAGACCTTAAGAGCTAGCTGGCAATGGCCAAGCCCAGAAGCGGTCTACTGAAATCCCAAATGGAGTAAACCCACAGTAAACCCAGATTGGCAACTTTCAAATCTCAGGATCTTCCATATTGCTTTGTTAGTACTGAAAATTTGCAGATTCCCACCCTGAACTATAACCTGAGATCTTGGATTAGCACAGTGCTCGATACCCCAAGGAAGCAGAAGTAGGACCTGCCCAGACATTCCTTCCAAAAAAGGCCAACCCTAAAGTCTCAAGTTAGGAAGCAGGGTGGAAAAATGAGTAAACAAACAAAAATCCCACTGTAAAAAAACAAACAAACCAAAACATGTACCTCTTCAGGGACACTCTGAACACAAACTCCGGAGGAGAATGACTCAAAAACAAAGAGAAAGATGCCTTGGGCACAAAGTGTTTTTGAAAAGTTAAAAAATTTTTTCAAAGAAATGAACTGAGAGTAGAAGAGGAAAAAATTGGGGAAAAAAATAGAATGTAGAAGAAAAAACAGTAGGTCTGGCACTTGGAACAAGCATCGAGCGTTCTGAAAATTAGGATGGACCAAATATAAGTTAATGACTGAGACAGCAAGAAATATCTAAAACAAAGTCAAATGACTGAAAAAAAAAGAGAGAGAGGAAAATGTGAGAAATACAAAGCAGAAACAACTAACCTGGGAAATAGCCTAAGGAAAGATCATTTAAGGATCGCTGGAATACTTGAGCCCCCTTCCCCAGACAGCTAACCTCTTATTTCAAGAAATCCTAAAACCACCCCAAATCCTTTAGAATTAGAAGCTAAAGTAGAAACAAAATCATCTCAGTCACTTTCTGAAAGAAACTAAAAAATGAGTACTTTAAGGAATATTGTAGCCAAAGTCACAGAAAAAAAATGCTGGGAATAGCTGGAGAAAGAGAATCCAAGTATCAGGATACCAGTGTTAGGATCCCAGGAGATTTAGCAACCAGCCCTGGAAAAAAGAGTGCTGGGAATAGGGTGTTCCAGCAGTGAAGTGACACAGGCTTAGAACCAAGGATAATCTGTCCAGAAAAACTGACGGCCACCCTCCAGGGCGGGGACTTCTGGGTATTCAGGTTTGAAGTGCAAACGCAGGATGCAAGAAAAACGAAAATGCAAGGACCGAGTCATTCCATCTTCTAGGCCCCCCCACAGTTTCTCTCTGTCCCTTCTGCCTGGAATGCTCTCCCTCCTCCACTGTGGCTACTGAGCTCCCTGGCTTCCTTCAAGTCCCAAGTAAAATCCCACCTTTAGGGGAGTTGCGGCTGCTAGGCGGTACGTGGATAGGAAGCATTGGGCCTAGAGTCAGGAGGACCTGAGTTCAAACCCCACACCAGACACTTGATAGCTATGTGACCTTGGACAAGTCACTTAACCTTGGTTTCCTTAACTGAAGAAACATCAGCACCTCCCTCTCAGGGTTGTGAGGATCCAGTAAAATAATATTGGTGAAGCTCTTCTCCCGGCAGCTGGCACATAGAAAGCACTGCTAAATGCTCGTTCCCTTCCTCTCGGCCTTCCTTCTGGGGTCTTCTCCCTCTGCCTGTTTCCTGTTTCTCCTGCCCATTGCTTATTTGCACAGATGTATGTGCTTGCTGTCTCCCCCGAAGGCAGGAGCCGTCTTTCACTGCTCTTTGTGTCTCTAGCACTGAGGAACTAAACAGCAGTCGGGCCTCGCCATGGAAGATGGAGCCGTGTCCCCATCCTCAGCAGGCAGAGGGTGATTAGGAGTGTCTGGGCAGGCTTCTCATATGTGCTGATGACTTTAAAAGAAGAATCCAAGGAGAGAGGGAGCAGTCCTGGAGCAGCCTAGCACTGGCAGGAGAGAGGATAGGGTGCATTAGCCCAGAATTAAAAGGCTTAGGACCTCTGATTGGCCCTGATCCCAGAGGCCTAGGGATGAAAGGGGCCACTGGTGGCGATTCAGAGTGCACCAGGAGATACTTTGTTTTAGCCAGTAAACACTTATTAAGTGCCTTATGTTTGCCAGGAACTGTGTTAAGTATTGAGGACACAAAGAAAAGCTTACTCAGTTTCTTTTTCTGAGAATGGATTATTTAAATTATCTGTTTCTTCTACTTTTCATCTGGGCGTTTCCCATTTTAAAAAAATTCATTAATTTCATTGGTTAGTTTTATTGTCATGTCATTGCTTCAGGATAGTTTTCCTGGGCATAATGCTAGGTATAGGGCTACGAACCACAAATGAAAAATCACTTGCCTTTGAGATTATATTCTATTGGGGGGAAAAAAAGCATGTGTATAGATAAGTTTGACTTATTATCAAAACAAGTAATATTTATGAGAGGGTAGTCAGGAAAGTCTTCACATGGTAACTGAGTCCAGTTGTGAAGGAAATTAGGGATTCCAAGAGGCAGTTGTGAGGTGGGAGTGCATTCAAGGCACATGGGACCCTGGGACAGAAGGCCAGAGAGATTGGACTGGATCACATAGTGAAGGATGTTCAATAATGTACAATAAGTTGGAAAAGGTTTTCCTGGCTGGGTGTGTTGGTGAGGTCCAGCATTAGCATGATGAGCCCCTGGGAGCAGAGGGCCACCTGAATTCGTGGGATAGGGTGTCCCCAGGTAGGGAGACAGCAGGTGCTCAGTGTCTGGGGGCCAATGAGTGGCTACTGTGCTTCCAGCCTGAGTTAGGAGATGCAGCAGCAGAAAGAGGCGAGGGGTGTGATTCACCCTATGTTCAGATGACACAGAGTAGGGAGGGCCTATTAAGACTAGACAGTAGAGTCAATGATTTGAAACATCTCCTGAGTCCAGAAGGACAGGCCACAACTCTTAGAACAAAATTTACTTTAATCCTTTCATGGGTCTGACTGTATTGATGTGGATATTCCCTCCCAATGTGTGGATCTCATCCTGTTCATGCCTGTTCAGCTCTGTCCTCCCAAGATTGCCAGGGGTTCCTCACAACATGGTGGGAGCCTTTCCCACATTTTCTGGACATAGTAAAGACATTGCTCCGTGTCCCAGGGCACTTTCATTGCCTGTCCCCTTGGTAGGGCCTCGTGTCCCTCCTCCTCTTCACCTTGGGGGCTTCCTTGGTTTCTTACATGGCCCACCTTCTGCAGGAAGCCTGTCCTGGGCCAGTTGGTCCCTTCCCTCTTTTAATAATTTCCAGTTTGGCCTGTATGTAGCTTGTTTAGATGTGGCTCTTTTCATGTTATCTCTCCCATTAGGCTCTACGCTCCTGGCCCGCAAGGCCAGACAAAGGACCTGATCCCCCCTTCTGGCAGCCCATGGTGCCTTGGAAAGAGCCCTGGGCCTAGAGTCAGAAAGATCGCAATTCAAGTGCAGCTGCAAGAGACTTGCTATGTGACTCTGGGCAAGTCACTTCACCCATTTGCCTCAATTTACTCATCTGTAAAATGGGGCTAATGATGGCAGCCCTTCCCTCCCAGGGCTGCAGTAAAGATAAAGTTAGATTATAATAGTGACATGCTCAGCGCAGTGCCTGGTGAGCCCCTAGAGAGGTTACTGCTCTCCCTGTCACCCGGAGGAGAGTGACTTCAGGTAAACAGTTCTTTGGGGAAAGGGCTGTCTGTGGATCTTTCACACCCTAGCGCCGATGCGTTGAATGATCTTAGTGCCTCCCTAATTGGACATGGTTAGTGTGGGAGCCTTGTTGGGGTTGTGGCCAGGCCTCCCTCTAGCGCTGTAGCTGTAGGTGGTGAGCTAGAGGGGCTTGCTGTTTTGGTGTGCCCGGAATGAAGCTTCCCTCCCTTCCTAAGCCATCCCTCCCCCAGACTTCCCCTTCTCCTCTTCACTGCTCTGGCCCCGCAGCCATCTCTCCAAACACCCCCTCTTCTCTGCTCATGTAGCCTGACCTGCCTTCTGGTCTCTGACTGCTCCCTGAGGCCAGACTGCCCACGACACCCTCTTACTCAGTAGTGTTGGGTGACCTTTAAGAGCGCTTCCCATCCTGGATTCAGCCCCACTTTCCAGACTTATTAACTTTATGCTTCTTCACACTGTCTGCCCTGAACTCCTCCCCCTCTCTCCTGCCCCGGGCCTTTGCAGAGGCCGGTCCTCAGCCCGGGAACAGCTTCTCCCCCGCCACTGTCCTGATGGATCTTGAGCTTTCTTCCAGGCCCAGCCCAGGCCTCCCCCTCCATGAGGAGCATTTCCCGGTGCTGTCAGTGTTAGTGCTCTTCCTTCTCCGGTTACTTCATAGGAGCTAGTCTCTGTGCCCCAGCCCAGGAGACGGGAGGCTTCTGGAGAGCAGGCACTGCCTGCTTTTGGTCTTTGAAGCCCAGCACTCATTGATGCAATTGGAACTCCTCATGTAATGGCCTTTCCTCTAAGTCACGCAGATGCTCTGAGCGGCCCCTGGGTGAGGGCCATCCTCGGGGGCTCTGCTTGGGGGTGAGCACAGATGTTGTTCTGCATCTTTGTCTACAGTTCCTGCCATGCAGTAGGTCCTTAATAAATGCCTGCTGATGTTTGATGATCCAGTAAAGAGAATAACTCAGTAGCGAAGGGGATGCTGGAGTGGTAGCAAGGCCTGCAAAGAAAAGGGATCCTGACCATTACTCTGACATGACTGCAACAGTAAGTAATAATGATAATAATAAATATTGTGGCTCTTTTAAGGTTTACAAAGATCAAGTGTGTGTGGGGGGGTTAAATGGCTCTCTCCAGAGTCACTGACAGTCTCTTAATTGCCTTATTTCATGGTGTTCTCTTAGCTTTCATTGTTTCTGGGACCTCTCTGTTGCATTTGGCACTGCTGACCTCCTTCTCCTCCGGGATATTCTCCTGTCTGGGTTCTAATGGCACTCCTCTTTCCTGGCTCTTCTCCCACCTGCTCAGCCATCCCTCCTCCATCTCCGTCTTCCCCTGCATAACTGCTACCTCCATCCTGGGCCTGCTCTGCTTCTCTAGCAGCTGCCATGATGGGTCACAAAGTTGCGTTTCCAGAACCAGCCTGTCCCCTGAGCTTGGAGCTCGTTGTCTCAGAGATATCTCAAAGCTTCACATGCCTTTTTCCTCTTCTGTTGAAGGCAGCAGCAGGCTTCCAGACTCCTCATTTCTGCCAGGTGCCAGATCCCACCACAACAGCTCTCATGTAAACCCGGCCCTCTCCAGCCTAGATTATTGCCACAGCCTTCTTGGCTTCCTTGCCTCAGGGTTGTCCACTGTCCAGACCATCCTGCATCCTGCTGCCCAGAAAGTTTGGGCCTTGGCGCCCTGGTGGCTCTCTGTATGGCCTTTGGGAGCACACAAAAGCTCCTCTGCTTAGCTTTGAGAGCACTTCCCTGCCTGCTGATCCCTGTCTCTCCAGCCTTGTTGGATGGCACTGCCCTCTTGCCTTCCCTCTGCTCTGTCCATCTGTGTTTCTCCTGGCCTTGCCTGCACAGGCTGTCCCTCATCCCCAGAACCCCCTCCTCTTCTTGGAGGATGCTGCCCAAGTGCCGTCTTCTGCACAGAGCCTTTGCTGGGCTTCCCTTCAGGCCTTCTGCCCTTGCTCCCCAGTGCTGTGCTTGGTCTCTTCATTGCGTTTACACTTCTGTGCGTCCAGGCCATCTCCCCATCAGTGTCAGCTCCCCAAGGCAAGGCGTCTTTGGCCTCCTTGTCTCCCCAGTGCTCAGCACAGGGCCAGGCACTCAGCAGGTGCTTCCTGAATGGGAGTGACAAATGGACTGGGTGGAAGTACCTTCTAGGTAGGACTCTTTCCTTCTTTATTCTTCCCAACCCCATTGCCCAGCATTAGGGCTGGCACTTAGTCGTGCTCAGTACATGCAAATTGATTGATTGATCTTTTGATCTTCACCACAACCCTGTGCTCTCCGGTTTTACATAAAATTGTAAGCATGATTTTTTAGGAGGATTCTAAACATTTAATTTAATTGGTATAGGGCAGACGCGCAGCAGAACCAGGTTCAAGCATCATTGGGCAGAGCTTAACACAATAAGTAAAAATACAGTACAACATAGCGGTGGTGACTTTGTGGTTTTCTAAGTCACTGTATAGTTTGCAGGTATGGTTCCTGTTTTGAGTTTGACACCACTGATGTAGGAAATGGGTCGTTTGTCCTCTTTTAACTGCAGATGTTTTGTTTGTGGCTCCTGGAATGTATGCTTCATTGTAGAAAGGCTCTGCTCATTCTCTCCATGCATCTTTATAAGCTGCAGCTTTCTATCACCCCATGTTGTCATTTCCATATACAAGGAGGTGTTTTTAAGGCGTGTGCAAAGGAAGGGTGCCAGTGGCCCTTTTACTTTCTTTTAGTCTGAATTAGAGGAACTTGAGGAGTTTAACCCAGACTTTTTGGATGCACTTCCCAAGATGTCCTAGCAGTTTTCAGTAATTCATGGACAGGGTGTGTTGTTGTGGGTGTTTGTGTACATGTATATGTACACACATATACCTATATGCATTTGTTATTTCTTTTCTTTATTAAAAAAGAAGCCAACTTTTGATCTCTGCCAAGATGGAATTTTGGATGCAGTTTTGAATGCCAAAGTCACTCGAGGTTTATGGCACCTGGCTTAAGTCCTCAGCTATGGTTTCTATGAATAACACCATATAGCCAGGCTTCAGTTAGGATGGCATTTCGATAGCTACATATACCTATTCATGCATGCATCCATACATTCATATATTTCTTCATTTGTTTTTTTAAATTAAATTTTATGTTTATTTTTAATTTACATCATGCATTTCCACAAGATTTTAAGTTACAAATTTTCTCCCCGTCTCTCTCCCACCCACCACTCCAAAAGAGCCATCCCACTGTATATTCCCTCCCCTAATCTGCTCTCTCCTATATCCTCCCCTACACCCCCTCCGAATTTCCAGTAGGGCAAGATGGATCTCCATACCCCAGTGCCTGTACATCTTATTTTCCAGTGGCATGTAAAAATAATAATAATAATATTTTTTTAAACATTTGATTTAAAAACTTTGAATTCCAGATTCTTTCCCTTCCTCCCCCTTTCATCACCCACTCTTACTGGGAAGACAAGTAATTCAATATAGGTTGTACATGTGTAGGTACACAAAACATTTCCATAGTGGATATATTGTGAAAGATGACTATATTTCCCTCTATCCTATCCCGCCCCCCCATTTGTTCTATTCTTTACTTTGACCTTGTCCCTTTTCAAAAGCAGGTGCTTCCAACTTCCCTCCCCCCAGCCTGCCCTCCCTTCCATCATCCCCCCTCTCATCCCCTTCCCCGCTACTTTCCTATAGGGCAAGATACCTTATTTAGTGTGTATGTCATTCCCTCCCTAAGCCAAATTCAATGAGAGTAAGGTTGACCCATTCCCTTTTGCCTTCCTGTCTTTCTCCTCCATTGTAATACTTTTCCCTTGCCTCTTCTTTATCAAATAATTTTTTCCATTCTCTCTCTCCCCATCTCCTCTCATTATATTCCTCTCTCACCTCTCAATTTCACCTCAGTTTCATTTTTCAATTTCAATTTCACCTTTTAAGTATCATCCCTTCCTATTCAATTGGTCCTGTGCCCTCTGTCTATATATACCTGTACATATATATACATACACTCACATAGGTATTCATTTGCCCATATGCCTTCCTAGATAGATATGTGTATGTATATTTGTGTGTGTGTGTGTGTGTGTGTGTGTATTTATATTCCCTTCAACTATTCTCATTCTGAAAAAAGTCTCATAACTTACAATTATCATTTTTCCATGTAGGGATGTAAATAGTTCAACTTCGATAAGTTCCTTATGATTTCTTTTCCCTGTTTACCTTCTCAAGCTTCTCTTGCTTCTTGTATCTGAATGTCAGATTTTCTATTCAACTCTGGTTTTTTCATCAAGAATGCTTGAAAGTCCTCTATTCCACTGAATGACCATATTTTCCCCTGAAACATGAGACTCAGTTTTGCTGGGTAGGTGATTCTTGGTTTTAATCCTAGCTCCTTTCACCTCTGGGATATCATATCCCAAGCTCTTTGATCCCTCAGTGTAGAAGCTGCCAGATCCTGTGTTATACTGATTGTGTTTCCACAGTATTCAAAATTTTTCTTCTTGGCTGCTTGTAATATTTTATCCTTGATCTGAGAACTTTGGAACCTGGCTATAATATTCCTAGGAGTTTTGTTTTGGGGATCTTTTTCAAGAGGTGATCGGTGGATTCTTTCAACCTCTATTTTGCCCTCTGGTTCTAAATCATCAGGGCAGTTTTCCTTGAGAATTTCTTGGAGGATGATTTCTAGATTCTTTCTTTGATCATGGCTTTCAGGTAGTCCAATGATTTTTAAGTGATCTCTCCTGGATCTATTTTCCAGGTCAGTGGTTTTTCCAAGGAGATATTTCACATTGCCTTCTATTTTTCATTTGTTTGGATCTGTTTAACAGCATCTTGATTTCTCATAAAGTCATTAGCTTCTATTTGCTCTAGTCTAACTCTGAAGGAATGATTCTCCTCAGTGAGCTTTTGAGATTCTTTTTCTGTCTGGCAAATTTGGCTTTTTAAGGCATTCTTCCCCTCCTTTTTTGAGCCATTTGAGTGAGTCTGTTTTTTAAGGTATTATTTTCTTCAGTCAAGTTGCTTACTCTCATTTCATAATTTTCTTGCATCATTCTCATTTTTCTTCCCAATTTTTCCTCTACTTCTCTTATTTGATTTTCAAAATCCTTCTTAAGCTCCTCTGTGGCCTGCAACCAGTTCATATTTTTCTTGGAAGCTTTTGGTGCAGGAGTTTTGATTTCACTGCCTTCCTCCTGTTCCATGTTTTGATCCTTTTTGTACCCAAAAAAGGAATCTAGAGTTGGGTTGCTGTACTTGCTTTGCTTCCTTTATTTGCTCATGTTGCCACTCAATTACTTGACTTTTGAGCTTTTTACCACAGTAGAACTCTGCTTCCAGAGAGGAGAGCTTTGTCCCAAATTGCTGGGGTTTTCTCAGATGCTGGAGCTATTAGTTGGCTGTCATCTCTGCAGCCCCCACTAGCTCTTGCTCACTGGTCACCCACTCCAGGACCTCCACCCTAGACAGCAATACAGATCCAGGCAGGTTAAAGCAAAAACTATTTCCCTCTGAATGGTTGCATGGTCCCCCTACAGTCTGCAGGCCAGGTGCTCTGAAGCAGCCATGCAGTGGCGGCCGCTAAGCCTCAGCCGTTGCTCCCTCTAGGGCGGCCAGAGGCCAGACTGCACTCTTGGACCCCCTGTTCCAAAGTCCACTGACTTCTCACTTTGTCTTTGGCATTTATGGGTTGATAGTTCTGGAAACCGCCACTGCTGCTGGTGATCCACTTTCTGGAAGTTCTTCCAGCCCTGACTGGTTGTGGCTGCCCTAAAGGTAAAACCACATACTCCTGCAGGGATGGGCTCTGCTCCCAGTGCGCTGCAGTGGATCCTTTCTGTTTGCCTGTTTGCCTGCCAGGCTGTCTTCAGTGGGACGTTTGTTTCTCTCTGTCCCTTTTGGGTTCTATATCCCTAAAGTTTGTTTAGAGTCATTTTTTATAGGTATTTGAGGTGGTTATGGGGGGAGCACAGGGAGTTTTCCTGCTTCTACGCTGCCATCTTGGCTCCTCCTCCCACATTTCTTCATTCTTAATGGTGCCACAGAGATTCCACAAGCTGAATGAATCTGTGCACCAATACATTGTAGCACCGAGAGCTATTTGGGAAGACTGGCACTCTAGAGCAGTCACGGAAGCTGGACATACTGATGGCCAGCATCGAGTGGGCCAGCCGCTCCATGAAAACTTCTGCATGGAGAGAGAGTGTGTTCCCATGACCTCACAGGTTTCTCATCCCTGATGATGTGACTTGACTGCCAGATATGAAGCACGTCCAGAAAACAGAAGATGCTCCTAATAGGAGAAAGCCTGAACAGAAAACCTTGGAGAATGACCTTTAGGCCCAGACTCAGACTTGGCACATAGGGCAGCAGCCTGCTTTCAGTTTCCTTGGTTTGTCTTTCATGATCACGTCTCCTTTCTAGAGAACTTTTTTGCATGAGGGTATTTGTACTTGACTAAAAGGGCACATCATGGGGGTCAGTAATTGTTGCTCCTGTAATTGGAGGCAGAGAGGTTCACATTTTTGAACAGTGAGAGGAGGCCTTTCCCAAAAATCTGATCCACAAGCCTGTGAATGCAAGTGATGCTCTGTCTTCTAAAGAAAACTCAGAAATGTTGGTTCAGGGAGTTTTTGAGCTTCCGATGTTTTCTAATGTCTTAACAAAGAGCTAGCCTGCAGGGCTGGCTTTGAGGCCATGGGCTTAGTTAGTTTTGTCTACGATGTTGATGTGACTTGGGGCTCGGGCTTTTCCAAGAACATAATCTTACAGACTGTAGCACGTCATGCTTCTGCGTTTTCTTTTCCTGTGGAGATGCCAACGCTGTTCATCAGCCTTGAGAAATGCTGTGTCAGCATCAGCACAGTCTCCTTTCACTGCTGAAGAAGACTTCCGGCCTGAGGTGGCAAGTTAGCTAGCATCCTGCATAGGCCCAGCATGTCAATGTGTCTAGAGCTTGAGACCAGGGCCTGGTCATTTTTTAAAATAAAGGTTTGTGTCCTTTGCTCCTGGACCAGTGTGTTAGATGGAAGAGGATCCTCATAGTCTTAATTGAATCACATTTACAAGCACATGAATCTTTGTTCCATCATCTCAGTTAAGATGGATTCTCTGTAGGCTGTGGGTATTTAGGTCATAGGTGAGATTCTTTCTCACCCCTCAGTTAAGCTAGAAGGCTGCTGGGCTCTCTTCCAGCTCTGAGAGTCTGTAAATACCAATTCCTCTGCCTGGTTTGTAACCTGTCTTTGAGGGTCAGAGAACTTCACTTGGCCTCACCTCTGACCCTCATCCTCCTTTGGGCCTAGGGCTGTCCGCCTACACTCTGGTTGCTCTCTTTATCTCCTTGATCCCTAGGGTTTATGGCTTGGTTAAACAGAATATACAATGTTCTTATTCTGTTGCTTTTCTCTACATGGGTGGGTGGGTGGGTGGGTAGGTGGATGGAGCCTTTATTAAGCCCTAAGTGCAGAGCACTGGGGATATGACAGGGACTGACATTCTCATGAGGGAAACAACAAATAAGGAAGACTTTAGCTCCAGATCAGATAGAAAAGGCCTGGGGTCCTCAGGGCGAAGCAGCAAAGCAGATAGTTAGACCTCTTCTCTGATGTCATTTTGAATGATAAAGTCACATCAGTGTCTGAGGCTGAGCCATTTGACAGCCCGGTCAAAGACTCTGGGGGCCGGAATTTCCCCTGCTGGGTCTTCAGCAGCTGTGGCTACAGCCCCTGCAGGATCCATGGGGCTCCAGGCTCCATCTCCATGGGGGCAGCTTCCCAGGAGGATGCTAAGGGTCCTGGTCTGGAGGCCTACCTCTTCTCAAGGCTCAGGGTCCCTGGCTGTCTCCTTCAGGCTCTAAGGGAGTAGAGACAGTTTGACTTGTCTGGCCAGTGCCACCTCTCGTCTCCATGTGGGGATGGGGTTTGGAAGTAGTGCCTTGCTCTAAGTAGGTTAGCCTGACTAGGACAGTGACATTTTACTCTGACAAGATCTTTGCTAGATAATAGCCATAGAAGTCGCCCAGTCATGTTCCTCATTTTATGAGAAAATTGAAACCCGGAGCTAAAGACGGGAGCTTGGACTCCAGAGCCCGGGCTCTGGCCATACACTCCCTTGATTCCAGGCTGCTGTCACCTGGAAACAAAGTGTGCCTGTGGAACCAGCACAGGAAGAAAGGCTCTTGGTGAGTAGTGATGTAGGACCATATTTATTTGACAGGAAAGTACCCAAGTCCCGGTAATACAAACTTTGAGGAGAAGATGCAGTTTTGTCCAAGGTGGTCACTCCAATTGACTTCAGAAAGAACCACCACGAATGTGTGCCTTAGCATCCCGGGGCTGGGGCCATCTCTTCCACCCATTGTTCAGATGAGAAAGCTGAGGCTTGGGCAGGTTGGGATTTGTCCAGCATCACCCACATGTAACCATCCTAAGCTGTTCTGTAAATAGTCACAGAACTCTTGTGAATCAGCCCCTGCTCCCTCCTCTCCAGTCCAGTGATGCTTCCTTCTGTCTGCTGTTCACAACGGATTTCCTGGGCTCTGTGGTGAAAATGTCAGGTTTCCTGTAATGAGCCTAGTGCAGTTTGAAGATGCCCATCGTCAGAAGGCCAGCACTAAGCTGCCTTAGCAGCCCACAAAATAGAATGAGGCAGAATCAGGGTAGCCGATTCTCTGCAGCCTGTTTTGTGGGGCAGAATACCCACACCATGAAACCATGAAGAAAGAAGATAATTATATTTAATGGTTTTTAGTAGATTTCTTTCAAAAGGCCTTTTGTAAACTTAGGGTACTCTAGTCAGCTACAGAGCAACTGGGACAAAAAGACTTCTAAGGTGCTCTTAGGGATGACTTGCATGTCTGGGACCGGGATGGCACCGACTAAAACAAGAACTGGCATGAGATGTGTAGAAATAGTAGCATCCTCCTGAGAAGCCTTGGGATTTCCAAACCACCATCTGTAGCATTTGCACATCCTTGGTCCATAGTGCTGTGTAAGGGACACTGGCTTTCTTAAATCTTTGGTTGCAGATCTCATCTTCAGTAGACATTTTATCTCTTGACTTAATCCCATTGTAAATCTTGGCTTAATTATACTTCTATTCTAGTGACAAATCTTTGCTGTTATTTTGGTAAATTAAAAGTAAATCACTAATGATTTATCAAAGAAGAGATGAAAGAAATTATATTGTCAGAACCGGGTGTTGTTTTAAAAGCTTTTCATAAAAAAATTCAATCTTGCTTCATCTCATCTGAGAATGCTTCTAAAAGGGTATTTCTTTTTGTTATTAAAAAGTAGCTCTGTGAAATGGCAGCAAGCTAGTGGTGTTAGCATATTAACGTTGAAGTTTTCTCTAAGACCCTGAGTGCCATTAAATACAGGGCCAGTGTCTTTTAGCATCAGTGGTCTTCCAGGGACGCCCTATGGCTCTGTGAAGTGTGTGTCTCCTAGCTTGTGGCCAGAGGGATGGCGTGTGCTCAGGCTGTGGAGAGAAGACCAGGTGTGAAGGCCTCCCGCATTGTGGGTGAACTCCCTGTGCTGGGACCGTCAGCTCACAAAGACATAGGGCAGGGCCTTCCTCTGGTGCCTTTTAGCTCCTCAAAAGTGGGGCTGTTGCTTGGCCGAGCCCTCCTTGTGTCCAGGCCATTCTCTGCTGGACTAGCATGGGAACAATGATGTTCCCAAAGAGTAGCCAGTTGGGTAGTGTAAGGTAGGAGATTTTTTTCATATCTAGTGTCTCCAGACTGCACTGAGACTTCTGAGACACCCCATATATTATCATATAGATGTGTGTGTGTACACACATATATACACGCATATATGTGTGTATACTTGTCTGTATGATGAATACTAGCATATATATAGGAATAATATGAATATATTATATCCACATCTCACACACACACACACCCACACACACACACACACAATACTTTTGAATAATATAATCAATTTGCTAATTGGGAGTCTATGTGGAAAAGAACTTGATCTCAGTCCCTGTGTCAACTGTTAACCTTTTTGGCATATGATTTCAAAAGATTCCTGAAATCTGTGACAACAGAGATGAGCCTTTGGCTCTTCAGTCAAACAAGGAAGGCAGTGGGAGGTGGGCTGCTCCCCAGAAGTGTTGGCCTTCTCCTGGAGGATGTCCATCCAGAATGAAAGTGAAACAGTCCTTCACCAGACTGGGGGCTGCAGGTCCTATCCCCCAGCTCCTGTCTGTGATCTTTGGCACTGATCTTTTGGCACTGAGTGCAGGTCGCCTTCTGAATGATGCTCTTCTATCAAGCCACAGAAGCTGCTCTAACTCTCCAGGGGAAGGAGTCATACTTATTTTCTTGACCAGGAATTGCATCTCACAAAGCTCATCTATTAAAATTTAGATCTTGGATGGTCACCTGAGGCCTGCATTGAACAGGAGGAAGAAAGCGGGCTCAGTGGCCTTTGGAAATTATTTAGTCCTTGAGATGCCACCTTCCGCCCCGCCACCTACCTCCAGATTCTGCCTGAACAGAGCCCCTTCTGTTCACTTCTGTCTTCTGGTGAGGCTGGACGGCCATGCCGCCATTTCTAGAGGAGTTAAGTTGCAAGCCACGAGTACCTGTTGCCCCCAAAGGTTTGAGTACGAAATGCAAAGGAGGCAGTGGCCAGAAGGAACGCAAAGGAAGCAGTGGCCAGAAGGAGCTCTGCTGATGCCCAGGCATTGTTGAAAGGCACAGAGAACAATCCGCACCGTGGCGGCTGATGATGTATGGCAGCGCCTGGAGGAGCTGCAGGAGATGGGAAGTTATGCAGATCCCATCCTCTCTGCTGAGAGAGGGACACCCGCCTGGATGAAGGACTTCCCAGGTTGCATGCAAGGGAGTCTAAATGATCTGAAAACAAATCTGCAGAATTCACTCACTGCAGGCAGACATTGTCTTATTTGATTTCTTTTAATTTTATTGATTGAATTGTTTTTGTTTGTGTGGCTTCTTTCCACCTAGCTCTTCAAACATACCCGCTCTCCATTCCTTCTTCCCCACGTCTTCCCTTGATCATTCATTTACTTTTAGCGGGGGCTGCATTGTTCTGTCTTTCTTGCTTCATGCTAAAATGCTCCCTTCACTTCTTATCTTTTCTCAGAATTCTGGCTCTGTCCTCGAGGGAGGGCCCTGCTTCTCTTGGCTTGTGTGCCTATGTGGGCCTCCCACAGTGAAATGTCAGCTTCTTAAGGACAAGGGCACTGTCCTTGTTGCCTTGCACACAGTGGGCGGATTACCCCTGCACTAGGATTGTGCCTCTGTCAGTTGTGACTTGACTACCTCCATGGGTGCTGCCTCTGGGGTGACCATCTCAGTCTCTCTCCTGTGGACACTTTGCTGTTCTCCAGGCAAAGTGCTCTGGCCCTCCAGATGGGGCAAGGGGCAAAGGGAATCTTAGAGTTTGGGCATTGCAGGGTGCTCATTGGCCGTGTGAGTCACCCCAAGTCCTGGAAGAGGACTCGCCTTTTTCAGTCCTCCCACGAGGGTGGAGCTTCCTGCTCCTTAGCCAGGCACCGCTGGCTGCGTGTGGAAAGGAAAGGGACTTCATGGAAGCAGCTTCCACCCTGGACTTTCGCCTTCTCTAGGCTTTACCTCTCACACTCTCATCAGACATCTTTCTTCAGAATCTGACGTCGTGATTTTCTTTGCTTCAAGTCTGTGTTCTGAATTTTCCCATCGTTAGCTGTAATACCATCAAATTCCTTTCACACCAGACTGGGGAGGGTTCAGTGAGGAAGACTTAGGGACAGTGGCTGGACAGAGAGGCTAGCTGTCATTGCTGCTGGTCTTTAGACTGCAAAACCTTTGCCTAGTTTGTTATGATATCCACAGCTGGGAGAGCTGCTCATGCATTCTTTGCTTCTGACTTCGCCCCGCCTGTGGCCACATGGCATGGCCCTCCCTTAAACAGGCGTGCCACTACGTCCCAGGAGCACCTGCTGCATTGGACTGTCAGTGGAGGAAGGCTTGGCTTTTGTGGCCCATGGTCAGGCCCTCCTTGCCCATGCCCACCCACCTGCCATGTTACAGACAGGCCCACATGCTGCACAAGGCAGATGGGCTAGGAGAGAACCTGATCAGTTGGATTCAGCCACATCCAAATGAAATCCCATCTATCAATAACTTTCTTTTCAAGTCACTGAAATCTTCCAGTTCCAAATTTCTCTTGTCAGATGACTCAGTTGTACCAACGATTTAAGCATTTCAAAATCTCCTTGATAACATCAAGGGCCTTGTTGTGACAAGGTCTATAAACGCCAGCTTTTTAAAGGAAAAATGAAGCAGCATTTCAAGCAGAAGACTCATTACATTTTCCTCTTGGGTCTTCTGAAGCTCAAATTTGCAAAGAAATTGAAAAATAAAAAAGTGACCTCTTGTTTTAGGAAAACTTTCTTTTCACTAAAAGAATTCACCACCTGTCGTTTGATTTTCATATTTCATAGTGTCTCTCATAGAGACATTTAAGATTCCTGGTTTCTATTTTTACATAATTTACTTTCTCAAGATATCACATCTTATTGAGCGTCCAGATATAAAATAAAAATACAGTTTCTATTGCCATGTTTCGTGAGATTTATCATGGTTTGCTGCCGCATATCTCTATCTTTAAGTGTGTGAGAAAGTATTAATAAACATTATTAAATGTTCACATCTCCAACAAGTAGAAAAATACACTTTAGACCTTTGCTGATGAACAGAATAAATGATCACATGCTTAAATCTGTTGGGCCCTTTTTTGGTCTCTGAGACGACCCCTGGCTTCAAAGGGAGGGCAGTGCCTGGGCTGGAGAGCTTGTTCTTAGGGTAGTTGGGCAGTCTGAGCACCGTGGGGGCAGGGTGTGCACTGTTTATCGAGGTGTGGATATGGGGCTGGGGCTGGCTGGGGGCTGGGGCCGGTGAATGTGTTCTCCCTCCCCTACCAAGGTTGAGCTGGGGCTGGAGGGTGGGCTTCCCAAAAAAAATGATAGGGAATGGGAGGGGTGCTTTTCCAGCAGAGGAGATGGGGCAGCAGCACAGTGGGTTGTCAAGATCCTTAACAAATCAGTAGACACAGGAGTTAACACTGCTGTGCAAATCTTCCTGTGAATGAGTTTGCAGTGAGGGGTCTGTGTACAGGCAGTCTTGCGCTCAGTCCTTAGACCAAGGGCCAGTGGTTCTTCTCTCTGGCCTGCATCTCATCTCTGCCCAGGGTCCTGGGTGGGGAGGTCTCAAGTAGAAGCTGTGACACAGGATGGCCGGTATGTGAGGATAGCTTTGGGGACATACCATGCAGAGACATTTTCTGTGTAGTGTGGATCAGTCAGAGAGCTTCCCCACACCTGCCACATGAAGGCAAGCCTTATGCACATGGTGCTGTTTTTTCCTCCCCACACTCCTATAAGGGAGGGGCAGTTGTCATCCCCATTTTGCAGATGAGGAAACTGAGGCTTGGAGAGGTTCAGGATGTACCCAGCGTCATGTAGTAGGTGCTTAAGGTAGACTGAGCCCAATGCTTCCTCAGTCCCATCCAGCAGTGGTTGTCCACCAGGCCCCACTGCACAGATGCCTCTCTGGCTCACTGCCCCCTGCCCCCTGCTCTACTCTGGGCCCAGCTTGTTGCCTATCTGCAGGCTGATGATCAGGGTCTTTGGATAGGCCTCCTGCCTCCCGTGAGCTGCAGGGCCCTCATCCCTTCACCAGTTTTTTCCTGTGTGGATTATTAAACTGATCTCTCCAATGGTAGTATAGCTTTGCAGGATCCTGGGGCTTGACCTAAGTGACATGATGTCATTGGCAAATTAAAGTTCCTGGAAGGCGCCCTGGGCCACTTGTGCTCCGTGTTGTGCCACTGTGTCCAGCAGGGAGAATTCTTGGTTTGATCGTCTCTTAACCCTGGTCATCTCACCCCTGAATCCATTATTTCTGTGGCTGCGTCTGCTGAGGAATCCTTTGTCTTGTCAGCCTATGCTAGAGAGGGCCCAGGCCTGCGTTCTGGAATCAGCAGACACACACACAAGAGCAGGGTCTCAAGTCAGTTGGAACATTGTGAAGACGTAGCTGGCTGTAGGAAATTATTTGCTGAATCTTGCCACGTCCTCATGTTTTCTCAAAAGCGTTTTGGCTTTCAGTGTTTGCATAGGTCTTTTTTCATGGAGGTTTTCTAGAGACTTTTAAACAAGCACCTGGTTTTGTAGTTGCTGATGTTTCTCCTCAGTCAGGGCTGCCCATCATTGCTCAAACATCTGCTTTCTCTCCTCTCCTGAGATATCTCTAAAATCCATCCCTCAGCACTTCTTAAAAAAAAATTATTCTGAGCTTAAGAAATAAAACAAACATCTCCATAACAGAGTGGGACAGAAAACCAGAGGATTGCCCCTGCAATGGCAGATCCATTTTATGCAGCTTGCTATTTCTTCTAAGTATACAACAGTTACCACGTGACTTTCTTTTTCTTATCTCCCCTGCCCACCTTTGGTGTGGCAGCCATCAGAGAGATCTGTGCATGCACACACACAGCGACACATGTGCACAGGTAGAGGTCAGCATTCTTCTTCACAGGCACTTTGTGGTTACTTTGGCTGTTTGGGATAACCAGAGCGACCAGGTTGCTCAGAGTTGTTGGGACGGCCTGGGTGTTCCAGTGTTCCCTGGGATTGGCTCTTACTGCTTGTCTTTGTCTCATGGAGGCCACTCCATGTTTTCCTAAAATCATGGAGCTCATCATTTCTTACAGCAGAGTGACACTCCATCATGAACATAGCTCGTTCCTCCATTCCCCACTGACAGGCACCCCCATGTTCCAGCTCTTTGCCACACTCGGGGCTTTCAGAATGACGCTGCTTTCATTGCAGACCTCCTCCAGACCCTTGGTTGGGTCAAGCTGCCTTTGCTGACTAAGTCTTCTTAGGGAAAGGCCAGCTCACATCTCTGTCTCTGGGACTGAGGGAGTCTGCTTCTAGCATGGTGGTTCTTTTCTCTTGTTGGATAAGAATTGATGACTAGGAGGAAAGACAATCGTGACCTGTTATTTTGGTTCCTCACTTGACTTAATTCAAGCTCACACTTGCCTTGGTATGTATTTATTCTGCTCTCTGCCGTTTTTCCCTCTTTGGTGATGTGACATGATGGGCTCCGATGTTGTTAGGGCCCCATGGACGGACCTCTTTGTGGTGGTGATGGCCTCACAGTGGTTGAGGTGGTCATGAGGATTACTTAGATTATCCTCTCCTGACTTGTTTGAATCTTGGTTTGAGTATTTGAGGTTGCTGCGGTGGCCATTGACTCTCTGTCCCTTTTTCTGATTTGGTGTGAATTTTTGCTTTGCTCTGGCTCATCCGAACCGGCCAGGATTGGTTTTTCAACATAGATCGGCAGGCAGACCATTTGTTAGTGAATTTGTCCCCGTGGGTGTCCCTTTCTGTGAAGGCTTTGATCTCAGATCCCTGAATGCTCGGACATCATACAGCTGGCCGTGGCAGAACGGCAGAGTCTTTGGAGGGCTTGACCTTTGCCTGGTTGGGAGACCATGGCCGCTAAATCTGCCTACTGGGTCTGTTTTCTCAGCTTTCAGTACTGGCTCTTGGGATTGTAAGGACAGGGCTATGTAAATAAGGGGTCAGGCCCTGCTGAAATGTGAGCTCTTCCTCGTCCTGTTTGTGAGCGTGTGGCCATGTGAAGGTCTTCTGCATCATATCACAGAACAAGGACCACAGAGAGCAGGGGAATGAAATTCTCGTTTCCTAAAATTAATTTTGCGCTTTTTTAGCAGCAAGGTTTGTTCTGTTTGCTCCTTATTTTCTGTCGTGAATAGGTTATCTTTGTCTCTTCACAATTTCCACTCTTAGCATTTAGGGTGGCCAGGCAGTGCAGCAGACAGAATGCCTGCCGAGCCTACGGTCAGGGAGAGCCTCAGCCTGGAATAGCGGGCTGAGCCTGGGCAAGCCCCTTAACCTGTTTCCCTCAGTTTCTCCCAACTGTACAATGGGGATAATGATAGCACCTACCCCCCAGGGCTGTTGTGTGTAAGCCTGGTGCCCAGCACGTAGTAGGTGCCGTGTAAATGTTAGCTGTTGTCATTATCATGTTATTGATAATATTGATATTATATTGATAATGTTATTATCACTTATTGTCAACAATCTGCAGTCATGTGATCCCTTGGAAAACAGAACTGATCTGAGCATTGGGTTTCCTGGGTTCTAGGTCCACATCTGCTGCTGGCTCTTGGATTCTCCTTCCTTTCTTTACCGGAATCTTACAAGTGGAGTCATTTAACTTCATGAGTCAATTGATAGCTTTCTTAAATAACACTGGGCATTAATTTCAAATAAATGTGATGTAGGTTTTATGGCAAGAGCTTAAATGTCTAAGAAAAGAAATCATCCTAAGTCATTTTCCCTTTGATTACATGATGCACTCTTATTTCCTGGTTTTGAATTCATTTGGTTAATCAGTCATTTCAGATGCTTAGAAACAATTGTGAAAATACCGTACGGTTTGCAAACGTTGTTCCCTAACAGTGCATACGAACAAACCTGCCCCTTTTTCACAGATGGCAGTCTTACATTTTAAAGGGCTATTTTAAATCAGTTATTTCTGTTGTTTGTGACTCAGCTCTTTTTCAAAGCCGAATTATAAATTTTGATTGATAAGTGAAGTTGACAGGATTCTGGGTTTATTGGCCTTCTCATCTGAAAGCTGATTCACATTTGTTAATATAGTATAACATATGTTAAAAACTGAATATTCAGGTGTGAAGTAAGCATAGGTATTTCTTAGTATTAGGGGAACATTTCCTAGAAGTCAGGAGCTAGTTAAAGAAGTAATTTCTAATCTAGAAATAGCCGAGGTGATATTTCCTGATAACAGTTTTTAAAACATGTTCAGGTATGGTTTGGACTAGATGTGAGGTTCCTCCCAACTCAGAGAGGCTCTGAAATGTACAGTCTGTATGCTGGCCTCACCATTAACATAACGGACTAAATAGAATGTTTCTTCATTTCCTCGCTACAGTCATTTCTAATGCCATTTATAGGAAAAATGCCATGTGTCCTTCTTTAACTTTAACATGCTCTTCCTCTGGTCTGCTTCCCGTTTCTTGTAAAATGATTATAACTCTGTAATAATGAAGTCAGTAAATACAGCCATGGAGCCCAAGGAACCATAGAAGTCATTTCAGTAGTTATTATTAGGTTTCTTCCCTATGTCTAGAACTGTGCTAGGTGTCTACTGAGATAAAATAGCGTCAGCTAAAGATTTTCTGTTCCCACTTTTGTCTGATATGCAAGTCACTATAAATTGGGATATCTTAATTCTGAAAATGTCTTCATTTTCTAAATTCAGCCCTGAAAATATAATGTAAAAAATAGTGTGTTGTTTTGAAATAATGACTTTGATTCAGTAAACCCTCTTGGGAGGCTTTTCTTCATACAACTTTCCTTCAGAAAATCTAGGTTTCCATTTTGCTTCCTTAAGGCAGGGAAGTCAGGCCTAGCCTTCTTGTAGTATCCCTGTGCTATGACTGTGGGATAGCAGGTGTGCAGCAGAGAGCCATCGGAGAGGGCAGGGACTCTCCTCCATCTGATTTGGGGATCAGGGGCTGATGCAAGGCCCTGAAAGGTCTGCCTCCTGCTGCCTGACGTGGTCTCCTGATTAGACCGAGGCCTTGACTCATGACAGCCTTGTTAGGCTGGCTGTGCTCGGAAGTGCCCCCAGAACCCCGGGCTCTGCAGGTTCAAGTACAACTGGGCACTTTGAAGCCAAATGTCCGCATGCTCGCCAAGAGTACAGACAAGTAAGAATTGACCGCATGTGCCTTGTTAATATTTTGGTCCTTTCCCCCTGCCATGTGTCATTTCTTTCTTGGCCTGTACACACCTCCCCCAGAGGTGTAGAACTAGGCCATCCTTCAGAATGGACGAATCAGTGTGCACTTGCTGCCACTCAGGATGCTTTGGGTGGAGGGAAGCGAAGGAGGGTAGCGAAGAAATCCGCTTTGTCCTTCACCTTCACCTTCACAGCCACATTGGGATCTCTGAACATGAGCGCTGATGACACCCCCCGCCCCCCCTTGCCATTCCCAGTAAGGGTCTCCATCTTCCTCTCATGCTGTTATTCTTGGCCTCTGGAAAACATAATCTGTGATTTTGCCACTTTTCACTTTCTTTCTCTCAATGGAAATTAGAAGCATTAAACACATCTCAAATCTGAGAATAAAGGCATTTTGAAGTGATGTTAGCATGTGGTAATGCCACTGCAGTGCTAACAGTCTTTTTACTTGTTTGACATTAGGCCTGTTTAGTAGTTTTTCTGGTGAGCCTTCTGCCACCTACAACCAAATTTTATTGAGCACCTGAAATTTCACTCCTGAAATAAAAAGCAGAAACACCAAGTGAGGCCTTGTTTTATGGACCTAAGTACAAGAACCGTTGGAGAAAGCAGGTAGAATCAAGTGTCAGTTACCTGGTTTGGAATAGTTGACTGAAAGTTTAGCTGCATAATCAATGAAAATGCTGTCTGCTTCAGATAAGAAAGGTGATTTGCAGTTGGGATAATGATTTTGTGTGGCTTTTTGTGCATGCTGCATGTCCCACACTCACCTCATTTGGACTATACTTGGTTTTTTGGTAATTTTTTTTTGAACGAGGCAGTAGAGGGGCATGTGCTGGTGGGGCAGAAGTCCTCCAAGAGGAAGATTCCTGAAAGCTTTTGATGGAGACGCTTGAGCCTTCCTCAGAGCTTGACTCCAGCCAGCCCCAGTGCTTGCTGCCCAGCATAGGAGTTCTCTGCTCCAGCTCAGCTGCTTCTTTATCATTTTATTAAATCGCTGCATTAGTTCAGATAGCAAAATGCCGCCTGCAAGCCTGTACTGTTTGACCATTCTTTGCTCATGTGATGAGAACACCATTCCCCTTTTTCGGTCAAGCAGGTCGATTTAGGCGTTGGAAGTGGCCCAAAGCCTCCCCTCTTTGGGGGAGCGCCCCCACCCTGCTGCTCCTCCCGGGAGGGTGGCATCAGGTGGAGGCCGGCTCTTGGCACCTGACAGCGGGGCTGGTGTTAGAATGTTTCATGAGGCGGCATCGTGCAGAGCTGCTATGATCTCTGAATGTTAATGTTGTTTTCTTATCACTTTACTGTGTAGATACTCTTCATGAGACACATCTCTGCCACAGCTCGTCCTCGGAGGCAGTCCTGGAGCCCTCTTTTGTGAGGGCGATTTAAAATGTGGATAAAACTCTCCACAGAGTGCCCAAAGTACAGGAGAACAGCTGTCTTGGCTTATCTTTCCATAAGCGTATCACGACCAAAAGTTGAGTTTGCTCGTCAGGTTTGCATAGAATGGAATTGATTGCTTTGTTACTCACACCGACAAGGCAGTTCATTTGCCTGCTTTTTTTTCTTTTTTTTTTGCACTAATCAGAAACCCTTGATATGTGCATTGTTGGAAATACTGGATAAATGTCTTGTCAGAATTGTCCTATTAAGTAATGTCTTTTTCCCCTGTGCTTCCGTGGCAAATGATGATATACAGTGCTGGGACTCAGTGAAGAGGGACAGAATCTATGGGACTTAAATGCCGTGGGCTGCTCCTCCGTGGCATTATGGAACACCTTCCCATTCTATGCCGCCTAAGCCGTATGTTCCGATTTCAGACAACGTGTTGTGGAATTCCTGTAGAAGCCTGTTCTGTGAAAGGATTGTTTCTCTTGACAGTGCCCGCCGTGTGCAGTGCCAGGAAGGGCTTTGCCTCTGGCAGCACTGGGCCGTCTCCCTCTGAAGTTGTTATCTTGTTACGGAAGCCAGAGCCTGCGCCCATTAGCATGAATTACTTAGTGCTTGCACAATTCTGATTTAACCCTGTGAATAAAAGTATCTTCGTGTTGCTTTCTGGATCTTTGTCGAGCAGTACTTGAAATCTGCTGCCTTTGACGTCTTCTCTGAGCTCACTGTGTTCAGGCTGAATTTGTTTTTCCCAAACATACATAGTGAAAGTATGTGATCACGAGAAGGGTCCTGTCCTGAGTGGCCTCACGGTGCCCTGTGCCCGCTCACACATCTTCATCAGCATCTGCGTCTTTCCAGGGAGATACAGGGATTGCATTTTCCATCTGCAGATTTTTTGCTCCAAATTTAAAATCAGCAACAGAAATGGTTTGAATCTTCTATTGCTGCAGCCTGAAGTGACTCAGAAAAGACTTTTTGCTGAAATACTTGTAAATGGCAACATAATTCCTTTTGGAAACTCCTGATTTATAGTGGTGGTGTGGGTTGGGAAGAAATTTAACTTGGGGGAGAAAGCAATGGAAATGTTAGAGGTTATTGAGGGGAAAACGCAAACAAGAAACTCTATTCTCTACGTTGTAGCTATATCCTAGTAGAAGACCATATGTCTGGCTAAGATGTTCAATAAAAGTAACATGGTGTATGTAAAATGGTGTATAAATCGAGATAATTAAATTATCAAAAGATATTTTACAGCATATCTGGGAAAGATTAATACTCTGTAGCAAAGCACTAAGTAGTCCTGTTACACTGCATTGGAAATCAGACTCCAGGTTGTTGTCATCATGTAGGAATAAGAAAAATGATAGTTTCTAGAATCTAACCAACTTGAGAAAAAAGTGACAACCGTTTTACTAATGGAAAAATCCTGATGTGCTAGCAGCCTTGGCCTTCTGTAATGTCTGATTAGAGATTTCTTATGGTCACTTTTTTTCTTTCTTGAAATCATTATGCCAAGTGACTTTTTGTGCCTCTGTTAATCAAAACTGTTACCACACTTCCATGAGAACACCTTGTGATCCTGCAGACTGAGGGTGACCATCCTTTTGTGGGTAGATCTGAGTGTCGTTTGTCTCCCAGCGTAAAATATCAAGTCCATAATTCATGAGCGAGGTTTTTGCAAAGGTGAGCTTGGAAGGGGGAGTACTGTGGAGATAGGGAGACCAAACACTGCCTGTCCTTCCTAATGGCCTCTCCTCCAAACTCCCCAATTTTCCACACTATAAAATTGACCTTGTCCATAATTGGCCCAACTGCTGTTCCGCGGCGGTATTAATTTGTGCTTAAACGATCTGTACTGCAGCACTTCAGAGCTCCCCGGTCTGGCTGTGGAGTGATGTGTGCGTATTCATCACACCCAAGAGGGAAAGGGGAAAACTGAAGATGAACTCAGTCATTTTAAGACAAGAGAGAGAGAAAACCAGCGGCATAAAAAGAGTTGGTTTTGTCCTGCCCCACATTAAGGCAGCAGATCATCCCTCCCTCGGTCATTATTCCTCCTCTCACACCCTTTCTGTGACTTAGGAGATGACAGGCAGGTACCATGGGGCCCCCAGAATCTGTTACCTTCTGCCTTTTCTGGGAATGAGCCTCCTGTTCCATTTGTAGCTAGGCTGGTCCTTTAACAACTCTGGAGGCATGGCCTTCAAGGACCCAGGCATTTTCCATGGCCAACCAGTAACTAGTATTCATAGAAGGGTGATTTGAATGGAAGAGTAGTGGTGGATGGCCATGCCCATGAGCTTGGGCTCAATCTCTTTAGAAGGAAGCACATAAAAGAAATATTCTGGTGTGTTTCTAGAAGGGAGAATTTTCATTTTCATGAACACGAAATTCACTCCTCTTCTGTAAACTGAACTCCCCCTTCAAAGCGGGCCCTTTGACAACTGCTCTTACTGAAGCTTCTCCAGTGACTCTTCATTGTCATGCCTTTGTAATCCAGAGCCTTTCAGGTAACCAAGCTGGCTACTTCATTCATTGATGACTATTTTATGTCCTGTGTTTGAATGCATTTCTTACTACAGTCATAACATTCACGGCGGTCACCCAGCCAGTAGTGACTCTGAACCCGCTTTCCCAGCATGATGTGCCGAATGCCTACTGTCCTTATTGAATAAAAAAACGTTACTGGCTTAACATCATTGATCTAGTTTTTATTTGGATCGTATTTTGAGAATATTATTATCACAGGCCCATTCATAATTGCATTTTTGCAATTGTTTAAGAAACCAGCATAACTGTCTTGAAATGGAAACGGTGTTTGTATTTTTTTTTCAGTTTCTGAAGCTGTGTCTGTAAGCTGTTATTTAAAGATTAGATTATTAATGTTGTGTTTCAGCGATTCCGAGGTAATTACTTTCACAGCTTTAGATGGCTACTTCCTCCTCTAAATGTAGAATTGTTGAAGGGGAGGGAGTTGTTTGATTTGTTGGGGTTTTTAATTTGGTGTTTGCTGTTTGTTTTTTGTTTATTTAAAAAAAAAAAATATATATATATATATATATATATATATATATATATATATATATATATATATATATATATATATATACTCTGCCTGAGTCAGCCCTTTGTGAATGAATATCTGTGGTATTAACTGTGGTGACTTAGGATGTTTCTGTGGTGGGCATGCTTTGCATCTCTTATTCCTTTATGAAAATGCAGGCCTTTCCCCTACATTCACTCCTAAGACTTTCTGGAGGCCCGCTGATAAGGCTGCCCGCTGTGCCAGTGGAGGAGATATCCTGAAATCGGACTCTGCGCTGGGCTTTGTAAATAAAATGAGATTGACCTCCCCCAGCCATTATCTCATTTATCTGATTTACATGGTAAAATCAGGAGCTACACTATTGATTAGAGCATAATTAGTTAATTATGAAGAGAGAAATACAAAGTTCTGTGGGGTGAGCACAGCAGGACGTTCTGCCGACACGTTTCCAAGGGCATGAGCGCACATGGAGATGAGTTTGTTAAAGAACAAAGCAGCTGAGTTTCAGGTATGGCGATAGTGGCTCAGCCCCTCCCTGGCTGCACCGGGCACTTGACTTCAGACTCTGGGTTTTACTTTACTATTTGCATTTGTCTGGTTTTTCTTCTATCATATAACCTGAGTCCTGCGTATGTCATGTCATTATTATCCCCTTTTATTCAGGATCTCCAGAGAAAATTTGTAGATGAGGTAATTTGTTTACAATTAACATTTTTATGCAAAATTATTTTTATTTTCCTTCCAAAAAGTGGTTTTTTTAATTCAAAATTGTGTTGACTTGGATTTCATGGAAAAGCTTAATACTTTAGTTGATAAAGATATTTTCTATCTCAACATGTATAGAAAGAAAAAAGATGTATTAAACTTAACATTAAATGCTATTTAAATTTTGGCAGGATGAAGAATTGTGTTCATTTACTATGATCTGGAAGTATTTTAGCCCATGGGACACATCTTAAGGTGTTTGATTGGAATGATTGGCAATTCTACAGGGCTGAAATCCATCGCCCTGCATTTTGAGAGGGTTTTTGTTTGCTTGTTTGTTTGTTTGTTTACTTCTATCTGGATTCCTTTTTAAACATTGATTGAGCTTTTTTTCCTCTATAAAAAATATGATGGAATCGGCAAATCTGACCCATCAGTTCTGCTATCAAAAAGAAAATAAAGGAAAGAAAAAGCAAAAGTATTGTTTAAGATCAAAAACCAAGCTGTTAGTTTTGCTTGAAGTCAGCTTCCCATCATACGCCATCATAGACTTGGCATGTGAGACCAATGGGACATTGACTTCCTGTAAAGGGGACCAGACTGGCCGAAACCACGTACCCCTTTGCACCCCCTTGGAAGGTTGGTCACTTGAAGATGGCAGGCTCCATTTTCCTCTAATATTGACATTGTTTCTTGAGTGTCCTGTGTGCTAAAAACACTTTAGGCCAAGTGGACAGCAAAAATGCCACAGAATGGGAACTGAAAGAGTTAATACTGTGCATGGTGTCTCACCCACCTCGTGTGTCAGCCAAGTCCCAAACAGAACCACCATGAGGGGGTGATGAGGGGCCTTTCCAGATCCTCAGGATCCTACTTTTTTCTTTTAAAGGAATTCAATGGAAATTTATTATACAGCTTTATTTTATATACCATCCAAAAGATGTGGTTCTCTTTTAAATTTTAATTCTGTTCTTTGTCTTTTTTGTGGACTAATAGTCTTATTTGGTGATCATCTTTTGGTATATGAAGGCCTGCAAAATCAGACATGAGGCCACTCCGTGATTGTTTTTGAAACCCAAGAAGCTAACCTTACCTTTATCTCCCTTAAGGAATCATCTCTTGATGCGTGCATTCAGTAGGGATTTAATTAACTAATCAGGTTCCCTCTGTAATTAGATAAAGAAGTAGAATTCAGATCTCGTTTTGCAAGTTAAAAACAATATACTATATTAATCTGTGTAGTCACAGTGTGATGCTGTTAAGAACACGTCCTTAAAAGTATAATAAACCTTTCACTTCCCAAATGTTGTTTTATTCTACTCTTTAAGAAAAAGCAACTTCTTAATTTTAATACTTAATATTTTTAGCCTTGCATCATCAAAGAAATCTTTGGATTATGTGATAGCCATGTGTTGATAGTGGCATGTGATATTAATGGGCATATTTGTCTTTAATACATTTTTTTCAATCAGCATACTATTAATCATTATTAGACACAATTTCTAAAATATACATTTAAAAATTTAATCCAGTTAATTTTAAACATAATAGAGAGGAAATGAATAATTTTTTCATTTTATGTGATGAGATTATTTTTTTCAGCAATATGTGAAGCAAATGCCCCATTTGACAAAAATACCCCAAATTACAATAGATCACTGCTTTTTTACCATTCTCCTTTTAGCTGGTGGCTTTGTGCCAGATGATTCAATTACAGAGAAGTATTTCTTACATGCTTTCTTGAAGACTGTATTTATTCATGCTACAGCTAACAGGATTTTATAACCAAAAAACCCCCTTTTTTGTGGGTAGCCATGAGGGCGTTAATACAGACTGTTGGGCTTCCCTGTTGGTAAGTAGAGTGACGGGTGTGTAGGGCTGCTAATGGTGTCTCTGTTTTGTGTTTTTGGTGTTCCTTTTTTTCACACTTGAGCACAGAGTCATGACCTTCCACATTGGGTATTTCTGTTACTGGCTACAGAGCAATGGTTTTTCAGTATGTGTTGCCCAGTTTCCCAGAATAGGCTGCCCTAATCCTTCCGCATGTAAATAGAGTTTAAAACACGGCCTAAGAAGCCCATAGTTCCAACATTAGAAGGTACCTTAGAGGCGTCCTCGAGCAGCCGATACCTGACCAAGAATCACCTCGACAGTGTTCCCAACCAGCAGGTCCAACCATTGCTGAAAGACATCGAGTGAGGGAAGACCCGCCATTCTTTGAGGTAATCCATTCCACTGTCTTGACAGCTCTGATGGGGAGGACGTTGTTCCCTGCTAGAAGTCTCCAGTCTTCCTCTGTGGAATTTCTGCCCACTGCTCCTGGTTCTTTCTCTGGGGCCAAGCACGTCCAGTTCATGTTAGTGCTTCACCTACTTGAAGCCTGTTGTTCTGTATCCTGAGTCTTTTCCTCAGTCTCAATAGCCCTGTTCCTCCAGGTGGTCAGTCCTCAGGTGCCCTCCTGGATATTCTCCCCGTTATCAGTAGTCTTACTAAATTGTGGTGCCCAGAGTTGGATATAGTTCTCTAGAAGTGGTCTGACTGGAGCCAGAGATGGTCACCTTCCATGTTCTAGAGACCATACTTCTCAGAAAAAAGTTTAAAGATTGCCCCTGTTTTAGGGACTGCCTGGCCGACTGCGTTCACTTAAATTTATTATATGTTGAAACATATTGATTACACCAAATTTTTTTTCATATTACCTACACAGATTAAAAGATAACTATGTATAGAAATGTTTATCTCTATACATATGGATATATCCAGCTATGTCTGCACATTTTCCTATCATCCGTCTGTCTCCTATCTCTCTATTCATCATCTCTAATCTGTCCATCTGTAATCATCTTTCTATCTGTATCTGTCCATTAGTCTATCATCTATCTATCCCTATCTATCCATCCATTCTCCATCCATCTATCTGTCCCTCCGTCTTCCTATCTATCCTTATCCATCCATCCCTCTACCTATCCCCCTTCCCTCTCTCTCTCTGTCTCTCTCTTCCAGGAAGAGGCAGTAGGGATCATGAGGAAAACCCTTCACTTGACAGAGATGTGAATTTGGGAGCTGTATCTAATACTTTGTGCCTGCCGGTGCAAATCACACAGCCTCCCTGTATAATGGAAAGCATCCCCCTTGGGGTACCTGCCGCTGAGAGTTTCTTTGACAGTGGTTTAAGCTGATGTCGAAGTGTACTTTGCCGGCCTCAAAGTACCCTGTAAACACCAGCCGCCATTGTCATCTATATTATCCGTGTGTATTTATGTTAAAATTGCATTCAGCTGTATCTCAAATGGCCAAGAATGTAAAGGCAGGCCCTGTCTTGGGGAAAATGTGAGTCTTTGTATGTTTTGGTGGGTCCTTTATGCCCTTTTCTCTTTGCCATTTAATCCCAGGGCTCCAGCTAACCACTTATCAGCTAGAATTTGTAGAGGGAATGAAGAGATGAGGGGCTGTGGAGTCCTTTAAGCCCTCTCAGGTCCCTGCTCACCACATCTCTGACGTAAAAATGTTATTTTCTCCCTGAACCCAAAGTCTTTACATAAGAGGATCATTTGGAGGAACTAAGGCTATTTAGCCTGTAGAAGAAAAGGTTTAGGAGGGGATCTCACAGCTCCCTTTAAAGTATTTGAAGAGCTGCCAGGTGAAGGTGGGATTGACCAAACAGTTGGGGGGAGGGGAGGGAGCAGCAAAGAGGCAGAATCAGAATCAGCCCTAAATGGTGTGGACTGTGGGGTCGCCCTCCCCCAAGTGGGACAATCACTTGTTAGCTGCTTCTCAGGGGGCATTGTTCCTAAGGTCTCTGGGCCCCTCCAGCTCTGAGATTGTAGGATTCATCAGTCTGCATCAACATAACGTCCCACCAATGGAGCATCTCCAGCTTGCGTTAACATAATCTGCCCGAAAAGCTGCTCAGGGTTCAGAACTTCCAGGGCTCACCAGCAGTCTGGTCCTTATTTAGCTTGGGGCTGGAGAAAGACCTGAGTTACCTTGCATACCCTTGTCTGCCTTCCTGGTCTGGAGCTTGGGCAGCAAGTGCCCAAAGGGACAGGCTGTTGCAAGCGCTGTCACCCTTCCCTTGTCCCCTTGTCTCCAGGCCAGATGCTCCAGAGTCTAGTAGCTGGCATCTTAGGAGTTAAATATGCCACAGTTTCAGATGAATGGCTGTGTCACCAACCATTATGGGCAGGTACACAGGGAGGGGCTCACGAAACGCCTGTGAGTCAGGAGCTGTGGGCTTCCTTGATCTCATTTGGCAGATCAGAAAACAAAAGCTCAGAGACATCCAGTAAGTGTCAGAGCTAAAGTGTTTCAAGGCACAGTCCATTATCCCCATATCAAAGGGGCATTGTGGCACATGGCACAAGGTGTGTCCGCCTGTCTGCCAAGAGGGAGGAGACCAAAAAACAGTGATGATCACTCTCCACACTCTCAAAATGGTGGCCTTTAGGGCCATTGCAGGTCCCAAGAAGTGTCTGAGCCCAGAGCCTCTCAGCTTGTAAGGGCAGTTCTTTTTTGACCCCAGGGGCAGAAGCAGGAACAGTGGGTAGAAATTGCAGAGAGGTAAAAGTAGGACCAGGTCAGCTATGGGATCTTTAGTGAGGACCCTGGGTCTCTGACAAAAGGTTCAGGCGATAGAATACTCCCAGAAGGCAGGAGCTTATTCTTGAAGTGTTTCTGTCTGAAATAATATTTCTAAATATTTGGTGCTGCCATAGCAGAGTCCCCCAGAATGCTGTCTGGAAAGTTGAGCCATCCAGACACATTCATTCTTCAGGTGTCTAGGTAGCAGAGATTTGTATCTCTAAAGGAAGGTGCCAGCCTCTGAGAGGTGAGCTGCTCCTGGATCTGAGGTTCTGGGACCACTCTAGTCTAAGCGCTTTAGAGGTGAGGAGTTGAGGCCCAGGGAGTGGGCTTGGCCCAAGGCCACACACCAGGTAAGGAGCCAAGCTGAGAATCAAACCAAAGTTCTCGGCCCTGGCCTGTGCCGCCTTCAATGGACTAATGACCAGAACTTTGGAAACCAGTTCTGTCAGGGCCCAGGCCAGCCAGGGAAGCACATCTGGTTTGTTCTTCCAGATCTTTCTTATTTCTGGGGGACTTGGGTGGGGGGCTGCCTGATGATTTTTTGTTTGTTTTTTTATAAATTACAAAGATTTAAAGATTATATCTATATTAGTCTTAGCCTGACAGTGAATAGCTGTTATTCCAGAGGATCTCATTGTTCTTGTATTGTGATAGGAAGCTTTAGAAGACGAATGTTTACAAAGTGATAGGTTTCCTTATTTTCTAAGTGCTGGAGAAGGGCGTGCTCAGACCTCAGTCTAGGGTTAGTGTCTCCAAAGCAGTCAGCTTTCATCCAGGTGCTGGGCTTGAGGCATGCACCATTCCCCACACCTCGGACTGGCTCTGATCCTGCAAGTCCATTTGGAGGTGACAGGGTTTATTCGGTTAGGGCACCACTTTAATGTGGAAGTTGAGGTGTTGAAAGTTGGACATCTTTTATTTCCAAATGTCTCTGTAGTAAGAGTTTTTTCATAAGTATTGTCTATAACAGTAGACAGTGGCCTTCTTTGCTGAGAAAGGTAACGCAATTTACTGTCAAATAGCAATCGTGATTTTCTTCTCCCCAATCCTTAATCTTCTAAGTGGTTTGGTATTATTTGTTGGGTTTTTTCTCCCCTAGTTTTTTTTAGTTTACAGAGCTCAAATTTCAACAGTCAAGAGACCCCAATAAATAGACTCAGACAAAATGGATTTTGAGAAATTGTTTCTTTAATGAAAAAGAACCCTGGGTATATGCAAATAAAGTGATAGATATAAGCCTTCTCCATAAGATGGATGAATTTCCATTCTTGGATGCAACACTTTTCCTGTTACTCCATCTGATATAAAATTATTTTCGCAAAGCATAACAAGGCAGTTATTTGCTAGTAGAATAAGGTTGTCAGCAGCAGAGAGATGAAATAGATAGTTTAAATTTTGTAAGCTGTAGGTGGTAAGCACTATCAAAAGAAATGTTAATAAGCTTACAGTAGTTTTATAGAGAGGGACTGGGACTTGTAAAACCTAATACAGCAGGAGCCAGCAAGGCTTTTATAAGTCAATAATGATACCAAATTTTACCCTTTTTATTAAAGTTTTTCTTGGACTTGTTTCTTCTTAAAATGAGACAATAACAGATAGCATTATGTAGTGAGTCTGTTTTCTATGCTAGAACAGAAGTGAGGTGAAGAGCGCTACAAAACAGATCCCGTAAAGTTTGGGGGAATAAAGAGAGAAAACGTTAGTTATAAAGCCCTGGTTTGGGGTCCGCATGGAAGAGATTGGGCCCAGAGTTCTACAGATCCTGGACAGGCCATGTTTGATTACTAGAATGTCCTGAGCAATAGAAATGGACTCTTCCTGCCTCCTGGAGGCTTCGCACTGTCCATATTCACTTACAGGGAGACACCTACCTTTGTCCTTCGTAGCCGAGAGTATTGTGGCTGACTGTGGCCGCCGTGCATGTGGCCCTCCACAGGGCGCCAGCCTTTCTGTTTTTGCAGTTCTCCAAATGATTTGAGTTTGTTAGTATTTATTGTGGCTGTCGCACTTTGCTTTGCTTGACTTGTCTGCTTGAGGTTGAGGGTCCCTGCATTGTCTGTGTTGTTGTGGCTGCCGTGCCATGCGCGGAGGAAGGAGCGCTTCAGGGGGTCAAGGCAGCTGGCCTGCCCACCTGCCAGCCGCCTCGGACACACTGCTTCACTTGATGCAGAAATACAGTCTCCCTGTTTCCCCCGCAGGTGTGATGGATGCAGACTGTGCTACCATTTGGGCTGTTTGGACCCCCCCCTGAAAAAGTCTCCTAAGCAAACAGGCTATGGATGGATATGCCAGGAGTGTGATTCCACGTCTTCCAAAGTAAGTGAGAAAGGTCCGTGGCCGGCCCTCCTGGCTCCACAGCTCAGCCCACTCGCTCCTCCCCCTGGCTCTTGGCACAGGGGGTGCACACGCACCTTTGGGGTGGACGGGCTCAGCAAGGGTGTGCTGCTGCCAGATAAGAGGGAGGAAAAGCATTCATTCAACTGCACCGGGCTCCCTTTGTGCTTGTTTATGAGGGAATAGCTGCTGGCTGTGTGTGCACACGTGTGCGTGCGTGTGTGTGTGTGTGTGTGTGTGTGTGTGTGTGTGCGTGTGTGTGTGCAGGGAGGGCACAGGTGCCCTGGGCCCTCTCCAGGTGTGTCCTTTTTACTTGTGGGCCTTCCCCTCCCAGACGTTCCACTGCAAGTCTATGCCACCCAGAACGTCCAGGACGGAGCACAAAGGTCATGCTCCCTCTTTTCCAGAACACACTGGCCCTGTGGCCTTGCCATCCTGGGCTCTTAATGGCCCTGCTTAGCAAAACCTTCGATGTGTTTGTCTATGGTGTCTCTGTAACTAACTCCAGCACAAAGAAGCTTGTACTGAGCTTATGTGTTTCTAGTTTTAGACATAAATTGGCAGAAACCACTGCTCTGGGCCTTGAGCACCTAAAACCCTCTTCATGTTCACTCCTAGGAGCCAGTGTCCCAAGTCCTTCCTAAGCTCTGCTGTGTGGCCGCAGAGTGAGCACGGGGGAGCCTCTGGGGAAGGGTTGGTGCCTCCAGGCTGCCATGGGCTCTGGAGCTAGGAAGGACAGGGCAGGCACCAGGCACGGGCTATTGGCCCTCTTTGTGGGGGCCTCTGAATGGGCCTGGAAAGTCCACTTTCCTCAGCAGCCAGTCAGTGTGAGGCTTTATCCATGGGCTCTGGTAGGGAGGAAGTGTGGGCATGTGGGGACAGAGCAGGTTTGGAGAGGAGTGACCTTCCTGAGCCTTCTCCCGAGCAGGGTCTGGCCCTGGTCATCTTCAGCTTCACAGGCTGATGAATGCTTCACAAAGCACAGGGGGTGGGAATCTTGGTCCTTCACTGATGCTGGAGATGGGGCTCCCAACTTTCAGGTGTTCTTTGGGAGGGGACCAGAGGGATGCTGTGTGGTCTCAGGCGCCTCCTAGTGGTCAGCGGCTGCTACTTCCCGTGGCTTTCTAACCAGCCAAGGACCCAGAGAGGGACCAGGGCGGTCTGCTCCCCCTCCCTACCCCCAGACAGCCTTTCTGGCATTGACCCGCAGCATAAGGAGATGTGCTTTTGTGACCATCCAGTTCGTAAAATCGAGAAGCAGCCGTTCTGCGAGAGAAACAGTGTTGTCCATTTGCTTTATAGCCAAAAGGTGATTGCATTCGCCCAGCTCCTTGCTTTCCCCCAAAGGCGACTTCTTGGAACTGAGTGGGCGTGCAATAGGAAGGAATTTGGGGGTTTGGTTTTTATTCCTCTCCGGTTGGCATACAGCCAGTAGCAAGCAGCCTTCAGTCTTTTTTTTCAAACCAAAAATCCAGGTTGGGTGAATGTCATCACATTTTTCTGTAAGAGCAGAGACTTGGAATCACATTTTCAGTTTCTGTAAAGAAAACTATTGTATTTTTTTCCCCATGGACAAATTTATAAGCTATAATTTAAAAATATGGAACTTAGTATTTTAAAATTTGAAATTATTCCTTCCTGTATTCTCTTATTGTGTTTTATTGCTGAGATGGTCACTTCATGGTAGTGGTGCTGACCAGAAAATAATAAAATTGATTTTGTCAGCAGGAAGTCCTGAGGTGTTTGGTAATAGAAGATCTTAAGCGGCACAGAAGGCAAGATCCAGAATGTCTTTCTTGCTGATCTTATAAAGAGACAAGGCATTGTTGCTGTCTTAAGGCACAGATGTCTTAAGGAAGGGGACCAGCAGCATGGATTAGTCTACAAAAGGCCTGTGGGGCTCGGAGGCAGGAAGCAGGTCACTGAACCGCAGTGAGGGAGCCTCAGTTTCACAGGGAATGAGGGAGTATGGGAAAAAAGGCTTTGCAGAGTTTCAAGTACTGGGGGAACCTTTTTTTTTTTTTACTTAGGCAAATTAAATCCTGAAGAGATTGAATTTCCCTTAAAGGAAATCAAGTTATTTTCGCTGAAGGAAATTTAATTAAGATTCCTTTACTTTTTTCCTCTTTTTTTCTCAGTAGAAATTGTTACTCGTTAAGAATTTCTTTGAGGGGATGAAATTTCTCCAGCTTAGTGAGGAGTGTGGGGGGATAGCCGACTGGAAGGAAGTGGGGCACTGTACTGGCCAGTGAGCTGGGGAGGGAGGACCCAGCAGAGCTGGGAAGCTGGTGAGTTGGTAGAGCTTTGCCAGAGCTGCACAATGAATTTACTCTTTGAAAATATGGCATCCTTTCTTCTGAGGCCCTACATTTCACGTGGAAAAGAAAGTGGACAGTGGAAAGGAAAAAGGCGTGGGCCAGGGGTCCCTGTCATTCTGGGTGATCTTGAGTGAGCCACTGCACAGCTGATGTGGATGGAATGCTTTGGGGCTTACACAATCCCTTCCTTATACTAGCTCATTGGATCCCCCAAACCTGTTGGGTGAGGCAGGTGTTACAGGGGCCCAGAAGACAGAGCACTGGGTTCTAGTCCAGCCCCAGACACTTATTAGCTGTGTGACCCTAGCAAGTCACTGCAGTACTGGCTGCCTCAGTTTCTTCAACTGTATGTGGGAATAACAGCAGCACCTGCCTCACCGGGCTGTTTTCAGGATCCAGTGAGAACATGTTTGGAAAGCCTTCAGTAAATGCTGCTGTCCTTATAATCTTCCTTTCACAAGAAACCTGGGGAGTCTGCTCAGTGGAGGGTGTAGCTGTGCCTGTCCTCTCCTGGAGCTCAGCATTTTGGCCTCCCCTCCCCTGCCCTCAGTATCACCCTTCCAGTGAGCCTCTAACTCTTCTAAGCCAGTGAGATGTCCGGGGTGTCCAGGCTCTGTGCCAGCCCTGGGGTGCACATACGTTGGCCTAAAAGCTAAAGCTGCTTTACAGATGCTGCCCCAGGATGCCCAGACTCTGAGCAGCCTGTCCCCTTCTCTTGTCTGTCAGAGAATGGACTGGCTGATACTTGGCTGCAGGGCATGAGGGCAGTCCCCTCCCTGCCAGTCCTTCTCCCTGTCACTTGTGTGGAATGGCGGTGCTCACCACCAAGGTCTGAGGAGAATTCTTCTCTCACAGAGCAGGGGCCTTTGTGGCAGATCCTAAGAAAGCAAATCACCTTAGAGCTCTTCACTCTGATGCTGTCACTTTCCTCCCTGACAAAGGAGCCTCCCCAAGCCCAAGGGACACTGTGACCTAACAGGACAGTTTCTCTGATAAGCAGCCTGATCAGCTTGAGAAAGAGCCCTTCCTTGACCTCATGCCTACTGTCACACAAGTGCTCACCAAGTATCTTTTCATTCACTGCCTGTCGTCCCCCAGACCTGCTGGTGAAGAGTCTGTGGCTTACCTTGTCCTGGTTGCGTCCAGCCTGTCCCACCTCAGGTGGTTTGGCCTGGCCATCCATACCAGAGAGGCCCATTTGCATGGAGCCCTAAAGGATTCTTCCACAGTGGGGTAGTGTCATGACTGCCAGGGGCCTCAGAAGAAGCAGAACAGCCACATACATCCAGACGACATATGATGAAGGAGAAGGTCCTCTGGTCACACGTGGAGGTCGATGATGGCTGATGGGCAGTCAGAACAGAGCGTGGGGAGGTACAAATGGGCCGCAACCTGCAACACTGAAGGGAACTTCCAGTTCTGTGAGATCCCAGATGTCCTGGGATGCTCGAGTACTCCCTTCCTCATCATGCTCTACCCTCTGAGAGTGATGCTTGTGGTGTCCATGCCTCCTGGTCCTTGCTCTTGTTTCTGACTTCCCGGACCCTTTCCTGGAGCAGGACCTGGTCTTGTGCTCCCACCTCCTCACCCCATTTCTTGGCCTTCTGTCCTCTGTTCAGACCTTGTTAACAGCATCAGGGCGTCAGGGGTTCCCTGCATTCCAGCCACTCTCTGAAGGCCTTTTCTCTGCCCTTGGATGGGTTTCTGTCGGTAATTTCACATTTCATCCTCAGAACCTCCCATTTTGCCTTTCCTTCCTCCATAAAATTTTAGGTCATTAGCATTTGCTTAAGCTTTAGCTGTAACCCAAAGGAATCCACCACCTATATGGATGTTGCATTACATTGACATTTAAAATGCAGATTCTGTGTTTATTCAGAAGATATGAAAGGAAAGCATGATTTTTTTTTTCATTGCTTTCCAGTAGTGTTTATCTCTTAGATAATGTTTTCCAGTGTGAGTGTGTGCCATGGACGGTCCAGCAAATGAATACAAGGCCTTGTTTGATATGTTTAAATGAACACATATGTATATTTGCTTTCAGATTGCTCCCCCCACTTCACAGTTTTGTTTTTCCAGCAGGCGAGGGTGCGGGCTTAGACATCCATCGTGTTAGTTGGGGGGTGCCTATGCTAGGGCTTTCTCCCCCAGTCTTTCATCTTGGTTTAAGATCTGTTTTGTGAAGAGCTGTGGAGTGTCCATGACAGGCCATTATCCTTGTGCTTTGAGATGCGCTGCCATAGCCTGGAGACTGGATTCAGCTGCTCTGATTTGATCTTTCTGCTATGCTTTGCTCCTTTAGTGGTGATAAATTGTGAATGCCTGTGCCTAGCGTCCCTCCCCCGGCCCCCCAATGCCTGGCACACCAGCGGGGAGGAAATGGGGGGCGGGGGTGTTCGTCATTTGACTTGCAAAGCATTCACTGAGCGTTTTGCTTTGCTCTGAGAAGAGGTCAGGGCAGTTTCTCAGAGGTATAACTTGCCGCAATACATTAAACAAGCAAGTTTAATTGAGCTAGGTAATGTTGGAAATTGAATGTCTGGGTTTTATTCATTATTAAGATTTATTAAAAATATGAAATAAAAATGAATTATCTTTCAAATGTCTTTTAAAACTTAAAGCATTTAACTTGCTCATAAAATAAGATTTTATATGTATAATTTAAATGCTCATTTGGCCTTGGGCATTTTATTTGATGTTAGGTTGAAATTTGTTTCTCAGTTTGATTATGTATATAAAGAAAGTGCTTTGTAAAAGTTAGCGGTGTTGGCTGCTGTTCTTGCCATGGACCTGGGAGCATAGCTAGAGAACCATCTTGTGTAGGTGACTGAATTCCCACCTCATGGCAGAGTTGCCAGGAAGTACCTGCCATTGATGTATTTCTTTTCTGCACTTGCTACATTCACTGCTAGAGGTTGCCTTTGGGGTAGAGAGGTCCAGTGCTACACCTTTCCGTTGGTCAATCGTGGCTTTGCCTGTGGGGTGGGTATGGAAGCATCATTCTAGGGGGTGAGACAGTGGCAGCAGAGACGGCCTGTGTGTCGGGAGTGTAGCCGACAGGGAGAAGGGACCCACAGAAATAGCTGGGTTGGGAGCAGGCTTGGGGGTTGGTTTGTCTTTTTAGTATAATACAAAACCTGCCCGTGTTTGTAGAAGAAAGGGCAGGGTCCAGGATAGAGAGAAAAAGGGAGCCAAAAGCAGAGGGAAGGTACCAGCACTGGATCATGTAGAACACATGGGGTATAGATGAGTCAGCAGTACAGCCCGGAAAAGGACAGGATGTCTTTGGCCTGGGCTTCTGGAAAGGACCAGCCAACTGAAGGTCGAGGAGGCCTGGGTAGGGGAGTTCTGCTCAGGTGACAAGTGTTCTGGGGGGCTTCAGAGGAGGGGTAGAGAAAGTTCTGTGGGACTACGTCATCAGGACAGCCTGGGCAAGGAATCCCTCCCCAGTAAGTCACTGCTGCCTTGAGAGAGGGAATCTCAAATTTGGTTCTTATCTAAAAGCTTTGTTTTTACAAACAGCATCAGTAGCATTCTCATTAGAACAGCAGTTATTGAGCATCTCCTGCGTGTGTGCTCTGTCCTGGCATGGTGGCAGGCCTTAGAATACATCAAGCAGTCCCTGCCCTCCAGGAGCTTCCATTCTGCAGGGGGTGACCACATATACATAGCTATGTGCAAGATGGGTGCAGAGCCAGG
Source organism: Gymnobelideus leadbeateri (assembly GCA_011680675.1). Classification (NCBI taxonomy): domain Eukaryota; kingdom Metazoa; phylum Chordata; class Mammalia; order Diprotodontia; family Petauridae; genus Gymnobelideus; species Gymnobelideus leadbeateri. The sequence goes on from WOXC01001543.1 coordinate 142,326, forward strand.
AGGACGCTTACTCCAAGGGCTACTAGGATGGGACTTGGGTAGAAGATGGCCCTTGTACAGCCTCCAAGGGCACCAGGGGCAACGCAAGTAGAATTGAAGGTCAAGTTCAGTTCAGGCCGGGAGGACAGTTGGACTGGACAGTTGGACAGGACAGTCTGATGCAGGAAGGGGAGGAAGGGGGACAGTTGGATGGGGCCAGATTGTGGCCTCTCACGGCCAGAGGAGTTCATGTTTGATGCTGGTGGGAATAGGTAGAAGCAGGAATTTATTGAGTGGAGGGATGATAGGGTCAGTTGTGTCCTTTAGGAAAATCTCTTTGACAATTAGGTGAAAGAAGGATTGGAAAGAGAAGACTTGAGGAAGAGAGACCATTGCATTAGTATGGCCTGGTGGTAACTAAGGTCCTCTACAGGGTTGGGCAGTCTGACTGTGTGAGAGAAAGAAGGGAGATGGGGTGAGAAATGTGCTGGTAGAAAATGTGTTCTGTTCACTGCTCTGCTGCAGAAAGGGCACGTGGGAAGAATTCACTGATGAAGATCGGCTCTACCCTGGAGGTGACAGGTGCATGGATAGGCCACATGATTTCTGCCCTGGAGTTTTAGGATTCTCTTAAGGAGGCCGTGTGTTAAAGGAACTGCCACTTTTTAGTGTGAGTTCTTTATGCAGTCCTAGCCAAAGCTGATCTGTGGAACCAGCCTGGGGACTGTGGGGAAGGGGTCAGGGCACATCATTTTAGTGACTGTTGAGCCACTTCTGCCCTTTTGTGTTGGACAGTGGTGGTAGAGCTTGAAATGCAGGATTTCAGAACAGATACCAGAGGCTTGCCGGCCACCCTGGCTCTCTCTTTGGTCTAGGCAATGTGAGGACACAGGGTTGACAAGTGGAATCAGAATTCATTAAATCCAAAGCAATCTGCCTAGAGAACAAAATACTGAGGGCTGTTTCCCTCATTCATTCTTAGGCTGTTAAGGAGTTTATGAACTTACAAAGTTTACGAACTTCCTTGGTGATGCTTTGATCCCAGCTTTGGCTGAGTCCTTGGTATCTGGACCCTCTGTGTTGCTGCCTTCAGTATGCTCCTCTTGATTTGTTTTACACCATGTTAACATATTGTAATCTAAAGTCTGGTTGCCCACGTTGTAGGAATTCTTAATGTTTTCTCTGAAGGTTTCTTAAAGGTTTATGTTGCACTGTTACGTTCTAATGGGAATTAAGTTGGGTTTTTTGCTAAATGTACCTTTTGATAATGGTTACAAATGATTATTTGCTTCAGTGGCTTGAAACCCTATAGTGTATGGTTATAGAGGTTAAATTTCTTTATAGTCACTTTGAAAAGTTCAGGCAGTATCAATGCATTTTATGCAGTGAATCTTTAAAGTGTGAAACAGTTGAAATCTTCAGGGATATCTTCCCATTACCTGAAGTCATATGAATTCAGTAATTTTCTGGAAAATCTCCCTTTATAATCTAGTAAAAATTAAGATTCTCAAGTAATATTTGGGAATTTGTTTCTCACAGCATAGGAGTGTTGTGAAGAAGGCATTTTAAGACCTCAATACTGTACTTTGTAAATGTGAGCTCTTGTCATTAACCTGTCCACACCGTAGTCCTTCACATCCCTCATCAGCTGATGGTGGGGAGGGACCCTGAGCTCTTGGACAGATTCTTTGATGGTCTTTAGTAGAGACCAAGTGCTGGACCATCCTCAGTAGTGTATGCTGTGAGACATGGAGGGACCCTGCGTCTGTTGGTGAAGGGGGTCTCTACCCTAGTGAAATCAGGTGTGGGGAGTCTTTGTAACTCATACTAGATAACCTTGTGAATCATGTCCACCCGTGGTTTCTCCATGGTTTGGGTTCAGTGACAAGTCAGCTCAAGTAAATCCCCTTATCTGTCAGCACCTTGAGTCTTTGCTTTAGATCTCATGACGTAAGGTCCTTAATCAGAACCATCCTGGAATGCGAATGAAATCGGAAGCACGAGATGCTCAGTGGCCCCTGGGATCCACATGTAGAGCTCACTCTTCTTTTCGCTCTGCCTTTTGGTGTGAGATTTTTCATTTTAACCACAGACATGTCTAGCTTTCTCCTTTCTTACCAGAGCCAACGCTTCCCCTCTTCCCACCTACCACCCACATGTTCATGCATTTTGAGGGTGAAATGAAGTACTTATAAGACTTCAGGATCCCCCATATGACCCCCAAGGCTCTCCAGTGTTGGGTTGTACCCACATTACACCGGCAGGTGGTATCCCGAGCCAGTGTCCTCAGTGGTGGGATGTGTTGACTGTCCCTATGGAGAAAGCCGGGCTGTGGGCTGGAGGTCTGAGGCAAGAGTCCTGTCCAGGTCTCAGCATCTTCGAGCAGCGTTATTTCAGCTGCAGTGGGGCAGGGGCATTCTAGGCCACACCAAGTCTGCCATCAGGTCTTTTTCTGAACAGAAAACATAACAAGCAGGAAACAAATTAGGCCATTTCCGTTTGGCCTTATAGAATAGGCTTTTCAGGTTTTCTGTTCAGAAGACATTTGGAAATAGGCTCTAAGCCCTTGGCATTCTGAGCAGAAAGAGGCAGACATTTACTGAGTGCTTGCTGTATGCCGCATACCGTACTAACGGCTTCTAGGGATGTGGAGAAGGGCTTACAGGCAAAGGGGGGAAGGTGATGAAGCATAAAAGGAAGCTGGAGGGGCGGGGAGAGAGGGAGAGGAAGGGTATCCAGCAGTGGCAGCCTAATGGGATCCCAGCCAGGTGGAAGTGATGAGGTGGCTGCCCAGCTCCCTAAGTGGACAGCGCTCACTGAGGAGATGGAAGTTTCAGAGTTGATGAAAGGCAAAAGACAGTCTAAAGGGGAAGACAGCATGCCGGCAACTGGTTACAAACTAGATATGGGAAGGATACTTTGGAGTTGGAATTGAAGGAAACCAGAGAAGGCCTAATATTCATGGAATGGCCAAGAGGCCAGGGGCCCTGGGGTCAAAGAGTGCCCGAGTGGAGGGTTGGATGAGAGAGGAAAGGTGTGGGCCAGAGGGCCATGATGAAGGGCTTAGAACACCCAGCAGTGACCTGGACTGTGCCTCACTGGCTGCTTTGGCTCCCACTAGAAGGTGGTTAAATTCAGTAGGAACCAACCCTCGTGTGGCTCATTGACTCAGAAACCATTAATGCTATGTTTTATTGTATTTTTACTTACTTGGTTAAACGTTTCCCAGCTACATTTCAGTCTGCTTTGGGCTAACACCTCTGCCTCCTGCCATGATTTTTACATGTGTATCTTGGGACTGTCCCTATCTGTGACCAGAGCTACCTTGAGGGACATTCCGAGGGTAGAGAGCGGCTGGTTAGGGCACTTCTTTAGGAGGCTGCATCGGAGCTGGAGAGCCTGTTCTTTGTAGCTGCATTGAAATTGCAGAGGGGGAGGTAAATGGGGAGATGTAACAGGGAAGAGCTGTAGGATCGAGTGGCTAATTGGATGTGCAGAGAGATGGGGGAGTCTGGATATTTCCAACCTGAGTCACCAGTGCCAGTGACTGATGGATGTGAATAGTGGATGGACGATGGCAAAAGAAGAGGATGACCATGCACATGCTAAGCATGAAATGACAATGGGCTTGCTGAAGATGAAAACCCGTCAGTAAATGCCTGCTCTGTGCTGAGGACAGGCCGTGGGAGCCAGCTGCTTCCCGCCCTTCCTCCTCACACCAGGCCCACACTTAGCTTTCATCCCACCCCACTGCTCCCAGCTCTGTCTTCTGCACTCAGGTCAGACTAGTTACTCCCTCTTCCATATCCTTCAGATCCTCCCAAAGACCCTGCTGCTTTTCTTCCAGGTAAGAGTCCCAGTTCTCTCATCTGGTCCTCAGAGCCAGGAAGATGGGCATTGCGTTCTTTACCCAGATGGTCTTTGTGCTCTGTCTGGGTCCCCTCTAGTAATACCATTGTCCAGATGAATGGGGGGGGGGGTGTCTATCAGGCAGCACACGTTTGAGCAGGTCTCTGTTAACTTTCCCGATGCTTGGCCTGTCAGTGTTGTGGAGCCCTCCCTTTGGTTTCTCCTTGGCCAGTGCCTGACTCAATGTGCCTCAGAGGGAATCCTTCACAACTAGGACCAGAACCCCTCGTCTGAGTGGAGTGTTACCCTAAGCAGCATCATTGTCCCTGAGGCCTGTTCCCATGGGGGCTGGCGGTGAATGTGCTCTCTCCACAGGAGCCTATGGAGGGAGGCGGATCATTCACACCATTTGGCAGATATTGAGATATGTCTGGGATCCCACAGTCAGTAAGTGTCTAAGGGCAGCATTCCAACCCAGGTCTTGATTCATTCGCCACCATTGGCTCAGAGTGTTTGCCCTTAAGGAGCTCATAGGCTAGTCCAGGCACTTTGGGGAATCCCAAGGTCAGGATCTTCAGTATTATTGAATTAGAAGGGGATGAAGCATTTCCTTCATGTAGGCCCCCCCACCCCTTGCTTTTGACCTGCTCCATTCTGAATGCAGCAGTGAGCGGGCCTTGGGGGCTCTCAGCTCCACAATCTTCCCTCTTTTTAGCTGCCTAGAAACAAGCTTCTTTGGCCCCGCCATTTCCAGCGTCCTTTCAGTGCCTGATTGTGAGTTATGGAGGGAAGATGTCATTGCTCCGTACACGAGACTCAGCACATGAGGCAGAGGGTTGGGCTTTATTTTTTGAAGTGTTTTTTAATGATTTCTAAAACCCTTTATGAGAGAAATGACAATAATTAAAGGGTGAGAAATAGGGGCTATTAGGAAAGGATTATTTAGCTCAAAGAATGATGGAGTAACTGATGGCTCATTATGGAGAGTGCGGCCCAGCCCTCCACCATTGCCATCTTGAAGACAGAAGCAGGAGGGCTCTGTACCCTGGGGTTGTTTGGCTCTTGGACGATTGTGTTTCAGTATCATTGCTTCCTTTGTAATCTTAGGCATTTTATTTTATGCATTTAAAAAATTATTCTGAAAGGAGATCCGAGGTTAAAAGTTTCTAGCTTAGGTACAAGAAACAGCATTTAGGGGTGGCTAGGTGGTGCAGTAGCACCGGCCCTGGAGTCAGGAGGACCTGAGTTCAAATCCAGCCTCAGACACTTGACACTTTCTAGTCATGTAACCTTGGGCAAGTCACTTAACCTCAACTGCCCCTCCAAAAAGCAAAAAATTAAAAAAAGAAACAGCATTTAAAATCCTAGACTCCAGACCTACCACCATCTTTGCAGGCTTCCAGACCTGAGGTTTCTCCAGCTGCTGCTGAAATGTGCCTCTGGCCTGAAAATCAGGGACTGAAGTATAAGATCTTGGAGGCCTCCATCCCCACCTCCCTTCATGCAGTCGGTGACCAGACTTGGTAGATTCCTCATGGGATGTCTGCCACCCTGGCCCTTCCTCTGGATCCCAGCTCCTGACCTCCTCCTGTTTGTTTGGGCTCTTGCTTCTGGATGGACTTCCCAGACAAATGGCTTTGCCCCTCTCAGTGCCTGTAAAGGAAACAATTAGTGGCTGCCAGTGAAGACCGAGCTCCCAAACTCTGTTCCCAAGGGAATGCCCCCTTGGTGTTCCTTCCCCATCACAGAGTAGGTTTGCCTTTTGCGAGCCATGGGTTGCTTGAAGAGTCTGGTTTTTAAATGCTTGAAGTAGAATTCATTGGATTACAAGGAAACCAGTTATTTTGAAGTACAATTATTTAAATTGAGAAGAGAAGACAAATCCACAGGGTCCAGGTTAAGAACTCTTGCAGTAGACCTTCCCAACTCCTTCTCCCCTTTGCCCGCCCTGAGCTCACCCTCTCAGAGCCTTGCCCTGCTCTCTGTCTTCCAAACCCGGTGGATGATGTTAGTCCCTTCGGCCTCCCCACTGGCTGGAGAGCAGTTGGTGACTTCAGTCAGCAGGCTCCAACGGCGTACATATGTACATGCACGTGTATGTGTAGAGACATGTGAGTAGACGCATGTATGGATTTGCATGTGGACACACAGCTGTGTTCAGTGCCTGTCTCTCTGATAGCTTAAACTCCTGTTTTGCTGAGTGGCAGTTAAGTAACGCCAGGCTTTCTGGGGGCATGGGGGCGGTGTTTGCTGTCTTGGTTCACCTTAAGCATGCCCAGGGCTATTTGTTGATTTAGCACAGCTCATCTGAAATATTCTTTCTCCCTAGTAAGACCAAATGTACAAAATGAATAAATAAAAATCTTTGAAAGACAGGACAAAAGAAAATATTCATTCAGCAAGTTTTAAATCACTTCTTCACTCAGAATAGGGTATTTTCGATCTCAAGTTGATTCAGCATTTCTCTTGTCAACATTGCACAGTAACTATGAGGAGACCAGATGGTTGTTCAGTTTTTTTTTTTCTCAGCCTCAGCAAGCGTTCTCCTGGATAGTGTGAAGGTCCTCTCAGAAGTCACCCAGCCTGAAGAAAGCACAATGCTGCACAGTATATGTCTGTCTGTCTATGGGTGTGGGCAGGCTGAGGTCTTGTCTGCCCCCAGAAGCTTCCTCCTATACACTCTCCGCTGGCACTGGTCAAGCCTGGGGAGAAGGAGGGAAAAGCTCTGCCTCTTGGTAGTCCAGTGACCTCTGAGTCCAGAGTCCCCCTCTGTAAAATAGGGGCATTTGGGATGTGGCTAGGAGGAAAGCACTTTATGAGCCATAAGCCCTCTCTAAGTGCAAGCTATTTTAAAATGCAAATAACTTTGGTAGGATATAGAGCCTGGCATCCAGTGACATGATGTGAATTAGGACTGAGTCTCCCCACAGACCTTGAGGAAATGTCTCCTAGCTTTGTGGACAAGGGATTGGGGGCATGAAGGGAGCAGAGCAGACAGTATGAGGCAGCACTAGAATAGCCAATGGCTTCATTTTCTCCTAAATGTCATGTCTGCCATCCTCTGGCATTCACCTCTCCTATTTAGTCCCAGTGCCCAGGACACAGAATCAGGGCTACTATGACCAGTCACTATAACAGCTCATGAGATGGGAAGGAGGTCTTGGTGGTGCGCCCATTACCCAAACTTTTATGTTTATGAAATTATTCTAGGAGGAAAGTGCATGCTGAGGCCCCAAGAAGCAGGCTTTGGTATTTGAGTGCCTTCAGGTGAGGCTCGGTCACTTGGCAGAGAGGATTCCTTACATGTCTGAGGAGGCCTAGATGCTTGTGCTGTCCCTGTGAAGGAGCCTGGGTTGGAAGGATCCCCTAACAGCTAGGGCCTAGCCCAGTACTGTCAGCCTGCAGTGGCCATGGATCCCTGAAGCACTTGACTGAGCTGCCCAGACGCGTGCAGGGGTGAGCAGCAGAACCCACAGGATGCAGGGGGCTGCTCTGGTTAGGGCTGAGCTGTGGGCCACTCCGGGCTCTGCCAGGATGGGCCTTGTCTGGAAGTGGGAGGAGTGAGCAGTGATTGAGAGGGAGAATGGAAGATTGGTTGGGATGGGGGAGGGAAGACTCTGAAAGGCTGATGTTTTCAACCTTGGAAACCTGGCAAATTGTCTCTTAAAGTCTGGGGGAACGGCAGATTTAAGGGGAGATTGGCTTGGGCTAGTGTCTTTAACTAGAGACAGAAATGAACTGTGCTTATTTGGTGCGACCTTTTCGCCGTTGGGGGGGGGGCGGGCGTGGAGGAGAAGGGATACACTACTGCTTGGCACTAACATAGACCTCGCCTCTATACTGGGCCATCTCAGCCACTTTCTGATGCACAAAGAAGAGATTGGTCACCTTGCCAGAGCCATTACTCTGCGTGGTTTTAGCAAATGCCCCGGCTTGCCAGCTTGGCTTTTTGTAGCTGAGTAGCTTTGAAGATGGGAGCTCCAAGCCCACAAAGGTAGTCCAGATCCTGAACGGCCTTCAGAATGAGCTGTTTAAGGTGCTGATGTTCCTGGCTTCTGCATCCGTGGAATCTCTTTGTTAGAAGCACCGAGGTGTTCTTTAGATAGTTGTTTTTATGCTGTAGAGAAAGAAAACCACAGTGGCCTCCTGGGATTCCCTTGTGTCTCCATTGGCCTTTCCGTCCTGGGTGTCAGGAATTTCACCAGCAGCAAAGAGCTTGTCTTCATTGGTTTTGCTTCCCTGCTGTTCAGCCTGCAGCCCGCAGGGCTAAGCAGCTTCCCTGTTAGGCAGCCTCTGCTGGCCTTGAGTGGACAGCAGAGACAGTGCTGCTGATTGGGTCTCAGCTGTCCGTTACTGGAACTATTTCAGCTTGCTTCATTTGTTTTGTGCCGGAAGAAAGAAAGCGACGGCCCCTCCTAGCACCATCCCCTAGTGGGAGAGTACTGGTTTTGCCTCGTGCTTGTGCTGTCTTTCCCAAGCATTGCATTACCGACTTAGAGGTTGAAGCTGCTTCCCTGGGCATTGGCTGTAAGGCAGAGGCAGCTTGCTCAGCTACGACCTCACATTCCCATCTTCTCCATGTTAAAGGTGACTTTTCCCTAAAAAGACATCTCCATAGAAAAGAGCACAGCCTTCCATGTTCTGCCACTTTTTGGTCCCAGAGCAGCTTGGCTCTGGATGCATTAGGCCAGACCAGCACGGATGAGCTTCCATGACTGCTGCTGCAGGACAGGGCCAGTGTTTATGCCACACTAAAGCCATCACGGTGGTGAACTGACAGCTCTTTCCTTTGAAAACCAGTTTTAGCCTATTTAAAATGGATGTTGAGCTTGTGTGATGCCCAGCTGGACCAGGGCAAAGGGGTAGCCTTGTGCTTTTGGACTTGATGTAGAAAGGGAAGAGAGGAAAAAACGAAGGACAGAAAAGGACGGGATAAGCTGCTTCTCCTCCTGGACACCGCACTTTGTGTTCCTGGGTAATGTCCCAGGCTCTGTTTGTGGACAATTTCACAGTACCTTGTTGAGGTTTTCAAGTCTGTGTCATTTCCCTTGTCCCAGTTCAGGTGTATCTAAGGCTGCTATTTGGGGTGGGGTGCAGGTAACTGGGTGCCCATGGAGGTGGGGAGGAGAGAGACAAAGCAGTTACAAAGACTTTTATTAGGTACGTGCCAAAAGGAATCATATTTTCTCATTTGTCTTGAAACTGAAATTCTGTGGTGGTATTTTTTTGTTTTCTTTTGTTTTTTGCTTGGGGAACTCTTTCTTCCTCTACATTTGAGACTTGAGTCCTTCAGGTAATAGAATTCTATTCAGCTTGCCAGACTGCTGTGCACGGAGGGAAGGAAGCCACCTGCCTACACTTATACTCACAAGGCGTCCCGTGACCCTGTCTGCCAGCTTCTCCCAGGGAGCATGTTACTTCCTATAAATGTTGCTCTAGGAATTTGAGAGATGCCCGGCCTCCATCTCCTGGTGCCTTTTACCAACCAACCTTTGGTCAAAGAGCTCCTGTTCAGAGTGTCCAGGTGAGAAAAATCCCTAGGAATGAGGAAGAGCCTTCCCAGCTGTGCTAGTGTGCTATAGACTGGATCACTAGCACACATGGAAAATAAGTCCTCTTGTATTCGGGAGGGAGAAGTGGTCCTATGCCAACCTTCGCACCTACCTACTTATATACCTACCTGGCAGACAGACATTTTTAACGTGCATGAAATAAAAGAATCCTGAGTGGAGGTGGAGAAGAAAGCTGTCAGAATCCCTGGACAGATACTATCAGCTCCAAAGACCAAATCCCATGTCAGGCATTTTCCTCAGAGCCCAGGCTCTGAGTAGAAAGGTGGTCTTGATTTTATAGCAAATGCAAAGTCTTCTATGTTAACCTCCTTTTATTTGTAGTTTTAAATTCCCTTTATGTAAAAACAAATAGTAAGCTCTTTGCTGGATACTCGGTAAATGTCCCAGCCTGTCAGCTGGGATCACTGAGCGAGACAAGCTTGGGCTGCCCACGTCAACTCCCACGACTCATTTGTCTGGACTCATCCTGTTCTCCTGTAGCCCTGACCCATTGGGAGCAGCTTGAATCAGTGAAGTGACAGACTCCTTCCTTTTCTCCTTCCTGCCTGCAGAAGGCATTTCCTAGAATTGATAGATTAAGGTCTTTAGGACAAATTGTCTCTTCGGCATAGCCCTGGTGGGGGAGCAGGGGGACTCTGCTACAAAGCCTGGCTTTGTATGGTCCAGTGACTCTCTTGGGGCCTCGAGGGCTGCTGGCACTTAGGAGCCAATCAGAAGCCACTCATCACACTGTATGCAAGTCGGTTGTATTTCCTATTTGTTATGAATCAGTTCCACTAGGAAAGTCTTGGGGTTCAAGGGGCGCATTTTCCTTGTCAGTTAGTTATGTCTTCCTTTTTTTTTTAAACTTGCCTATTGCTTTGTTTGGCTTTAGCTACATTTTCTTATTCCTTATCAGCCATATTATGAGTCATGATTTCAAGGGAAATTTGTTCCTTGGCTTCCAGGGGTATGGCCTTCCAGTGAATTGTCATAAGACACGTAGGCATTCCAAGACTTTCTATTCATGCAGAAGGGTCACTTCAGTTGGGGTGGTGATGAATTTAGGTGAGATCTTTAAGGTTGAGATAGTGTCAGACCCTGGAAGATTTCTAACCTCTCTCTGGCCCTAGGCCTGAAAGGTTTCTAGGAGGAGATGGTATTTCGGGGTAAATCATGGAAGGAGTCAGAAGCAAAACCAGTCGCCTCATTGAATTAGGCCAGGAAAGCTCTAGAAACTGTCTTTTGTAAATGCAATTTAAAGACCTCTATTTTTCCAATATACCTGTGCCTTTTTTTTTTTTTTAATTTTGTTCTCCATAGCTGTAAATTAAACTCCTTTAATTGAACCATTCGGATATTTTATTTTTTCATGATTAAGTTCTTGTTCATTCTTTAGTGAATTTAATTTAGAATCAAATTAAAAAATATTAACCTAACAATGTGTGAACACCTAATGGTTATAGGTTTTGTGTTGTTTTTTTTTTCTTCCATTACTTGGCTTTTTAGAGTTGATACTACTGTTGGGAAACCCAGGTTTCCTTTTGTAATATAGTTTGTCAGGCAGACATCTGATGCACTTCATTTTTTTCAGGAAGAATCAAGAACAGAATTGAGAGCTTCTGAAAGTAAAGTCTTCTTGCCAAGGTTCTGTTCTAGAGATCCCCTTGGGTTAGGAGATTGAGGAATGTAATACATGAAAGCCTCAAGAGACAGAGTTTCTGGGTAGTTAATAATAAATTTATTAATTAGGCTAGCCAGCAATCAATAAATTGATAGTCATTGGTTTTCTTGTTAACCAAAGACTCCCACAGAGACCCTGAGATACCCTTAATACCTTTTGAAAGGGAATTCCCTGAGCAGTAAATGTTAACCATGATTGGTGGTCATTTAATGAAGAACTGAGCTAAAAGCCTTCAGAGCCTCCTGCTGAGAACATGGCTTGATCATGAGACTTGGCCACCTCCATCAGTCTGGACAGGGGAATCTGTATGCATCTAGACTTCTCTGAATGGCTTTCTTCTTCACAAGCTGAGTCACTGTAAACTCTAATGGAGAAGATCAAGAACAGGGGTTCCTTCCCTCAGGGTAGGGCCTCAGCCAGACTGGATTCTGTTTATCCCAAACAGACATCAGGCCTCCTTTTGTGTGGGGCCTTAGGGGCTGGGAGCATTCTCATCCATCAGCTATGCCCTTCAGAAATAGACTGACCTTAGCAGGAGTTGGGCCTTTATAGAAAATGAAGGCAAAGGGTTGGTCACAATTAATAATTAATTATTAATATAATAGTGTTCATTCTCTCAGGAATCTTTGACTCTGAATGAGTAGCGCTGAAGCTCAGAGCTCAACATTTCTTCTTCATGCAGAGGACTGCTGGACCTCTGCCTTGGCCCAAGTGAGAAAACCTTCTTGCTTATTGCAAACCTATGAGTTTCTCAGCATCTCCCCTCCTCCCTCCCCCAGCGCTCCCCTGCCCCACCAGCCAAGGGTCTGCAGCAGTGGCCCTCCACATTCACTTTCTTCTCCCCAGTCCCCTCCCCTTCACAAAGAATGTTTTTGGAATCACTTTGAACAGCCACTTCACTGTGGAATCATATTTTGGGAACTGTGCCAAGTTATGTTTTAGTTTATGGATTATTAATTTGGATTGTGAGTCCCATGATTTATTAAATAGAGTGATTCCTTTGTCAAATCAAAGGCATTGGAGTCAAGAGGTGACATTGAAGGGCATGGAGGAGCCTGGAAGGGTTTTCTTTGACACCAAGCCATGCTTTAGAAGCAGCCGTTAGTCAAGTTGTGTCTCTGGCTGTGCTCAGATAATTTTCCCAAAAGGGGAGGTTTCAGCCAGCCTGGAGGCCCTGGAAGCAGTGATGAACAGAGTTCAGCAGGACTTTGACCCAGACTGTCTGTTGGAGGCCCGTTGACAGGAAATCATCCTCTTAAAGTGTCATGGTTGAACCTTTCCACCATCCCTGCCCTTCAGGACACATGGCCGCTTTAGTTGTTGGTTGGAAGGTACTTAATACATGACTTGGCATCATTTGCATTATGCAAGAAGATTAACTTTACAAGCTCTGCTATTAATCTGAGTAGCTCTACATATTGACCTATGAAAGAGCATAATTAAGTTAGCCTAATTAAGTTAATTAATTGTCACACTCTGATGAATTTAGTATTGAGAGGAAATTAAATGCAAATAGAAATGTGGAGCCATTGGTTTGAAATCATATTTAAAGGACTTTACAAAGATACGTTATATTTAGATGAAGACTGTATCTATCTATTGTATAGTAACTAAAGTGGAGTCAATCAAATGTATTCAGAATGAAAGGGACCTGGAAGATCAGCCCTGTTGCTAGGAATCCAGATTTGATTCTGAGCAGAGAAATAAATAGGTTACCACACAGGGAAAGTATTTAGTGACAAATTGCATTTTTCAGCATATTCCATATAGAAATGTTTATTTTTGAGTCTACTATAACATGAGAGAGTTTGTCTCATTGCCAGGTAATACTGAGAAATAGCAGATGCCTCAGGGAATAAGCCTGACAGTAACAAGATGATGAAGAAAAGGCAGAGCTGACTGTCTGCCTCTTTGACTTCTGTGTCTACTGCCAGGGTGGCTTTCTTGTGGCTCTTGGACAAGTGGGGAGATGGTAAGAGCCCCCAGCTGCCCTTGACGAGTCCCAGACCCCTGACCCAGGTGAAAAGCGTCCTTGGGTACCTAGCAGCGAGCTGTTCTCAGTGATCATTGAAAGACTTGGAGAACAGTGAGTGGTGTGTGTGGAGACTGAAAGCTGTATCCTCATTTCAATTCCTTCCAAACTCAAGAACAAGTTAATTCTGGGAGGGTTAATTCACATTCAAAAAGAATAGAGGACAGGCCCTTCCCCAGGCCTCTGTTTTGGAAGACTTAGGATTAGCATCTTGCAAGCAAGATGCTTAGACTTCCCTTTGGAGGCAACTGCCTTAGCACACAGACATTTGAGAGAATGGTCAACCAGGACTGGCAGAAGATGTTTCCTACCCTGGGGAGTCTCTGGTGCTATTCATGTGGAGAGATTGATCAGCTGCATGCTGGGGTCAGGGTGGTGAACCCCAGGAGGTTTGAAAGAATCTGGGAGACACCAGCCTGAAGCTTCTGTCTCTCCTTGCCTGGACCATCACTGTAGCAAGGGCATCCTCCTCTTCCTCCTCCCTAAAGAGCTATGTTGAGCCTCTTCCTCACTCAAGCCTCCCAGAGCACCTCTTCAGAAATGTACCACCATCCTTTGAGTCAAGACCACTGGTGCCCTTGGGTCCTCACTCTTAGTAACATATCCAGGCATTTGCAAGGTCTTGTCTTTTTTCCCCTACAAATCTCTTGGCTAGGACCCCCGCGCATCCCCTCCCCCCCCCCCCCGCCACACTCTAGTCGAGGCCCTCCTTCCCATACCTGTGGCCATCCTGATCCTCTCTATGCTTCACTGCCAGCTTGGGTCCCATCACATCACTTCTGTTCAGTTAGTGCCGGCACAGCTCCAACAGACCTCTTGGAGCCAGTCTCACAGCCTGGCCTCAGTCTTGCTTTTCTGTATTGTTACCCACTCTTCCACTCCACCCTTTCTTCAGTCCAGACCGGCCTGGTCACACAAAACACTTTGTCTCCTCTCTCAATGTCTTCATGCTGACTCTCCCCTTTTCCTGGAATGGCCTGCGTCCTCACTTCCTCTTGAACTCCTGATTTCCTTCAGGCCTCATCTCCCATGACACCTTCAGAAGTGCTGCTTGGGCCCCCATGCTCTTGGTGCCTACACTGGCATAAGGTTACCTGGCATCTGTTAGTTGTACCTATGTACACATGTCTCCCCCATTAGAATGTAAGCTCCTTGAGGATAGAGACTGTATTGCTTTTATTATTTAATAAATACTTACTGATTGATTGATTGGTTGGTTGAGAATCTTCCAGAGGAGTGCCCCACAAGTCTGTGGTCAGCCTTGGCCATTGGACATTTTTATCACTGACTTTGATAAAAGCGTAGATGGCATTCAGATTTGACATTCCATGCCCCAGAGCTGGGGAATGAGAGCTTGCTAGTCAAACTTTTGTAGCATTCCAGAACATTTCCTGAATCTACTAAAACAAGCTAGAAGAGGGATCCAGGCAGAGTCTTCACGTGGGATTGAAGGATCATTTCCCCAAGTCCTGCTATAAGCTTCATTTTAGCTGCTGCTAGGATCTGGAGGCCAAGAAAGCTGTTCTTGACTTAGACTGGGATGAAAATGAGGAGTCGGTCATCTTGTCCTTCCTGCCCTGCTCAGACCATCTGCACTCTTGCATTCAGTTCTGACTGGTCACCACCATTTGCTAGGGATGCTGACTACCTGGGGAATGTGCAGGCATGCTCAGTCAGCATGGTGAAGGACCTGGGGCTTGTGCCCTAAGAGGAAGGTGGAAGGAACTTGGGGTTCCTGCTATAGAGGCCTCATTGCCCTCTTCAGTGGTTAGGAGGGGCATCTGTGAGATTCGTTACTGACTTGTAACATCCATGGCCACAAAGAGAACAAATACGGGCTGCTTTGAGAGAGACCTGGTTTCCTTTCACTGGGGGGTCTTAAAATGGGTGTCTATGTATGCTCAGTCCTGGGGGTGCAGAGACTAGAAGGGAAACAGGCCCTGCATTCAGGTGGCTTCTGTTTCTATTGAGAAGAGGCACGGGGGTGTGTGTATGTGTGTGTGTGTGTTTCTGTGTCTCTGTGTGTGAGTGTTGAGTTGTGTGTGTGTGCGTGCGGGCAGTATACTACAGAATAAACACAGTTAAATCCAAGGTTTACAGTGACGGCCTGTGAAGTTGGGGGATCTGGGAAAGCATCCCATAGGAGATCATCTTGAGCCACGTCTGCCAGTTCTGAATCTGTTGTAGGGAGGGGGCCCTGTTCAGATTTGGCTTAGACTAAATTATGGATGAGGTCTCGTCCAGTGCTGAATTTCTGTGGTAGTTTGTGTTTTCTTTTAAGTTTTGTTTACTTGAAGGATTCAAAACAAAAAAATACTAACAGAATTAATTTTATTTGGATATAGGTAGAATAAATTTGTATTTACATGAGGACAGTGAAGAGAAATTATTCAAAGCTCTTAATCCATGTAAATGTCAAGTTTGTCTAAAAGTTATTCTCTCACGCCCAATGTTGTTGTTGTCGTCGTCTCCGTGTAGCCTTCCTTAATGCTAAGCTCGATGGGGGAGAAAAGTTATATTTAAAAAAAGCACAGACTTCTTACTTACTGGCACATGTCAGATGTGAGTGGTCACCCTTCTCCATCCCTCCACCCCAGTTTAATGAAGGGAAGGGAGAACGTCCAAGCCATCAAGAGAAATAGGAGACACGGAATAAGGATCCTGCATTGTGGAGCAGTGGGAGGTGTTCCCTTGTTGGGATCCCTGTCAGGAATGGAGCCATCCATTGCTGTGTCTGAACCATGCCTAAATCTCAACATTATCTCTGCCCCCAACTTCTGATAAAGTTGAAATGCCTAACTCTTAGAAAAATCAAGAATGTTAAAAAGCGGCGATGACAACAGAAAAAAAGAACACATGGATGTTGTTGAAACAGTCCCTCTGGGACAGCCATGTGACCCAACAGTTTGGTCCAGACCTAGTTATAAATGCCCAAAGTGAGTCCTCCCATCATGAGAAGCTCTCTTGTTAACATTGGCATGGTGCACTGCTCATCAAACTTTTCTTGTAAATTTGGGTAAATAGAAAGTTAGATGTTTCAGCCCCTTGCTTTAGAGACTCATATATGAGTTCAGTTCAGCCACTGGTGGTAAAGAACCTCCTTGAGAAGGCCCTGTAGCAAATACAGGGTTAAGATATGGGAAAGCTCACTTTGACAACGCTCTGTGTCCTTACTGAGCTAAGCAGTGGTGACTTGGGCTCTAGTGGACCCTCCATCTCCCTAAGCTCATGGCCTCAGCTCCTGCCTCCTCCGACCTCTAGCCATACCTTCCCTTTTCCTGTGATTCTTGTCCATGGTCTTCTGTCAGTCCTCTGAAGAAGAAGCAAGTATGGACGCCTTGCTCTGGGTTTCCCCATTTCTCGTGGGTCTGTCTGTATGCTTCTGCTCCAGTTCCCTGCAGAAGTCTGGGCTTCTTCTTCCTAGAGGATGATGCCTTTATATAATACTTCTTGTTGGTCGTGTCCATTAGCTCAGCCTGTTTCTATGGACTGCTCCTCCTCTCCATTGGGGTAGCTGTAGCTCAAGTGCTATGGCCATTCTGGGCTTCCACAATTCACAGCCATGAAACATCCCTGGGTGATTGTTCTACAGATGGTGTTTTACGTTGGGCTGCAGCTGTTGAGAGCACTGGGACCTTTCTCAGTGTCCTCCTGCCCGATTCTGGACCCAGGGTTTCTGTTCATTTTGTATTTAAAGATACTTGAGGTTAGTGAGTAAACACAAATTCAGTAATGTCAGATCTTTGAGATAAAGTGTGTTGTGTTGTAGTCTCCCCTCTGGAACTGCCTAGCATAGACTCAGGGGCATTTGGCATGTATTTGTTTTGTTTGTTTTACTGTGTGAATGCTCAGCCCTCAGTGCATCTACTTCCTTCACTTGCCTGATGATATCATATATGGTAATAATCCTTTTTATTTTCCAGTAGGGCAATTCTGGTCTTAGGAAGAAAGTTGATGGGTACATAAGATTTGTGTATTAGAATGCAAGGCCTCAACATTTCCATTCCATTAAGTAAGAGGTACTGTGTCCAGCATTCCTTGTTAAATTATGAGATTCTAATTGCCATAACTAGTCATTATAATAAAAGTTCTGACAAGTCTGGTTTAGATTTTAATTTTTCTTCCCCTGGACTTACCTTCTGAGTTGTAAGGGATTCGGTTCACCAGTTGCTAAACATCTGCTGTGGGCAGAACTTTGTGCTAAGCCCAGGGGGACGTGCAGAGTTTGGCTAAGATCTGGGCGTCTTTCTCCTTCTTGTTCGTTCTTTCTGTGCTCTTTTCTGATCTGTAAATAGCCTGCTGACATGGGCAGATGGTTACTGTTACGTTTTCTACATGTATTTTGTAATTATGCATTAAGATTAGAAACATTGGGGAAAGTGGATTAAATCATTTCCTTGAACAAGTAGTCTTAGTTAATAAGAAAGAAACCTACACAGAACCTTCAGAACCTTACATGCATGGAAAAAACTTTACATCAAAGTTTGCCTCCATCAACACTCATTCAAATAAGAGTTACTGAGTCCTTTTTCCTTTGAGTTGTGTAGTAGGCAGGAATGTTGAATTTACTCCCAGCACCCACCATGGAGCCAGAAACACACTTTATCTCAAATATCTGACATTACTGAATTTGTGTTTACTCACTAACCTCAAGTATCTTTAAATACAAAATGAACAGAAACTCTGGGTGTCCTTTACTGTTAGAACTGTAAGTACCAATGTACTTAACAATTATTCATCCTCCCATAGTGGGTCGTTTTTATCTGTGTCCTGTGTCCTCTATATTTAGAATAAATATTTATGTTTTCTCATTTTTCTGAACTTAGAGATATAGGAGAATAGGTTTGAGCTGTCAGTTGTAATTCATTGCTTGGAAAGAAAGACCTTACACTGTTATTGTGTGGGAGAAAAAACTGTCTAAATCATTTCAGCAGTAAGCTTATAACCCAGATACCATCAGCATTTTACTTCTTGAAAATATATCTGTCATGAGTTACAGGAGGGCATGAGTATTTTATTTAAATATTTGCGGCAAGTTTAACTCTCTCCTCCCCAAAAACCTGATGAGGCAAAGATCACGTATCAAAAACACCAGTAAAGTGGTGTGTTGAGGCCCTGATTGCCTCACAAAGCCTGAATAGGGCCAAGTACACATTGGCAAAGCTGTTCATCCCATCTCCAGTTTCTGGCACTGGTGATCAATCGAGATCTTAGACTGAGAAGAGGGAACCCGTCTGCAAGTGCTTTTGGTTCAAACTGCCCATTTTATGAATGAGTGACCCATGAGTGAGATTTGAACTGGGCCCTCTGGCCCCAGAGCCAGGGAGCTTTCCACTCCACAGACCCTAATTGAGTGCAGCCTTGATCGTCCGTTCTGGAGCTAGGGGAGTGCTCACTCTAGGCAAGTCCATCAGAGGCCGCTAGTGAGGGCCCCTGGAATAGAGTAATACTTCCAGTTGAATTTCTGTTCTGGAACCAAGGAGCAGCTGAGAAGGAACAAATAAAACGAGACAAATCTGAATACACAATAAACTGCAAATATGAGAGAATTGTAGGCGACACGAATAGACTTGCATACCAGGTATCTCTCTTTGCCCTTGTGTTGTGAATTGTGAGTGTGAATCATTGGGACCTCCCTGGGAGACCTGGGGAAGTGGGCTGGTGTTTGTGGGAATTATCACCAGGGTCTGAAGACTGGCTCGGCTTCCTTTATAACTTTTACTGCAAAGCCACCGTTGTCCAGGGACCAAACTGGGTCACTGAGATCATCACAGCCAGGGGAAGCCACAGAGGATGGAGCACTCCACCTGGAGTCAGGAAGACTCATTGTGAGACACTTCCTAGCTGTGTGACCCTGGGCAAGTCACTTCTCCCTGTTTGCCTTGGCTTCCTCATCTGTAAAATGAGCTGGAGAAAGAAATGGCAAACCACTGCAGTGTGTCTGCTAAGAAAACCCCCAGTGGGGTCAAGGAGAATCAGACACAATGGAAATGACCGAGTAACAAAAAGACGAGTCTGTTAGCCGCAGCCCTTCTGACGTCTAGGAAGGCCGTGATTCCCAGTCCTCCTGCTCAGTTTGTAATAGGGAGACCTCCCCCTTTCTTTAATTTTAACTGTCATTAAACTAGTGAGTGCTGGCTCTCAGCCTTGGTAAAACCCATAGATGGCTCTCTCTGAGCGGGCGTTGGCTGCCCTTTGGGACATCATTCCTCCTGCTGGTGGTTGCCAGCCTGAAAATCAAGGTGCTTCCTTCGTGCTATTATGATCGCAGAGAAACTTTTTCCAAGGGCACAACTCTGCCCTTGGTCCCCAGGTCCTTGAATGAAGTGGGATGTTACATGGCAGCTGAGCTCTCTCTCCAGAAACGTTCTGGTACCCTGTCAGATCTTAGTAGTCATCCCACCCAGCTACACTTTCATTTCACAGCTGAGGAAACTGAGTCCCAGAGAGGTTACTGCAGCCCACCTCACTAGCTAGCAGCAGAACCAATCCTAATAAAGTAATGAACCTTTCTATAATTTTAGAGCATTTTTCTCCCAAAATGATATTCTGCGTGGATATACATTTTGCCAAATTTCCTATTATAAGAACCACTTTTCTAATCAAATAAATATAGTTAAATGTACCATTTTAGGAAGTATTTGATAATGAAATATGCTAATGCAAAGGCAGCTTACATTTACCATAGATATTGTTAATGCTAAATGACTCTTAGTGCATTAGCTGTCATCAGATTAATGACTTCATTAATAGAGCCATAATACATGCTTTAAAGGTTTTTTCTACTATTTCTTTTTTCCTTGCATAATAAATAGTATCATTTTATTAGTATAGGAAAGTGAACTGCGATCTTAAGGATATTTTTCACATTCAGATGGCGATGACGTAAATGACGACATCCTTGTGCCTTTTGTTCGAGGCCCAGGACCCAGTCACCATTTAGGACTGTTGCTCAGAGGGAAGCAGCGTATGGAGGAAAGTGGGACTGCCCAGTAGTGGTAAGGGAACGAACATTTACTGAACAGAAACTATGTGCCGGGCGCACAACAGCCTAGTGAGCCAGGTGTTGCTTTTATCCCCATGTTACAGTTGAGGAAACTGAGGCAAGGTAGCAGTTAAGTGACGTGCCCAGGGTCCCATCTACTCTACACGTAGCTGCCTCAGAGACTATTGTCAGCGTGTTTTATGATGACCTAGATGGCCCTTTACGAGTTTCTACAAAAAAATAAAAAGGGATACAGAAAGCAGTTCCCTTCTTTTAAGGGAAGATCTTTTCTTGTCTTAATAATTGGGCCCATTTTAATTAGTTGGATTCATCTCTTTGAAAATTATGATTGTAACAACCTGGGCTTCAGCACTGAGTTACTTTTAAGTTAACTAATGAATCGCTGACCTTCTAAATAGATTGATAAAGGAAGAAGGTCCGCTTTTCTGCTTTTGCTTGTGAAAATACTTGTGTGCCCTGTGTTTTTATCCATAACAAGCCAATTTTGGACCATGTGGCACCCGGAATCTTCTCTGGTGCCTCTCCTGCCCCTGGTGACCCGCCAAGCCAGACGGCTCCATGCATGGCTAGTGGTCTAACTGTGCCTTGTATCAAGGGCAGCAGGTTCCTGACACAGCGGGCGGCACATCCTCTAGTGGTAATGAGTGGGTGCTGACAGTTTCCCACTTCTGTGGAAGAACATTGTCATGAGAGTGCCTGGGGCCTCGCCCCATTTCCAGGAGTGAGTCTTCCTCTCTTTTGTTCTTCATTTTTAAATCTGTCTGCTCTGCAGCCATGCAAACTCTGGGTGTTCCATGAAAGTGATAAGGAATGCTCCCATGGAAGCTACAGAAGGTCAGGTCATCCCAGAGTCCACAGGAGCAGTTGTTAAATGCATTTTCTTTTTGTGGCCTCACTACTTAAGAATTTCAGCATTGGTGAATTTGTTCACTTAGTCAACCCTTGATTATTGTATCTTGCCTCCATGGGGAGACAGAGTAGTGTGCTGGGCAGTAGGGGGAAGCTGGCCCAGGATATCCAGCTTGTCCATGCATGCTCTCACCAGGCATTCCATCCCAGTTGACTGTTCTGCAGTGACCCCTGTCATCTGTCCCATTCCCAGGAGCAGCCCGTTGCTCCTGGTGGGATGTTGGCCGTGAATACCTTCTGTGGATGGTTGGTAGACTTGGCTATGGTCCAGAGGCTCCAGAGCCTTCAGCTTGTGACTGGTGAGCACAGAAGACCTAGCATGTATGGGGAGACAGAAGTGTGTCACGGGAAAGGAGCCTTCAGAGTCAGCGTAGGCCATCAATTCACCCTTAGGTTTGGGGCAAGGATTTAAAAAGATACCTACCAGGTGAGAAACATTGAGACTGAGGTCTGGGAGAAACCCCAGAGTTTATCTTGTCTGAGACCATGGAAGGGACAGTGACTTCCCTTCTGGCCCCCAGAGCTGCCTTAAAGAGAAACTTTCTGTAGGATTTCAAAAATGCAACTCTTCTATTTTTGGAAGTAACTGATAGGTTACAAAATAATTACGTGACATGCAGCCAATTTCCCAAGTGTCACAAATCTTCTAATTGGTTACGTGGTGGCTTCAGCTTTCAAACTGCATTAGCATATTACTGATGATAAGAGTGCCATTAATGCGATATAAGAAATTAATTACTCCGCGATAAGGCAGTGGAACTTATTTAATAAAGCACATTAGTTACTTCACACTGAATTCATAACTTAGGACACAGTTAAAACTCATATTAAAGGACGTGGTTTTGCTTTGAATCTAAGGTGGGTCTAACTGGCTCCTTTTCCTCCTAAACGAGTCTGGGGGCTTTGGGGTTTGAGAGGAGAGGAGCAGTGGAGGCTCCTCGACATGCAGCTGACCTGGCTTCAGATCTGGGCTCCCCCTGATCCTTGTGCTGCCTTGGACCTGCAGTTAGACCCTCCAGCCTCAGGCAGCTTCCTGAGGCATGGATGGCAGAGCAGGATAGAGGGAGCATCCTCACCAGGGCCTTGCCAAACAAGAGGAATAGTGGGGTAGACCATAACCAAACATGACGGGATTTTTACTTCTCTGGTTGCAGGCCTGTTGTACCAGTTCTGAAATTCACAGGGAAGACTGGGTTCTAAAAGCCAGTTTTCTTTAAAAAGTAGACTTTCATTGACACTTCCTGCTTTTACGTCATCTGCATTTCTCCCTATATCTACCGCCCAGAGAGCTCAATAACAAAAGAAAACGGAAGAGGAGGAAAGAAGAAAAAGTGCTCATCACAGTCAGGCACACATGGTGGTAGGCCAGCAGCCAGTGCCCCAGCTGCTGTGGTCTGTTTCCTTCCAGACTCGTGGAACTTTAAGAGAATCCTTGAGATCTTTTTGCGTCATCCTTGACTGGCTCAGAACTCCTTAGTACGTAAGGGCTTCTCCTGCCTCCCCTGAAATGGAAGGCTTTGTGTTTGAGCTGTCAAAGAATGAAAAAAGCGTGGACTTTGATCATGCATCCTCTTTACACAAGCATTTTGGGGTCACATCAGAACTCCCATTTCTAGCGAGCCAGCAACATCTCCTGACCCTTTCCCTGCCTCCATCGTCTTCCTGGAACCCCTGAAATGGAGGAAATCGTTAGAGATCCCGAGTGGTGACTGGGGCGCAGTGAGGGCTCTTCAGACCGGAGGGTGGTTTAGATACTCAGTCTTAAAAGCAGCATACACATATCCGCTTCCCCAAACAATCAAACTGAAATCCTTTTTCTCTGGTAAGAATCCCGCATGGCTCTTCCATATGGATGGGATCAGTCGTGTAACAGTGTTACAGAAAGCATTTTGTGTTTTCCCATGATCATTGATGTTACCAAGATAACCCAACTGCAGGGGATAGATCTCATTCTCACAAACTTAATTCTTTTCTTTCTGTCACTAAGTTCAAGGTCAGACTCCTTTGGTGAATGAATGATTCTGTGATGCCTTTATTCTCCTTCCATATTGTTGGATTGGTTTTCTTCAGTTCTTTTAGTTATGTAGCAATATGGGGCTGGAATTAAGTCGTGCCTGTTATGCAGTCCTTTTATATAAACACATGGAACCTTTAGAACCAAAGCTTGTAAAAACTTTCTGAAGACACTGGGCCTTTTCCATCATCCACTGAATGTTCATGGTTCTTGATGGATTTGTAGCTTAATAAGAAACCACAGTGACACAGCATTTATAGTCAATGATGGCATCAGGTTCCATTTCGGTGGCCAGATCTTTGGGTTCTTATAAAGGGAAGTTGCTGATTCATGTCAGTGTTCTGGTACCCAGGATGGAGGCTATTTATTACAGTGACCCCAGCATGAAGTAGAAGCCTAACTGGATGGAAATGGAAGGGGACTGAGCAAAGGAGATAGTGAAAAGATTATCGTGAGAGCCCCAGAATGGGACTGGTCACCTCCATCTGAACGAGAATGGGCTGCATCCCACATGCCTCTTGGAGTAGTGGGTCCTTGGGAAGGGCAGAGGGTTTTATTGGACACCCTGAACTATGCTTCTGGTACTTGAGGGAGATCTACCTGGTGTTGTATGGTTATCCCAGGATTGAGGCTAGACCTGGGGTTTCATTGACACAGGGAGTTCCTTCTGCCAGTGCAGGGGCATCTTTCTGCCTCAGTGTATAATCTTAGGGAGCTCCCAGGATCACTGAGAGGTTCAGGGGTGTTCTAGGACCACTGTCAGGATGCATCTTGATTCTGAAGCCAGCTTTCTCTCTCTCCCTAGTATAATATTTTAATGTGTGTGCTGATCAGCCTCCCAAGGGGCCTAAGGACCATCTCTGCACATGAATCTAGAATTTTTCCCCATATCTGTTCACAGTCTTCTGTCCTTCTATCCCTTCCACTCACTCCTGCCAAACCTTAGGCTTCATCCTTAGCACCTCCTGGCCCTCACCACTTCTTTAGGCTGTCACTTTGTTTGGCTAGCCAGCTAGCTATCATGAGACCCTCTGCACAGTTGTGGGCTGTCTCGCCTCTCTGTCAGCCAGCCCTTCCCTCCCTGCTGTTCTCTGACTCTGTTTAGGCCTTCTCCTTTCTCCATTCCCAGCCTAAAAGTGGGGGATCTGCTGGAGAAGTTCTTAGGGCCTTTCTTGACAATTCTATCTCAGGGAGCTCATTTAGGCCTGTTTGCTCAGGGTATTTGGGGAGAAGATAAGTCTACTGAGGCTAGTTTCTAGTTCCTAGGGGAGCATATGGGGCTGTACAGTCTTAGTTTCCCGTGTCCCAGGCGTCTTTCCCTTGACATTGTTCTGTCTTGCCTCTCCCTACCAAGAAAAGGCAGGATTAGAGCTCTTCTGGGCTGTGCTCCAATGCAGCCTCCTCTGGGAAGCCTTCCCTGATGCCCCCCGTTGTTTAAGCTCCCTTTCCCTTGTGTTATAGGCCATTCTCACCACTGTAACATAAGGAAACCACCTGAGGCTGAGGGCTGTCTCATTTTTGTCCTTTTTATGGCAACTTAAGGGTCCTCACCCGCAGGACAGTGCGTTACATGAAATGTTTCCTGGATTGAGTTTAATGAACTCCTGTGAGGATGGGGAGAGAAGCCTGTGCAATCATCTATTGCCTTCCACCTCCACCCCACCTTGGACTGCTTTCAGAGACTTCTCAAAGTTCTAGACTTGTCTTAGAAATCTTCCTGCAAGATTTAGAGACAGACTCCCACATGTGCTAACTGTGGGACCCTCACGTTGTGTTATCTTAGAGGACAGGACTGATTGCTTTGGCCCCAGGAGGAGGCCAGCTGGTATGGGGTTCAGACCTCAGCTCTGACCCTCACCACCAGCAAGTCATTGGTGAAATGGGGCTGTTCCCAGGTTCATTGAGGTTCGTGGCTGCTTGGTCTCACTGGCTCGTTCTGGCAGAGGCATGGCATTGTCCTGGTGCCATGGGGACCAGGCTGAGCTGCTGTGTCTGTGCTGTTTTGTTGATGTTGCAGGTTCTGTACTCCTGCTTATCTTAGGAAATTTCCTAGAATGTTTAGTGGCTTAAGTTTTCTTAAAGCAGGATGAACTTTCCTTGGTTCTAACTGTAAAAAGCTAATGTGCTGTAATGTTGTGTCACTCGAGTGTCTAATGAGCTATCAGTTCCCAGAGGATGCATGAAGATTCAAGGTTCACACTGAGAAAGGAGTGTTGAGATTGAAATGCAGGCATTGGCAGAAGATGCAGGTTTTTAGGCTGGCTTTTCAGAGTCACAGCCCGTATTACTAAGTCAAAATAATTACAAAGTGTGCTTTGGCACAGCAGCTTCACCTCCTGGAATCCTCCTCCTCCTTCAGGATCAGGTCAGGGTCTGGTTCTTCCTGGAAGCCTTTTATCAGCCTTCCACATGAGAGTGTGGGTATCCTTCCAGTGGCTCAGACCATGACCATCCCCCGGCCTGTGCAAGCCTTGTCCTCCCACAGATTCTCCACAAGGGGCCCCTCCAAAATGCTGGAGGCCTTTTGCAGTCCATGTTCCACTGACTGTTCCTGAGGCTCTCATGCCAGTGAGCTAGCCATGGGCACACACTGAAGTAGAACTTCTGCTGGCGTAAGGTAGCCCTTTCTCCCTAGTACAGACAACAGCACAGACATGCTGAGAAAGTGGGCCAAGCCCCATGCAGCCTCCTTGCCACAGCGATATCTTGGGGAAAGTGGGAAGTGGTGCTTCCACCGTGGCCTTCCCAAGGACAGGCCTCACTGCAGGAGCCTAGCCTTTGGAACCTGCCTTGGGGAATGGGCAGGGCAGGGGGGGGTGGGCCTAGGTCCCTCAGGCTTCTGGTACCATTTTTGTTTGTTCTTGGTGGATTGTTTTGATCCTGTTTTGCTTTAGGACCTTACATCATTGGAAAACTAATGATTTTGGGAATTAGTTGAATCGAGAGTAAAGAAATTTGATTTAACTTTTATGAGAAACTACTTGCCATCTCCTGAAGAATCAGAATCAAACATCCAGACAATCTGAAAAAAATCCCCACTTGTTATAAACAATTAGAAAATTGAGTAATAATTGTCCATTTGAAAGTTATTGGTGTTTTTACACTCAACACTACTTAGCAGGTTTTTATAAAGACCTGAGAGCATCTAATTATAATGACCAAACAGGACCCCAGTACAAGATGAAGGAAAACACCTTCAGCCTTCTACTGGAAAGGGGGAGCCTGGGCTGTGGGCATCGCACATGTTGCCAGAGGGAGCAGATAGGTCAGTTGGCTTTACTTAAGGGTTTGGGTGTTTTTTGTTTTGTTTTGCTTTTTTGTTTTGTTACAAAGGATTTGCTGGGGTTGGAAATGGAGAAGGAGCTAAGTTTGGGAGTGAATGAGGTTAAAAGAGCATCCATAACATTTTAAATTACTTTTTAAAATAATTTTTATCAAAGATTGATTTATAAATTTCAAGCTCAGTACATTAACCATGAGATACGGCAGCCAGAAAGAGAAGTGGCCTGTTGGGCAGCGTGATGTGAGGTGTGGCATCCAATAGTAACAAAACAATATCCTCACTGTGGCCCATCTTACCCAGCCAGCACCCAGGGTCACGGAGGTATCCACACCATTTGAGGATTCTTTGGAGGATGATGAGATGCTTCAGCCAGGAGAGGGGAAGCCTGGGCTGGAGCATCTGAGGTGCCATCTGGTGTTGGGCTCTTGAATGGTCTGGGGAGTTGGCTTGTTTTGTCTGGCTGTCTGGGAAAGCTCTCCTCCCTCACATGTGCTCCAGGAGAGGCTGGGTGACACTTACTCTGGACGTTGATGAGGGGATTGCAGCTCCTGGGGTTGGACTAGGTGGCCCTTCTAACTCTGAAGCCCAGTGGGTCTGTCATCAATAATAGTAAGGGTAATGGCTAGCTTTTATGTAGTGCTTCAAAGTTTGTAAAGCACTTTACCAATATCTCCTTTGATCCTCACAACAACCCTGGGAGGGAGATCCTGTTAGTACCTGAGGAAACTGAGGCAGGCGGTGGTTAGGTGATTTAGCTTAGGTTACAAAGCTAGTGTGTGTCCAACACAGTATTTGAACTTGGGTCTTCCTGATTCCAGGCCCAGCGCTCTGTGCCCTGTGGTGCCCCAGTGGCGTAGAGCAGCTTCTGACACTCTCCACTACTGTGCCAAGAAGGGAATGCAGCCCTGCAGCCATGTTCTGACCAAAGCAGGCTAGCCACATACTTGGTAGATCTTGGACCTCATTGAGGGTGTCCCCTCTGCTCAGGCAACGTTCCCAGCCCATCTCTGCATCTGTCTGTCTCTCCTATACGTTCACTCCACAGGCTCCACTGCCCACACCAAAGGCCATCCCAAAGAAGCCAGTGGAACCCCTGGCAGTCCCATTCCCTCCCGCCTTGCTTGCCGTGTGGTCAGCCCTCGCCCGAGTTTCCTGGGTGACATCCTGGGTGTATGTTCTCACCATCCTGTGCTCCTCAGAAGCTCTCTTTCCGTTTGGGCATACAGCATCAGTGACATGCTGGCATTAAGAAGGCAGGCCCTTGTTTCCAGGGGAGGCTTGAGGTCACTAAGGACCCCTGCAATTTCTCCAAAGCAAACCAGCCCAGGCTCCTATTTATGTTCTGCCCTGGATCTAAGTCACTGCTCATCCATACGACCTGTTCCAGATGCACATGCCAGTGGTCATGTGCTGGAGGTTGTCCACTCAAGGACTTATATGTGATGGCTACACTGAACTCCTGGGAGTGGTCACAGATCCTGAGCAGGAGGCCTGAGGTGTCCTAGGCCTACCGTCTTTCAGCGAGCACAGGTCCTCTGGGAGCGGGAGCGTCTTAAGGGCCTCCTCATCCACCTGGCTCCTTGGTGGGTCTCCTGCCTGCTGGCCAGCAGTGTTATCAGCAGACATACATCTTGCCCAGTGTCAGTGATCAGAGGGTCATTTCTGGGTTTTATCTTTCAAGGAATCTGGAATGATTTTTCCTGTATGGAAGGGGGCACCTTATTGAGAAAGTGCCCTGAAGGCAGCAGTTTGCTCTGTTGTTTTGTTTTTTTCAAAATAGAAGAAGAATTAATCACCCTGGTGTCTTGTCTTCGCTATCTCCTTCAGTTAGTTGCAGAATAATAACGACATGGTCTGTGGCTCGCTATGGCTGGCAGGAGCTGCTCATTCCCTAACATCCTCCTCCAGGTTACCCTTGGCCTGGAAATAGATGGTTCTTTGTAAGTGGGACATTTACTGTTTAAGTTGGTAGTTGGGCTCTGGTCACAGCAGCTCTATTTAGATAACAACATGGTCTAAGATTCTCTTCCACGCCCTCGATGTAATCTTCAGACACCTTGGCAATTCATTCATCAGGCTCTTCCCGACCTGTCTCCTCTAGAATATATTTCCTTTATGTATGTGTCTGCTCTGGCGGCTTTTTCAGTCTTTATGCCATTTAGTGCCATTTCTTTGGGAGGTGGGGGCAGGTGGATGAAATACAAATTTTATTTTTGGTTACAAACTCTCTCCCTTCTCCTCCTCCCCCCCACTATTGAGATGGTAAGAAATATGATACCCATCATACATAAAGTTGTACAAAATGTATTTTTACATTAGCTCTGTAAACCACCCCCCCACCCACCACCAAAAATAAAAAGGCAAGAAAAGTAAAGAAAGGAAAAAAAATCTGCTTCAGCCTGCATTGAAAATCCACTCATTTTCTAGCTGGAGGTTAAGCTTTTTTTTTTTTTTTTATCATGACCCTTTTGGAATTTTGGTGGTTCATTGTGTTGAACAGTTACTAAACCACTCAGCTGATCACTGTACGATGTTGCTGTTAGTTACTACGTACCTGGTTCTTGTGGTTCTGCTGACTTCATTTCTACATCAATTCATGTAGTCTTTCTAAGTTTTTATGAAATCGTCCCACATAGCACAATAATATTAGAATTATATACCACAGCTTATTCAGCCATCCCTGATCGATGGGCATCCCCTCCGTTTCCAGTTCTTTGCCACCACAATAAGAGCTACTAAAATGATTTTGTGCCCATGGGCCGTTTTCCCTTTGATTTCTTTGGGTACAGACCTAGTAGTGATATATACACAGCTTTATAGTCCTTTGGGGCTGTCCATAAAATTGTTCTTCAGAGTAGCCAGTTCACAACTTCACCGTCAATGTGATATCATTCCTGTGTACATAGAAGTACACATGGTGAGGGGGGACGGTGTTTAGAACCAGCTATGGAAGTGCCGCTGTCCTCATTGGCGAAGCTGGTTTATGAAAACAATATGGAGGGCTTTTCTGTTTCTCTTCTTGTTTCCCCATTTTCATCCATAAATGAAATTAAGTCCTTGAGATGACTTTGAATCTCTTGCCAAGCTTTTTTTATTTTTTTGCTTTTATTTTTTGGAGGGCAGTTGGGGTTAAGTAACTGCCAAGCTTTCTTTACAGTGCTTTTCCCTCTACTGCTTCTTTCCCTTTGTTCACAATTACCCATCCTTATTTGTGAGGTTTTACAGATGAGGTTATGTTCTAACCGGGTGTAGTATTTGGCTGTTGTGTTTTTCTCTGTTAAATATTGGCCAACTCAGGTTTTCTGGGCTTGATCTCCTTGTTATCACCACTAACTTATATCTGTGTAGTGAGTTTATAATCAGTGACAGGGTCATTGCCATGGCCAGAGTCACACCTTCATGAAAAGGCTCCTGGTGACAAGCACATCAGCATCCTGTGTGGATTTCTTGTGGATGGAGCTCTGGCAGCCTTGTTGCTAAGCTGAATATTCAGTTAGTGTGGGAGATAATGGGTGCTCCCCACCTGATTTGAGACATTTGAGAGATCTGTTGGCAGATGAGCTGCAAAGTATATACATATGGATGTATGGAATTGTTTCTTGGCCATGGAGTCATAGATTCAGAGTTGTCAGGGACCTCAGAGTGGTCCTTAGTCCAACCATCCCTAAGTCATAAGTCTCATCTGCAACACTCCCATCTGTGACTGGGGACTCCCTATCCCTTAGGTGTGCCCCCCATGACATTTCTGGGCAGTTTCTGGGTGACCAAGACTAAGGGCTGGTCCTGCCCACTGGGTATCTCAGAAATTAGCCTTCTGAAATTGGATTCCAGCCTCAGACACCTACTGTGGCGCTACCCTCTCACACCCACAGTTTCCTCATTTGTAATATTTTAGCTGCTGCTGCTGCTGCTGATGGTGATGCTGATGCTGATGATGGGAGTTGGGTACAGCTAGTCACCTGTGATGGCTCAGAGTATGATCACAAAGGAAGAAACAGTTTTTAAATTTTTCCTTGTAAACTTCCCATTGCCCCTGAAGGTGTGTTGAGTCCCACAAGGAGCCAGTTTCAGCAGGCTCAAGAAAGCCTCATCATTCCCTCTTCCTTGCTCCCCAAGAATAGAGATTCCCTGAGCACATGGACTAGAAAGTACCAGTACTGGTGCCACTGAGGTGGAAGAGAGGGAAGGGAAAAGAGAAAAATGGGCTGTAGACTTGAGCACAGTCATAAATGGCCAGTAAAACACAAAAGACATCCATAAAACGGACTTTCAGAAATCGGAATCGGTAACCCCCAAATAAGAATTGGAAGTTGTCTACATCTGTGAATAAAATGCTTTATTTCTTTATTGTTTTCCTGCCTGTTGTGTTTGCAGCCTGCCAGAAAAATCTGGGCAATTAATACCAGCACTAAATAAATCACCAGGAAGAGAAAAAAGAAGTTTGAAAATGATTCCAAATGGTTATTCCATTTAATGCCACACATTTTAGCTGAGGTTATTAAAAGCTTCCAAGTCTGATTTCATATTGTAGCTTTATATTTAATAGTTAAATATGCAGCTTCTTCTGTCATAAGAAAAGACTCCACTGGAGCTTTTTACAGTAAATTTAATTAAGCGTTTCCTGTAAGTTCATTTCAGTATCTCTCATGGCCCACTAGAGTTGGAATCCAGTTATAAAATAGTAGATTAATTGCTCTTTGTATTAAATGAAATAAGAATGCTAAATCTGCAAACTCAGCGAATATAACTGTGGTCTTCAATTGCTTATGCAGGGCCTTGGAAAACTGTCCCAGAGAACAGAACAGGCTGGCCGAGTCTTTGTAGCATGTGCACTTGACTTAATGAACCGAGTGTTTATGACTATGAAATAAATGCTCCGTTCAAAGAATTATGGTGAACTTGTAGAACGTAACAAACTCTAATTAATTTTGGTCAGAAGCATGCAGTAGGCTTATTTGGCCTAAAACATGTTCATTAGGGTCAATATTTTTTTTCATTTATTGAGATAAATTTTCTCCCATTGGGCAGCGCCAGCAGATTCCTAGAGGTGCTGGAGGGGAGGAGGCTTTCTCTCCGGGGGTCTTGTCTGCCAAATGGCAGAGGCTTCCACAGGCCTTTGAGTTGGCTAGAGTTCCTATATGTGGTTTTCAGTTGAGGCATTAAAAGCTGTCAAGGGCCAGTCTCAGGGCCAGTCTCTGACCCGGTCCATACATGGGAAGTCTCTGGTCCAGGATTTCTCCCAAGCCAGCTCCCTGTGAGGGCTATATTATGTCTTAAGGTTGGTTCACCATCTTTTCCTGACTTGCAGGAGTTTAGGACATGATAACCGAGCAGTTACCTAGACATAGATGCATTCGAGGAACAATGGCATTAAAACATACAGATGTGTGGAAATGAACAAGGGCATTAAACATTTTCTCATGGGAACCTAAGAGATAATTGCTTTACACTCATTATATAAACCCTGCCTTCTGATCAATAAGGAACTGCCATGACAGATCCCGCCTGGCTCTGGCTCATGTCCATCATTCCACACTCCCTGGTTCAGCCTGTGCCCACTCTGATACAGGCATTAACATGACCTCATGCATCTCCTGCCTAGGCCTCAGTCTGCCCTAGTTGATGGTGATGGTTGTTGGCTTGTTGTGTTTTGTTTTTAACGGTTTCACAGTGGGAGCCCGGCTTTGTCTACCATCGGCACTGTTACAGGGGTTTGTCTGCCTTTGACTACTCAGAGGAGACTTTAAAGCAAAAAACTGATTCTGAAACAGTGTTAACCCTTTAAGATTGAACTTCCGCTGCTCTCTGCAGCCTATGACCGCTGGGGTATTTGTGCTGGGGAGAGGCGGGGCAGACAGACCTGGTCAGGTGCGGTTCTGCCTTCTGAGTTAGAACAGCATGAACCAACAGGACCCATGCTCATGAGAGGTATACCTGAGACCGTAGAGGCCTCAACTCAGCCTTCAGGTGCATGCCCTAGGGCTTCCTGGGTCCACTACCTGCATTGTTTGCAAATAGAAAGCGGCCCCGGGAGCTGCTCCTCTTGTGTTGCTGAAGGGGAACACTAGAAGAAGGTTCCATCGTACATTTTGCTGCTAAAGAAATGGGGCGCCTGTGCCTCGGCGCTGCTCCACGTGCAGACCCGCCCGGCCAGGAGCGTCCAGGTGAAGGGAATTGGCAAGTCCCAGAGAAGGAGGAAGCCGATAGGGCTGGCCGCGGCGGGGGGGCAGGGGGGTGCGGAGCAGAGCGCCTGCTTCGCCTCCCGGAGCTGGGATGAGTTTGGAAGCAACCAACGCCGTCTTCAGCCCTTTGAGAGAAGAGGGAGATGGCTAAGGAGGCCGTAGGGCTGCGAGCTCTGATCCCCAGTTGAACCCAGCTCTGAGTAGATGCATGCCCTCTCTGTGCCGCTTGCCACATAGGGGAGGACCCGGGACTGCTTCTCTGGGTCCTCCCTCCAAAGTTTCTGTGGCTCCGATGTGGGGAGAAGTGCGGAAAACACTGGACTAACTGGCCGTGTGCCGCAGTGAGCATCCCCAAGCCCTTGCACCACAAAGAGGGCCCTAAGAATCCAAGGAGCGAAAGTATTTCCCCAGCAGAGCTTAATGAGGTCGCCCGTTCAGAAGGGAGCCTCGTGGCTTCCTGCTCTTCCTGTTGCCAATGTCCGTCCGCCTTGTCAGGGCAGTCACTAAGATGATGAGTGGAGCCAGACTTGACCTCCCGCCATCTCGTGCGGGAAGTCCCCGGCTGTCGGGTCCTTGGATCACTGGCCTTTCATCTTCATAGGGTGCCAGGCTCAGAGCTGGGAAGCATCCAAGGGATCCTCTAAGCCAGCCTCCTTTGTACACTGGAGGAGAGCCTCAGTGCGGCTTGGGGTGACGGTGTTGGGACCTTCCTGATGCCATCCTCAGCCCTTCCCCCTGTGCTTCTCCCCAGGCTTCATGCAGCTGACCATTTGATGTTTTAGTTGGGTTATCTGTCTAGCCAGGACGCAGACCCCGGGTTTTATCTGAACATTAGGTTTCCCCCAGCAGCACTCTGCTCAAGGCAGGTGTTTAAAGTAACCGCCATCTGCTCTAGTGGAATTACTGCAACCAGATGTGCCCCTCTGTCAGCACAGCGGGAGCAGCTGGGGCCTTAAGTCAGGAAGGCCTCTGGGTAGCAGACAGGACCTTCCTCATCTGTAAAATGGGAATGATAATACCTCCCTCCCCCCTGGCTGTGTGACCCTGGGCAAGTCACTTAGCCTCTCCTGGCCTCAATAATAAAAGTACCTATGTTGCAGGGTTAACTTTAAAGTGCTAAATCAGTGTCAGCCGTCCGTCGCCATTAGGATTAAGCAGAACAATGCAATGAGCTTGGAGGCGCTGTATGATAATTGTTTTTAACGGTGAGGAAAAGCTCTCTGGGGGGGCCTCCTCTGCTAGAGCTTCTGTGGGTGCAGATGGAGAGCCAATGGCGCCCTGGCGGCACATGGGTGGGGCCCTCTTCCTCAAGGCACTGGAGAGAAGCGCCAGTGGCCAGTCAGAACCGCCATGGCCGGGGATGCAGCCACAGGAGGTGCTCCAGGGCTGACCAGAAGTTTTGGGAAGCCCTCGGGACCTTGGCAGCATCCCCCCCCCCCCCATGCAGGCACCGAGGGCGTGGGCTTGGTTAGGGTTAGAGTTGACACTGGAGTGCCCACATTAGAACCATCTGGCAGCTGGAGCTCCCCACTGGAATGTGGCTTCCATGAGAGCTGGCCTGCTGTAAGTCCAGCACTGTGCATGTAACAAAGGCTTCATGCACTGGCTCCCTGGGAGAGTCGCACCCGCCGGGCTTGGTTATAAAAACATCCACTCTGCTAATGGGTACCTGTGGCGGTGCCACGCAGGATGTTTTAGTGAGGTGTGCAGATGCCCAGAGGGGGTGAAGCACATTTGTGCACGAGACCTTGAGTTGTTCTGCCTTGCTGGAGAATAGGGGGGATGGTGATGGAATTACCCAGATAACTGTTACCCTTATAGGGAAAGATGACGGATGTGTAAAAATAGCCTGAAAAGAGGGGAATGCCTGGTTGGGGGGGAGGGGCAGGAGATAATCCAAAGAGGTGAGTTTGGAAGAATGGTCAGTTCCTGGAGATGATGAAGTCTGGGAATGCAGCTGGGTAGGGAAAGATGAGTGTTGTCCTTATGCGGAGGAAGATGAGGGAAGTGCTCCCAGATGTCCACCAGAGGGACCACAAAGTCTGGGCTTCCGCTGTGTTTAAAGCAGGCACCCTCATGCCAGCCTCTGGCTCCTCTGCTGTGTTTGTGAAAGTCTTTGATCATGTCCCTGGGGCTGAGGGTTACTTCAGAGTTAAACATTTTTGTCTTCCTCTATTTAGAAACACAGAAGTGCTGTGAGACTAGGATTGCTGTCTAGCTCAGGGGCTGATGAAAGACCCCCACAGACTTGGGTGGGCAGTGCGCTGGCAGCCTCTCCTATTTATTCTCTGGAGGTCACCATTGCATTTGGGGCACAAGATGCTTAGCCATCCCTAGGGAAACAGGTGCTGTGATGTCACTCCCTTTCCTCCAAGAGAGGGAGGGAGGGAGCCCACTGTGAATTATGCTCCCTCCCTCCTGGAGCTGAAGGTGTAGAAGATTGTAAACCCACACCTGCCTGACATGCTCATGTTTCCTATTTTAGACCTGACTGATCTTCAGATAACTGATGGTGGTGCAGGTAATTGGGAAATGGGCAGACCTGTCAAGAAAATATGCTGGATGGGTCCAGACAGCGATGCCGCAGCACATAAAGTGTCTCTGAAGTTAGATTTATTATCTTTCATCAAATAGCAAAGTAAAAGTGTCTGCTTTCAAAAAAGGGAGAGTGAGAACACTTCATTGGCACATCTGTTCAGAAGTCCTCTTGAGGACAGTGATGAAATATGTTCGTTTTAAAAGCAGAACATGGTCAAAGAAATATAAAAATAACACCCACCAAAAAGCTTCCAAGACCATCCCATTTCACCCTCCAGATCTTCGGAGTTCCTTGGAAGTGAGTAAATGGATGTCGGAGCAGCTGTGTTCACAGGGAGAGTGAAGGATTTCTCTTATTTTGAGTAGAGTTGTTAAGTTCTTGCTAAAACGTTCACAAATACAGATAGCCATTTAATTTTTTTAATTCCATTCCACAGGAGGATGAAAATGAAGCAGAAAGAAAAGAGGCCTCCCAGGATCTTAGCCTAGAGCACAAAGCCCCGAAGAAGTAGTGGATTCCTGCATGGCGGGAAAGTTAGCGCTGCACGTTGTAGTTAAGAGAGTCCTTGGTGTACAATTTTCAGAATGCTCTCAATAAAGTTGTTGAGAATGGGGTCTCGTGCCTGTCTGAATTCTTTTTCATGATTCTTGCAGGTGTTTTGTTTTTTTATATTCACATTTCCATTACAGAATTGGCCATTCCCCACTTTGGCATTTTCATCATAATCCCAAGAGCCACTTTACCCTGAAGCTGAGAAGCCCCCAGTTAAGCCATCATTCTGGGGTCAGAGGCCTTCGGTGCCCTGGACTGAGGGACATTCCAGGCCTTCTCACGTTCCTTCTTGCCAGGCTCAGGTGTCATCTTCCTGGTGAGATCCTCAGGGCTTCAGGAGGGAGCAGCGTGCTTTCAAAACTCTAAATTTGATGTCCAAGCCCCGAAAGGGACTGACCATCTTAACCTGAGGTGGCCCAGGGCCACAGTAGCAGCAACTCCCAGAGAAGTGTCATCCCACTACCCCCACTCCATAGGAGCCCTCCTGGGATGGATGTCAGCCCCGCCCCCCCACCTTCTGATGCCCACCTTAAGAAATATGGAGTTTATGGCCATTGTCTCATTGGCCTACAGAACTCCCCTGTGAGTTACACATTCAGGCATCATTTCCATCTTGCCCATTGGGAATCCGAGACCCACACGAGGCACGTAACTCCCCCAAGGTTAGACACCTGGTGATTGGGCTTGGTCTGTAGCAATCCTTGATTTTCCTTCTTCAAATGGGGAAGAAACCACCCAGCACCCAGCCCTTAGCACATTGACTTTTGTGCATAACTTTTACAAGTCAAAATAATGGTGAGGGCAGGGCCCAGAAAAACCACTTGTGGAGTCCATCTGCATCCATCCCAAAGCCTTTTATGTTGGGAGGTCAGAGAGCTGGCCTTGGCTCGGAGAGGACAGAGTCCTTCCTCTGACTCACCCTGGCTGGGTGACCCTGCACAGATCCCTGCGCCCATGGTTCGGTCACCGAGCACGTCTAAGCACTCACTCCCCTACAGGTCCTGAGGGAGATGCTGTAGCAGCTCAGTGCCAGCGTCCATTACAGGCCTGGCCCTGAGTCAGTGGGTTCTTTAGACCTAATAGTGCCATGGAACTCAACAGCTTCAAACGCATTTTAATCACAGAATTTCCAGAGAGACAATGTATCCACTCAGTTGAGGGGAGGGAGCCCTTCATCCATGGGGTACCTGGCCTCTGCCAATGCAGAGTGCCACATTTGTGTGCCGCCATGTCCATGGGCAGGGGCTCCCTCTGCCCTTCTGTGTGTCTGGAGTCTCCTGCATTCAGTACTGTCGGCTCCATCCCTTTACTTGAAGGACATCTCAAGAACTGCTTGTGCATCATTTCCTGTGTAAAAGTGCTTGGTGCCAGCTGTAGCCTGATGGTGTCTCCGTCATTGCTCTGGCTCTTCCGAGATGACAGCACGTGGAGCTGGTTTTGCAGTAGTGCCACATGGTAGGAAAAAGATCGGCGGGCCAAGGTGCAGCCTGGCGTTATTGAAAGTCCTGTGCAGCTTCCCACGTGGGATCCATCATGCCTTCCTTCACTCAGGTGGATTAGAAACCTGGCCAGAGGACCCTGAGAATGGAGGATGGTCTTCTGGGGTGCAGGGCACATCTTCACATGTCAAGCCTGGGTAGAAACTGGGAAATTCATTTTAATTTTAATTAATCTAATGGAGAGTTCTTTCTGGCTCAGCTGGGCAGGAACCCCTGGTGGCCTAGCAGATCACATCCTGTCCCTGACCATTGGATCACCTTGTCTTTAGGTCTCTGGGCATGTAGGGGGTGGGGGTGGGAGAGACTTTTTTTTCCTTAACGACTTGCTCCTATACACCAGAAAATCTGCCCATTATAGTGGCCAGTTTGCCAGTGTGGGTGTGCTCATTCTGGGGAAAGATTTGCTTCAAACTGTCAGTACTTAACTTCCAAGTCGGATTCTAGTGTGGGTATGCCCTTCTACTAAAACAGGTTCCCACCCCCTAGGATATGATATTCTTTAGTTTCTGTGATCCAAGTTCATTGTTGGACTTTGGGTAAAGAGCCAGGCTGGCCCTGGTCTCTGAGCCCCTGGCATAGCCCTAGAGAACCAGGGGCACTGGAGGAGGAAGGGGGACTTAATTATCACGACCCATCAAACCATCCAGTTCACCTCCCACAAGAATACAGGAACATTGGGGAATGGCAGCCCATACACAGGGTGGGACAGTGGTTAACAGAACCTCAAGGATGCCTGCTACCTCCTCGAATGGAGTGGGACTTATATCAAGAGGGTCAGGTGGGAGAGGGTGAGACATCTAAGACATACTGCAGGTCCCAGATCCCCAGTGAAAGCCTGGAAGGGACTTCAGAGACTAGTCCAACCTCCCTACTTTACAGATGTGGAAACTGAGGCCTGTGCAAGTTACATCATTTCCCCAAGGTCACACAAGCATTTAGGAAGCAAGGCAAGGTTTGAACTTTGAGCGCTCCCTGACCATTGGAAGACTTTCCATCAGCCAAGCAGCATTTATTAAGCCCCTTCTGTGTTCCAGGAACTGTGTTGTTGCCAGGAATATGAAACACTAGCCCCAGCCCCAGTAATTCCAGAGTTTACGGTCTTTGTTTAAGCAGGTAAAGAAATCCAAGATGATCTGAGGGAAGCAAGAGCGCTGAGAAGTGGGGAGGCTTGGTCCAAGCCAAGTCAAGCCTGGAGTGAAGAGGAATTCAAAACCAGAGGCCAGGCTTGGGGAGGCTCAGTGAGGCTGAAGGATGGCGTCGTCCCTCACTCCTTGTTCTTGGGTCAGACGAAGCACTGCTGGCAGAGGGGCTCATGGCCTCTGGCGCATCAGTCGTAGTGGCTTCTTTCCATGAAGACTGAAGGTTGATTAGAAACTGGTTCCATTTCACATGACTGAGAGAAAACCATTTTTACCTGGTGATGAAGGAGCCGGGTTCTCACCTCTGCCGACACTCGTGGGGCTGTTAGGGCAGGGAACGAGCATCTCTCCGAGGGGAGCCTATGTGCCTATGTGCACTCCTCATCTCATCAGCCTCATTATCTGCAGAGGAAGCTTGGGGACAAGCACGAGGTCCGCCATGCGTCTGATTTGTTTTAGGAGAACAATTAATTTCCTTGTTACAGGGCCTAGAAAGAGCAGCCCTGTAAAATCCCTGAACCGTGAAAGCTATTTCTGCAAGGGCTTTAAATTTGGGAACAGACTCATGAAATTTATAGCTCTGATGAGAGTCTCTTTGCCTGCAGTCAGAACAGAGCCAGATCATTGGTTTCCCAGCAGGCCACCGACGTCTTCAGCATGCGCTGGGTGCCATTAGGCTCTTCAGAAGACAGCCACCATCCCATTAACATCAAGGAAACTCACCGTGAAGGCACTGTGGAAGCCTTTTGTCTACACCTGCAGCATGCTAAGGACCCCCCGGGAGCAGAAGGGAGACCCCACTGTCTGTGTCCTCATCTATCCCTCCTGTGATGCAGCCCAAGCTGGGCTGCTGACACAGCCGCCATTTCTGAGCTCTGAAAAGACCCATGGAGGCATCCCAGGTCCACAGCAGCTCATACTTTATATAAACAGTGCTTTAAGGTTTATGGTGTGCTTGACAGACATGGCTTCAGGCATGTGCCACAGGGATTGTTCCCATTTGACAGATGGGGAAACTGAGGCTCTCTAACCATAATGCCATTTCTAACCCTAATTCCAAATGTATGTAGTCTCAACGGACCCCTCTAGGCCACAAGGCAATCCTTTTATATTCCCCTAATTGACTCCCAAACCTTCTCATCCCTCCTTGAACTTCCCATGGCTCCCCCTCAGCTGATAACCCTGTCTCGAGGGCATTTGCTGCAAGTCCCTTCTCCTCCCCTCCTACTCCTCATCTTAGACCACCCCGATGCCTGCTGCTGCTTTCTCCCCCTTCACCTCCTCTCCTTGCCATGGATAGCATTCTGGGCTAGGAAGAACTGAATTCAAATGCAGCCTCAGTCACTTAGCAGTTATGTGACCCTGAACAAGTGCTCTAACCTTGCCTGACTCAGTTTGCTTGTCCACAAAATGGAGATGATAATTATCATAAGGAAACTATGAAAAAAATTGTGAATCATTTTGGAAACCTATAAGGGCTGAACAAAGCATGATGATCATTTCCCCTCCCACCCCCTGCTCCCTCTGTCAGCCCGTCTCTCACTTAGCTTCACTCTCCTCTTGACTGGCTCCTTCACTAATCATAGAAGCATAAAGTTTTAGGTTTGGAAGGGGACTCTGGCCATCTGGCCAGACGCATGCATGAGAGCAGCTTCCCAGTGACACACACACAGCATGCAGCTGGCCTGCCTGCGTTGGACGATGTGGAGAGAGAGGAGCCCCATGCCGTGGCAGCCTTTTCCTTTCTGAGATGATTCTCATTGTCAGGAGGGTTTCTGGACATCCAGCCCGAATGGTGACTTCTGCTGTTCTTCCTGCTTCTGCCCTTTGGAGCCAAGTAGGAGAGATTGACCCCTCCTCCAACATGTGGACACAGGAGTCTTGGCGCCCAAGGCTGCTATGCTCCAGGCTCAACATCATAAATCCCTCGGCCAGCTCTCAGATGCCCAGACCTCCAGGCCCTTCGCCCCAGCTGCTCCCTGCCCCCCAGCCCCTCACTAACTAGCTTCCCCTTGTACTTCATTAGAAACTAGTGCCCAGCCCTGAGCTCAGCCTCCTCCTACGGCCTGACGAGAACAGAATCCAGTGGGGCTGCCCCCCCCCCCCCACCGGGAAAATGGGAGCCTTTAATACAGCTCCCACTGCATTCCTGGCTTCTGCTGCCTCGGCGCCTCTGCTGGCTGCATTGAGCCAGGCGGAGCTGGGCCTTCCTCATCTCCTGTTTGTGCGACTGCTTTTTGGATCCAGGGGGACAGCTTGGGGAGGATTCCCTTGTTGCTGCTGTTACTGCTGCTGCTGCTGCTGCTGCTGGGCTAGTTCTCACCAACGTTCCTCAGCACCCACCACCTTCACACTTGGAGGTAACTTTGGGCTGTGATGGCCACTACAAATGTCAGCATACAAACCCAGCCGGCCATCGAGGGGCTTTGGCCTCTCTTCAGTCTGTCACTGCCCAGGAACCTTCACTGGAGCTGAACTGGTTTCTTCTTTTCTCTGGCACGTTTGTGAAAAGTCATGTTAGATACTCAGAAGAAAACAAGGTGTGAGAAAGAATCAGAGATTGAAAGGGCCTTTGGTGCTAGTGATGGGAGAGGGAGAGGCATTGGGCATCCCACCTGCATATTGTGTGTGTGTGGAGGGGGAGTTGGAGGGGCTGTCTTCTCTAAAATCTGCAGAGGAGGAGACACTTCCCAAGGATCCAGGCCTATAAGAAAGGGTATGGGAGGCACAAGGGCCATGGGCATCACGCATCCCACTCAACCCACACTTCAGCCACCCACAAATATGATCAAGTAGGAAAGAAGGAGAACCTGGGACCCAGGTCTGCAGATGAGTGTCTCATGTGAGGAAACACCCACACCTCCTTGGGAGCTCAGCCCAATGTAAAGACAAGCTTCCCACAATCCCCCTGGCCAGTGATGCCCTGAAGAGCTGGCAATAAATCTGCCTATTCATCAGCTGCTGATCTGTAGTGAAAGGCCGTGAGGAAGGCCCCGTATCACCATCCATCTTGCTGACCTGAAGGCTGCTCTGCAGGTGGGGTGAGGCAGCCACCATTCTGTTCTCTCAGTCACACGGCTTCTAGACATCATGCCTGTCTGGTCTTTGGGGCTGCAATCAGGCCTGGCCATATTTCCCCTCTTCCTGCCACCTTCCATTACTTGTGCCTAGATAACTCACCTCTCCTTGACACAGAGGGCTTGAAATACAATCTCTTCTCTGTGTGTGGGTCGATACATGTGTGTGCAGAGATAAGCCAGACCATGATGGGGTAGGAAGCAGAGGCATCTGTCCCATCTGTTTGGGATGAAGAGTAATTCAGATTAGAGGTGCTTTTAGCCTCCTGCTGCTTAGAGAGATACAGGCCTCCTCCCACCACCATGTGTCCTCTGAGTGTCTAATAACTCCCCAAAGGTACCCACTGAGGTCATGGATGGGGCAAGCCATGGCATTTAAAGCAAAACTGACACTCAAAGATGGACAGCAACATTCTGTAAACATTCTAGTTACAAATGATGATTCTAACCAGGAAATGTTCTCAATATTGCAAGGGATGCGTGGGGTCACTAATGTGGGCCCCTCTCTGGTTGTGCAAATTGTAACATGTGTACACCTGTTTCTGTGCCATTTCTGCCCGTGTGCTCCCATAGGCCCTCTAGGAGGGATCCTCCCAACACCCTGGAGGCCTCCTCCAAACAGGATCTCCCCAACATGCTAGAGGCCTCCTCTGGAGGGAATCCCCCCCCCCCACCCAGTGCACTGGAGGCCTCCTCCAAACGGGATCTCTCTGATGTGCTGGAGGCCTGTTTCTTTGGCCCCAGAGCCATGGTCTGGCTGGGTAGTTATCATACCTTGTTCTTGCCCTGTAACTGGCCCATCCTTTTTTCTGGTCATTCATTTCTTGACTACTTCTTGCTTGTAGGTTGTCATGGCAACCATGAGGCTCTCCATGATCTTCCCAGTGACTGGCCACTTGGATTCTTCAGAAGACAATGTATCTTCTTGGTCTCTTCCAACACTCACTCCAAAACTCACCTCTTTGTCTTTGCTAATATAGATATTGCTCCTGCCTTCTTGAACTCCTTCTAGGGCAATCCAGCAAACACTTATTGAAGGCCCTCTGTTTGCTGAGCACGCACATGCTGGTCCTCTGGCCCAGAGAGAGCTTAGTGCCTGCCAGAGGGACAACTCAAAGCACTCGATGGGAGCCTCAGAGGGACAGGAAACAAAATGGGATTTCTGAAGGCTGATGGGGAGGCAGCCACCCATTGTCACAGTGGTGAGAGAAGCTTCCCTGCAGGAGGTGTCATTGAACTGGAATCAAAGGAAAAGGATGAATTCATCTGGTAGGCAAAGATTTGGGTAGAGGGAAGGAGAGATGAACAAAGTCAGAGGCAGGAAAACATATAGTGAATGTAAGGGATAGGAACAATTCCATTTAACTGAGATGTAGAAGGCACAGAAGGCTAAAAAGATAGGTTTTTATGAGTTTGTGGAGCACCAGGAGAAGCTTGAACTGTCCTTGGTAGTTACTAGGCAGTCATGAAAGAGTCTTGGGCTGAGTGAAACGACCTGATTTACATACGTGGAAGAAAATTAAATTGTAATGAAGAGAAAGTGGAGGTACTAAGGGGGATTTGTACCTAGGTGTTAATGGAAAAGGAAGAAGAAGGAGCAGTTTTGGTTTTGTGTTTGTTTTTAAATTCCAGGTTGTGGGTGTGGCCCAAGATTCAGGTATTAGGGTGAATTTGTACAGATTCCTGCCCAGACATTCCATGGGTAACCAGGAGTGTGTCATACAGTGATTTGTGTCATCTTTCAATAACAGCCCAGCGAGGACCTGTGTATGTTGCTGGAGAACTAGTTTCTCCTGAATTCACAAGGGCTCGCCCATGACCCAGGAACCCCATCTGTTGAGGCATTCAAGGGTCACCACTGTTATCAGTGGAATCACTTCTTTGTTGGTAATGAATACCAGGGCTCACCATCCTGCTTCTGGCTCTGCTATCCATGGGTTGTCCCCCTGGGGAGTTTTTCTCCATCTTACTCATAGACAGATGTGAAACTTGGGTCAAAATATACAGTGACTTGGTACCTACCTCCAACCACCATGCAATCAGTGGTTGCCAAATGGGAATGCCCCTCTCCCACCCGACAAGTCCCCTCTTTTCCCATTGGGGTGGCTTGGCTGCTCTCTCCAAGTTCACTTGTATGCATTCAAGATAAGATGGAATGCAAAGCCCCATTGTCAGACCAGATGGACAGTGGCATCCATGCTAACATTTCATAATTTATGAATGGGGGGAGTGGTATTCTTGCTTCCTAGAGGCATGTGACATGACTCTGCATAAGCTGTCCTGCCCACATCTAGCATGTGTGTGCTCTAGGAGCTGGGGATGCCATCATGGCCAAGTCCTTCTTTCTCTGGTTCCCCCAAAGAAAACAAATATTTGTCAGTACAGGAGGGCTGCTTCCTCATCCCTTACAGCTGCTGGCACCCCAGCTGTTAAGCACACAGGGTTTAATTAATGGATAGACAACATTAGAGACACAGCTGGACTTGCATTCAGATGAGTTCAAATTTAAGGGGCCAGGAGACAAAGGTCTCCAGTGGGCTTCCTTATAAAAGAAATCAGTATTTGCCTGCCTTGAGATTAAAGAGATGCTATTAAAAGCAATTGGGAAGTTAATTCATAAGGGAACAAACAGTGAGTTACTCTCATTAAATTAATTTATCTTCTCAGCCACCCTGCACTCATGACAGGAAAGTAAATTTACCTAAAAATTGAGCTCTTCCACAAACAGCCATCTACCATGTGTCCTGGGGGAAGAGGGTGGCTTGAAGGGGTGGCAGGGAAGACAGGACCCTGAGGCTGCCACAGACTCTCACAGCTTGGGGGGTATCCCTAGTTATATCTTCCAAGGCTGTGAATTAACTGTCTTGTCTTTTAGGGGGAGTGAATAATCAGTCAGTCAATATTTATTAAGTGCCTACTAGGTACAAGGCACTGGACTAAGCTCTAGGGACCCAAAAGGAAATAGAATGCAGTCCCTGTCCTCAAGGAGTTTACAGTCTAATGAAGGAGAAAGCATAGAAATGCACACACACATATACATATATGCACATACACACATATGCATACATATGGATGATAAATGGGAAATAATTAGCAGAAGGAAAACACTATAAATAAGAAGGCTTCTAGTAAAAGATGGAATTTTAGTTGGGACTTAAAGGAAGCCAGCAAGGTTGGTAGATGGAGCAGAGGAGGGAGAATATTCCAGGTCTGGGGAACAGTCAGAGAAAATGCCCAGAACCAAGAGATGGGAGAGCCTTGTTAATGGAACAGACAGGGCCACTAAATCCAAGAGTATGTGTTGAGGAGCACAGTATAAGCCTGGAAAGGTAGGAAATGGACTCTGAGGGACTTCTGAATGCCGAAGAGAGCATTTTGTATCTGATCCTGGAGATGATAGGGAGCCATTGGAGTTTATCAAGTAGGGGGTGACATGATTGGACCCTCACTTTAGGAAAATCCCTTTGGCAGCTGAACGGAGGATGGAGTGGAGTGGGGAGAAACTCTAGAGCAG
The DNA here is from genome assembly GCA_011680675.1 of Gymnobelideus leadbeateri. Taxonomy (NCBI): domain Eukaryota; kingdom Metazoa; phylum Chordata; class Mammalia; order Diprotodontia; family Petauridae; genus Gymnobelideus; species Gymnobelideus leadbeateri. The sequence goes on from WOXC01001543.1 coordinate 187,136, forward strand.
CCACTGTCATAGTCCAGATGTGAGATTGTGAGGACCTGATGTATAGTGTGAGAGTGTCAGAGGAGAGACGGGCAAATGCTGCAGAAGGGAGTTGGAAAGGCCTTAGCGACAGCTTGTATATCCAGGGTGAGATAGTGGGGAACCAGGATAATGCCTTGTTCGGGAGCCTGAGGGACTGGGAGGATTGGGGTGCCCTCTGCAGGAATAAGGAAGGTGGGGTAGAGAGGGTTTGGGGAAAAGATAACAAGTTCCACTTTGGATGTGTTTAGTTCAAGATGTCTTACTGGATGTCCAGTGTGACATGTCTAGAAGGCAGCTGAAGCTGAGACTGGAGGTCAGCAGAGACTGGGACAGGAAAGGTATTTGGGAATCATCAGCACAGAGACAATAATTGAATCCATGGAAGCCGATGGAAGCACCAAGTGACCATGGTGTGCCATGTCATGGCATCTGTGATGGCTCAAGTGGGGAGACTCCCTCCAATCTCTGCCTCTAGGATCCCTGGCTAGTTGTGGGACATGTCTGAATATAGGGTGCTTTCATGTAGCCCTTTTAAGATTCACAGAACCCCAAAGATCACACAGCGCATGAGTGTTTAAGGCAGGACTGGAATTTAAATAGATATAATTGAATATGTATTATATTTATAGATTACATATTATACCTATATGTATAAATGCATATGAAATATCTAAACATGTAATATACAAGAATATATAAACACATAAAATAGATATATATGTATACTGTATATCTCTATATGTACACACATATGCATACACATTATAGAGACAGATACGCATTCTCTCTCTATATATACACATACACATATGCCCATGTACATGCAAACATAGAATTTCAGAAGCTTTAAGCTCTCTAGCTTATCAGGACTTTCCCACAATGTGGTGCCATGAGTTGAACCTGAACTAAAGACTATGTTCCAGCTATGTTCTGGCCAGGACAGAATACTACAATAGGTGTCTTCCTGAAAGTTGTTATTCTCTAACTTGTCTTCAACAAAGACACCCTCTTAGGGTAGGAAAAGTCTTCCATTTGCACTCTGTTGAGCTGGTATTGGACAAACCACCACAGCCAGTACTGGTCTGAAATACAAAGGCAGAATGGTGGCCTTGGGAGCACAGGCTCTAGTCCTGTTTCTGACACACTGACCGTGGGACCTTGGACAAGTCACTCAGTGCTCCTGAAACATCTAAGACTAAGTTGCAGAGAAGGTTCTCCTCCTTGGTGAAGAGCTGACTTTACCAGTAAATTAACCCTAGGAGAAGGTCCCACTCCCTACCCCCACCCCCAGCTGCTGTGTCCTCCCCCATCTACCCTGTATGTGTCTGGTATGGACTGATTCAGGCTGTCTCCCCATTAGATTGTGAGCTCCTGGAGGGCAGGGACTGACCTTGGCTTGACTTTGTGTTTGCAGCACTTATCATGTTAATTGATTGTTGATTCAGATAATTCAGGGCTATCATAGGAAAGAGGCTTTTTATGCAATGCAAAGATTGCTAGATTTAGAGTCTGGGGCCCTGGATCTCAGTCCAGTCTCTGCCACTGATTGACTGTGTCACCTCAGGTAGGTTATTTATCCTGCTTGTCTTCAGTTTCCTTCTCTTTGGATGAGGGGCTTGGAGCAGAAGACCTTTGAGGTCCTTTGGTGCTCAGTGTCCTGTGAACAGTTGCACATCTCTTGTAGGAAGGAGGCATGGCCTCATACTGTGACTTCATAGAACCACCACCATTAAGTAACCCAGGCAAGACAGGAAGCGTCTGGCAGAAGCTGGGTCTGAAACCATGTTTTGTAATCACTTTCTAATGTTAATCTGCCATCTCTTTCAGGATTTGTTCTAGAACTTTCCCAGGATCAAAGTGACACCTGGTTTCTTCCCTTCTCATTTGCCCATCTCCTGTTTTCCATTGTCTTCCAAATATCCTCAACAATGCTCAGCAATTGCCCCAGCTGGTTCTCTCAGGACTTGGGGATGTTGTTCATCTGGTTTGGGGTCCTTGACTTCCTCAAGGGCAGTGAGACATTCTCTCACTCTAACTCTCCTAAATGTCTTGGGCACCAACTCCCCATTAGTCATTTTTGCTGTCAGCTGGGTGATGCAGTGATTAGAGCCCTGGCACAGTCATGAAGACCTGAGCTTCAATCCAGCCTCAGACACTTCCTAGCTGTGTGCCTCTGGGCAGATCCCTTCACCCATGCCTGCCCCAGTTCCCTCAACTGTGAAATTGGGATAACAATGTCACTTACCTCACAGGTTGTTGTGAGGGAGGTTCAGTGGAGATTCCTGCACATGGGCGTTCAGTGCTTGTACCCTTTCCTTCTCTTATTTCCAGTGCAGAGGTCATCATTCTTGGCAAATCATTCACCCTGTTATCAATTGTCAGCTTCTTGTGCACCTCAAGCAGCCGTCCTCCCTGGAGATAATACTCCTCACTCGTCTCATGTGATTCTAGTTATCCTTGTCCTTCCTTACAAACCTCATCTCCTCTCTGAGCATTTGTCCTCTTGGGATTCCTTACAACTTGGCACTACGCTGTTCCTTCATCCTGTTACCTGCCCTCGCTTCCATCTTCTGTGGAAGGTCTGGATCTGCTGGCAGATGCTCTGAGATCCCTGCACAGGGCTCCTCAGACAGCTCTTGGCTTTCCTTCATGTCTTTAGAATTTCAGTCTTGAGATCTGCCCATTTCTCCTGTATGGGCCAACTTCCCCTTTTAGTGTCCATTCATGAGATCCTTCCTCTCCTTTCACTGAACCCTTTGAAAGCTTGTCCCAAATTCTAAGTTGCTGGTCAGACTTCCCAGTCTTCTTCTGTGTTATAAACTCGGAGAGGGATTAGCCAGTTCCTCCCAAAGTTCCCACCCCTCATTCTCTCTCTCTCTCTCTCTCTCTCTCTCTCTCTCTCTCTCTCTCTCTCTCTCTCTCTCTCTCTCTCTCCCCCCCTCTCCCCCCCCTCTCCTCTCTCTCCTCTCTCTCCTCTCTCTCTCTCTCTTATAAAAAAAAAAAAAAAAAAAAAAAAAAAAAAAAAAAAAAAAAAAAAAAAAAAAAAAAAAAAAAAAAAAAAAAAAAAAAAAAAAAAAAAAAAAAAAAAAAAAAAAAAAAAAAACACAAACATCTCTCCCTCCCCACTCTCTCTCTCTCTCCTCTCTCCTCTCTCTCTCTCTCTCTCCCCCCTCTCTCTCTCTCCTCTCTCTCTCTCTCTCTCCCTCTCCCTCTCTCTCCTCTCTCTCTCTCTCTCCCTCTCTCTCTCTCCTCCCTCTCTCTCCTCTCTCTCTCTCTCTCTCTCTCTCTCTCTCCCTCTCTCCTCTCCTCTCTCCCTCCTTCCCTCCCTATCCTCCCTTTCCTCTCTTCCCCTCTCTCTCTCCTCTCTCTCTCTCCCTCTCCCTCTTCCTCCTCTCTCTCTCCTCTTCCTCCTTTCTCTCTCTCTCTCTCTCTCTCTCTCTCTCTCTCTCTCTCTCTCTCTCTCTCCCTCTCTCCTCTCTCTCCTCTCTCCCTCTCTCTCTCCTCTCTCTCTCTCTCCTCTCTCCCTCTCTCTCTCCCTTTCTCCTCTCTCCCTCTCTCCTCTCTCCCTCTCTCTCTCTCCTCCCTCCCTCTCTCCCTCTCCTCT
>WOXC01001544.1:0-160000 GCA_011680675.1 Gymnobelideus leadbeateri
GTTAAAGGAGTAATAGAAAGAAATGCAAAATAATGCACTGTTGCTGGAGGTGTGAATTGGACCATTCTGGAAAGCAATTTGGAATTATGTTAAGAAAATGACTAAAATATCTTTATCTTTTGATTGAGAGATTCCATTGCTAGCCAAATAAGGCAAAAGATTTCTTTTGAAAAAAGTGCAGTAAAATATGTATAGTAGTGCTTTCTATAGTAACAGAAAACTAGAAACCAAATAGATGTTCATTGATCTAACTCAACAGGTCATGGAGCAATGGAATAATGATGTTGTGTGTGAAACTAGGAATGTGATGAGTACAGAGAAAAATGGAAAGCCATGAGACTTGATGAAAATTGAAGTACACCCAAGCAAAGAACAAATACGATGACTATACAATGTAAATAGAAAGAAAAGCAAACAAACCAATAGAAATTGAAAACTGTGAAATTACAATGATTAAGTTGGTTCCACAGTGATACCTGAATTCAGTAACAGCTACAGATTAAATTGCTTTGAAACATCAATATTATCCATCTATTAGGTGGTAGGTTGTATTCTATTACTTTTATCTCTACCCCAGGCAAAAACAGAATTTGGGGCTTAAATTATCAACAGTTCTGAGTAGAAATCATCAACTGACATTAACTCATATATACTTTTAATATATAATGCTTTAAAAATTATGTTACAAGTTGGCAGTTAACCTATGTAAGGGGAGATGCACTAAATTACTATATTTGTATAAATGTTCTAAGGGTTTAACAAATTAAGCTTTGGCTAAATAAAATCTCATTTTTAGATAATATTCAGTAAATTGTGAAACCTTTATTAAATAACAGAAAATCAATGCCAACTACGGAGAAAAAAAGGAAATAAAATCTTTTGAAATTTTTATGGTATTGCTTCTGGATTAACTTCAAGGAAAATAATTCTGGGTGCTTATTTCAAACTATGTGTAAGGAATAATTTCATTTCTTTTTCAAACTTAAAAGTAAGCACTCAAAATGCCTTACCATGGCATTTGTTATATGTGGAACATGACATTTTACCAAGGATGGGAAATTAATGAGCACAAAAGAATTAAAAGCCCTGACTAAAAAAAGACCTATTTTTTATTTTTAGAACTTATGCCACAGTCTTTTTTCTTACCTGTAAGAACAGTTTCACATAATATTAATGTCTATTCAATGTCAGGGTGGTTTCAGAAAAAAAATTCAAAGAATAAGTGTGATGGTAGGCATTCATATTATCTGAATGTACCCAGGAAATTCAGTTAAATAGTATTCTAAATGTATTTGCCTGAATGATTTTATATTGACTTACTACATGCAAAATATAATTTGTCTTTGACCCAGATAAATCTCTGGGTCATGATTTGAGAATATTTTCTAGAAAAGTAAGCAGTGGCATACAGTGGTTAAGCTTTACTTAAAAAAAAAATACAATTCAGTTATGTGGCAGGTTAGAGCTACAATCAGACTTTAAACCTCCTGGTTTTAACATCTAAATTTTCTTCTTTTTGACCATCATGAAGTGATGACTATGCATCAATTAAGTAAAGATCATTGTTACTAGGGAGAGGGGAAAATAACAAAGTCCAGCAGCAACCTTTGCTGGGTAAATAATAGTTCTATGAATCATAATTTGGAGCATGCTGCATTAGATTATGTTGTCCTGCAGGATACATCAGGAATGAGTTCCCTCAATGATGAATTTCAAAAGTTTAAATTAGTCAATATGCTTTTTTTCCTAAGAGAAAACTCAAGTCCAACATATTGAATAACTATGTTAATGGGGAAGTCATTCTGTTAAAATGTATTCCCCTAAAATATAAAAAACACATTTAACAACACTATGATGATAATGAACTCTGAATATAAACTTTTTTTGTCTTTTTTTTTTTTTTTGGAGGTAGGGGGAAGGCAGGGCAATTGGGGTTAAGTGACTAGCCCACACAGCTAGTAGTAAGTGGTAAGTGTCTGAGGTCGAATTTGAACTCAGGTCCTGCTGACTCCAGGGTCAGTGCTCTAGCCACCTAGCTGCCCAATATATTATTTTTAAGGTCAGGTACTAAATACCATAATTTCTAGATAAAATGCAAGAGCTATTGCTAAAAGTTTCTCAAAGTGATAGTAAAAAAAAAAATACTTCAAACATTCAAGATTCAATTTAGCTGATAATATTCTAATGACATTTTAATTCTACAATCTTTTCCCAGAAGTCACTGGTGTAGTTTAAGCCAAAAAGTGACATGAGAAAGTCGATACCAATGTTGTCCTATGTAGTTCTGTGACACCACAAAAGTCTTGGAGGTGATTATGGTGTGAGAGAAAATTAAAGAAAACAAAAACAAAACAAAACAAGGAAAAGAGAAACCAGAAATATGCCTTTCTGTGGTAAATGCCACTTATGTATGAACTTGAGTCTACTACATGACAGTATAATTGGCTACTGTCAAATATTGACAATTCTCTGAAATGAACGAATAATTTTCTAAAACTCAAAAGGCATTAACAAAATCTCATGATTGAACTGCCACTTTTAAACTTTATAGCCAAAGAGAGTAAGTTGCAAGTTTGTTTTTTTTAGAAGCAATTCGGTTATATTAACTGAGAAAATAAGAATATATTTAATATGATGTTGGTAACAATGAATATTGAATACCTACCATTATTATTATTGTTTAATGATAAGCCTTTTCACAAAAACTATTTATAGTCTTCAAACAAACATTTTACAATTCCCCTTCTCCTCCAAAATGAATATACTACAAGATAAGACAAACCTTATGGTTTAAAAGGACCTGCTTTCTAATTCTATTCAACAGTAGTTGGGGTTACAGCACTGTCTATTATGAAGCTCAGGAATGTTCACCTTTTGAAAGCCCTTCCAAAGCCCAAATTACTATAGTTTCACTTTATGGATCATTTAAAATTGCTGTACATTTGTGCTCAAATTGTGGGAGAGCCCTGGTTTGGCAACTATCTCGAAGACTACAAAGAACTTCCACTCGGGAGTTCTTAACTCCTTGGGAGATAATGGAAAGACTTCAGGGAGTCCATGAACTTGAATGGGAAAATCTTCATTTTCACTAACCTCTAACTGAACTTTGACATTTCTTTCAATTAAGAATGTAGGCAAGAGGGGCGGCTACGTGGTGCAGTGAGTAGAGTGCCGGCCCTGGAGTCAGGAGGACCTGAGTTTGGATCCCGCCCCGGACACTTAACACAAAAAAACTAGCCGTGTGACCTTGGGCAAGTTATTTAACCCCAACTGCCCCCCAAAAAGCAAAAAAAATGTAGGAAACAAACATTATTCTGAGGAGGGACCTATAGGATTTGTTAGACTGCCAAAGGGTTCAATGACACACAAAAAAGAATCACTGATCTAATGCAGACCCTCCCTACAACTTAAATCATGTTTTCTTTGTTTTGTTCTTTGGGACCAAGCAGAATAAACTAAAGCCTTTTTTTCCCAAAAGGCAGACCTTCAAATATCTGAAGACCGTTTTGGTGTCTTCTAAATGTTTTTTTTTCTAACTAAAAACACTCATAGTTCATTCCACTGTTATTTTTATGGCACAGGATGAATGACCTTTGCCATTCTGGCAGCCTTCCTTCCAGATGAAATGGGAAGCTCTTCAGATAAAATTCTCACAATTAACAAGTAATTCTGATCAGGAAGGCAAGAGTGGCTAACTAAAAATGAATGGAAAAGAAAAGCACTTATAGAATGCTTACTATGTACAAAGCTCTGTGCCAGATGCTAAGGGGTACAAATGGAAAAGTAAGAAAATTTCTGAGAAATTCACTACCTTAGATTTTAGAAAAATGCATATTAAAAATGAAAGCCAAGAAGGAAATCAAGCATGAATACAAAGATATGACATTAAAAAAAAGATTTTTAAAGCTTCAGACTAGGCAAATGAACAAAAAAGAGTAGAAATCCAAAATAAGTAAGGAAATGGTTGGAGGGCATCTAGCTACACTCAGAAAATTCAAGAATGCCTTGAATGAACTACACCTTCATGTATTCAAAAAATAGCCCCCCACCCCAACTTTGCAGATTATGATTGCCAAGCTGCAGATGAACTTTGTTTTGTTTTTTGGAGGGGAGAAAGGCAGGGCAATTGGGGTTAAGTAACTTGCCCAAGTAGTATGTGTTAAATGTCTGAGGTTGGATTTGAACTCAGGTCCTCCTGACTCCAGGGCCAGTGCTCTATTCACTGCACCACCTAGCAGCCCCATGCAGATGAACTTTGAAAAGTCACAGAGAACAAAAGCAAAGAAAAGAGATAAATGGACAGACTGTCAGGACTGCAGCAGAAGGGATTCCTGCTCAGGTAGGATTTGGAGTATATATGACCTCTAATATCCTTAACAAGTTTCAGATAAAAAAAAAAACAAAACCGTAGATTGTCAATGTCCTCCCTAAAAATGGCATCCAGAATTGAACAACACACAAGATATGTCTGATCTAGACAAGTACAGTGTGATTATTACTTCTTACATTCTGGAGACCATGCCTCTGTTAATAATAGGCTAAAATCATGTTGGGTCTTTTGGATGCAAAGTTGAAATATATTTATTTACGCTGGGCTTGTAACAAGCCCACTAAAATTCCCAGGGGAGGTGCAGAGATCACAGAAGGTCCCATGGAGTACCACTTAATTTAGTCTTTATAGAAAAGTTACAGGTTCAACAGTCAAAGAGAGGTAAGGTTGCAGGGACCTTCTTTTAGAGACAGTTAATGAATAAAATCCTTTGGCTTTTCCCTTTAAGAGTATTTATTCTAATTTAATAAAAATGTAGTGATGTTTCTTCTAATCAAGAATCAAAGGAGGATTAAATAATATTTTGAATGTTTTTAAATATACATGGTTAAGTTCTAGTAATGAACAATTATCTCAAAAATTAGAAACAGATGGCCCTATGTCCCAGTTCATAAATGTCTATAATTGGAACCAACTTCACATTCTCTTTGTTTAATACATAATATTTACATTTTGCTTTTACAACCAACTGTATAACTCCAGAGAGAAATACTAATTGGAATTCAATTTTGGAAAATGTTCAATTCTGAGAAAGCTTCATATTCCAGTCTTTTGAACACACTGTGGCTGTAGTATTTTCTATTATGATGCTGATATTTATTAAAATTTCTTAAGGGCAAGATGCATTTGAATTCATGTTCTCAGGCTATTAAAGTTTTAAACTATTAACATTTAAAATTGCCCTAAGACTTTTGGGACACACTGTGAAAGCATAAAAGAATGTTTTCTTGGGCGGCTAGGTGGCGCAGCGAGTAGAGCATCGGCCCTGGAGTCAGAAGGACCTGAGTTCGGATCTGGCCTCAGACACTTAACGCACACACAAATAAAAAACCTAGCCGTGTGACCTTGGGCAAGTTACTTAATTGCCCTCCAAAAAAAAAAAAAGGCAAAAAAAAAGAATGTTTTCTTATGCCACTAATAAATAAATGAGAATTTTCGTAAGTAAATCTATCCAAATAAATCAAATTCAAAAGGTATAACCTTTTGTGAGCTAATAATCTTAACATACACGTATTTTTCCAACATAAGAAATTAGGAAGAAATTCTATAAATATTTGTTGATTGACTTTTAAAACAATTTAAGAGGGTCTACTTCATTCCATAACAGGTCTTTTTAATTTCTAAAACAAAGAACTCAGGACGTTTCATATTTAATCTAGTTTATTTAGCTACATAGGTTCTGAGTATAAACAATAACAACAAAAGCATGAATTATTTTTAAATCCAATCATACAGCTGAGAAAATGAAAGTTTCTAACGGACCAGGCTTTAATAAACCAAGCTTCCTTTATTTCCTTCTAATTTCATCGTTTTGTGTCTATGGAAAAAATACACAGCCAGTTAATTCTTTTTATTCTCTTAAAATACAATCCCCAAACACTAATCATATAAGAAAAATATTTTAATAAAACAGGAAAATATATACACTTCTCTGTTAACATACTTTTAATGCCAGTGAAAGCTTTATGGGCTAGTGTGTATTCTTTTCTGGTCACTTTTTTTTAAACTTCTTGCACGGCTGCTTTATTTTATTTGGCAGTTTTAGAATATGTTTATGGTCAGACTATAATTAAATGAAGTTAGTAACATTCTTGAACCTACTGATAAACGAATTGCTTATTATTATTATTTTTTTTTTGAGGTGGCAGGAAAAGAACTGTAACTAGGGAGTCTTTGGCCAGGACACAAATATCTGGGAATAAGGAAGCATTTCCTCTTCCACCTCCGTAAGTTACCACCTCTGCTCCCTTGCCAGGCCCCAGAGTTCTGTTACTCTTAACTCCTAAGGGCCTTCTTTCTTTCCCTGCCACTCTCCTTTGACTTTCCCCAGGAGTTAGATGGTATTGGCTCTATCACTGGGGAATGGGATTTCCTTCTCTGCATGGATGCACTCAAGGAGAATGGGGCTTGAGGACTGGTTTAATGTTTCCTAGTTACAACTCTGAGAAAAAGGTATTCTATACCAAGTTATAAACTGAAATTGAAATAATCTGCTTATATTACTATGATACAGAAATATATGCAAAGTCCAAAATTAAATTTCCATTTTGGTTTACTAATATTTAAATCATGAGTTCTTATAACCACTAAGTCCATTAAGTTGCTTATAAAAATTTTTCCCCCAGATAACTGCAGTTCAAGTGTAATTGTTTTCATTTTTAATCCCTTTTAATTGAAGCATTTAGGAAAATTCTTCTAAAATGTCCACAGGCTTTAACAGACAGTCAAAAGAGGAGTCCGGAGTCCATCTCTCTCTCTCTCCATCTCTCTCTCCATCTCTCTCTCCATCTCTCTCTCTCTCTCTCTCTCTCTCTCTCTCTCTCTCTCTCTCTCTCTCACACACACACACACACACACACACACACACACACACACACACTCAGGGGAGCTAGGTGGTAAAGGATAGAATTCCGGACCTAGAGTCAGGAAGACCTGAATTCACATCTGGCCTCAGAAACTAGACATTTGACTCTGTACACTTAATCCCGTTTGCCTCAATTTCCCCATCCATCAAATGGGGTGGAGAAGGAAACAGCAAACCACTCCAGTATCTTTGCCAAGAAAATCCCAAACAGGGTCACAAAGAATCAGAAGACTGAAATGACTGAACAGCTTAAGTGGAAATTGCTGTAAAATTTGATTTCCTTGAAAGTTTGAAATAATTGTTTGAATAAAGCTACTGTTTGAGCTAATGCATTTTGCACTATGCCTATTTAATTGTTTGATTAGAAGACTTTCTAAGTATCATCTTGATAATATAGTGACATTTTTACTGTCAAATTATTACTCAATTTAGTTTCTTTATGCTTGCTTCATTTTCTACACAAAGTATCCAAAACCACTTTTTCTTGTCAAATACCACAAAGGAAAATTTCAGGCTATTTAGATTTAGGTCAGATTTTACATTATTTTAAATCCCACTAAAAATATTTCAACATGAAATGCAAAATTAGGCTTTAAATCTCATTAAATGTATGCTCTAAAGCATGAAACATACTGAATAAATATTGTACTGCCAATTTCTCTAAGATGTTAGGTTACTGCAAAACTCTAATGACAAAATAATCATTAGTTATTAATTAGGTCTAAAATAATTCTTGTCAGGCTCTTTCATGGATGTGAAAATAATAAATGAGTATACTTGTTCTTTATAAAGCCTAGTTATCACAATTCAAGAAATCATGAAAGCAAACTGCTAAGACATATTAGAACAAGAGGACAAAGTAAAAACAGAAAGAATCCATCTGAAAGAAACCTCAAAATGAATATTTCCAGGAACAATTTGAACAAAATATGGAGTTTTCTGGTAAAAAAAAATAAACTTGCAAGCAATCAGAAAGAAAGAATGTAAAGTACTGAGGAACTACAGTCAAGATTACAAAAGAGAGGGGTGGCTAGGTGGTACAGTGAATAGAGAAGAATCAGAAGGACCTCAGTTCAAATCCAGCCTCAGACATTTAACACTTACTAGCCATGGGACCACCAGCAAGTCGATTAACCCCAACTGCCCTGCATTCTCCCCTCCAAAAAGCAAAAAAAAAAAAAAAAAAAAAAAATTATATAAGAGTTAGCAGCTAACACTATAAACATATAGAGAATGTGGAATAAAATCTTCCCAACAAATGTAGGCCTACAATCACAAATAACTTCCTAAGGGGAAAAAATAGACCTTCAATCAAATAAAAGACTTCTATGCATTCTTAACTGAGAGACAGAAAATTTAAAATACAAGAGGTGAACAGAAAATTTAAAATACAAACACAAAATCTAAAATATAAAAAATAAATGAAAGTGAATAATCAGAAGGGAGTGAAGAGTAAGGTATAGGGAGCAAAGAAAGGAAAAAGGTACAAGAAAATAGGATCAAGGGAAATACACAATTCATAACTGAATGTGAATGAGATGAAATTATCCATAAAGTGGAGGAAGGTAGCAGAATGAATTAAAAAGTTCGTGGTTTTTCAGTCATATCAAAATCAATGACCCCATTTGGAGTTTTCTCGGCAAAGATACTAGAATGGTTTTGCCATTTTTTTTCTCCAGTTCATTTTTACAGATGGCGAAACTAAGACAAACTGAGTAGAGTGACTTGCCCAGGGTCATATAGCCAGTATGCATCTCAGGGCAGATTCCTGACTCCAGGCCTGGTGCTCTATCCACTGAGCCACCGAGTTGCCCTGGAATAAAAAGTAGATTCCAACAATACATTGTTTAAAAACAAGTATACTTGAAACATAAAGGCTTACAAAATCAATAAGAGGTTGAAGCAAAAACATTCTTCAGCTGGACTTTTTAGTTCAGCACTAGAAATCATGACTTCAACTGAGGCAACTGCAAAAGTAGACATAATTAAAAGAGATCAACACGAAAATTACCTTTTGCTGAAAGTTACCATCAACAATGAATTTTAGTACTTGACATTCATGCACTAAATGGCCTAGCATCTAAAATACTTAAAGGAAAAGCTAAACAAATTACAAGGAGGAATAATAAATCTACAACAGTGAGGGGGGCCTCAATACACCCCTTTTAGAACTAGATATTCTAACCAAAAAATAGACAAAGAAACACATTAAGGAACTGAACAGAATTTTAGAAAAATTAGAGACGATAGAGTTCTAGAGATTATAGAAGAGGAATGGACCACAAAAAGTGGTCATTACAGCATAATATTTTCACAAAGGCAGAAAAAAATGGTAGAAAGGAGGCAACATGTGCTACAGTAGTTTGAAAGATGGCATGCTTAATAAATCAAGGTTTGTTTTTAAGTAATTGGACAGGAAAAATGAACATGTTTAAAGGTGGCAGGGGAAGCATTTACAGATGGGGAAAGATTGAAGATGTTGGGAGGCAGGGGGACAAGTGGAATGACTTATGAGAGAAATGCCTGTAAAGGACAGGAGAGTTCAAGGTACAAGTTGGGGTTAAGAAAAGAAACGGGGAAAAAGAAGATTAGAAAAGAGATGGGAGCAAAAAAAAAAAAAAGGAGGAGGAAAGTGATGACATAGAAAGGTCCTGAGTGTGGCTAGAACAAGACTGATGTGCTGATGTAATCACAGAAATAGAAATGTATTAACATGTATGGTTTTCTAGGTCAATATGTAACCTACAGAATTTCTTACATAGTTTAGTGGTCCCCACTTCTTCTATTTGAATTTGACGTTACTAGTTTAATGTTATCACAGTAAGTCCTGTCAATAGAGGATCAGCCCTGAATTAGTATCAGGATAAAGTAATCCTAAACAGTAGTATAGTCAGAAGGGATCATAGGGAGGGGAAAAGAAGATGAGTGAAACCTAAGTTAACAGCAACTGTGAGAGATTCTAGAGTTCTGATGGTCACCCACCCAGAGTAACTGACAATACATAAGGTACAAAATATGTGTCAGTTCTGCTGGCATTGCCTTTTATCCTCTTCACTATCAAAGTTAAATTTTCAACTCTTAGTTTTGAAACTCCTTCAACAGTCTGTTCCATTTAACTTCAACTTTCATTTCCACGATGAATCTCTTTACTCCAAAAATAAATCAGATTACAATCTATTTTATCTACTTCTCATGATCCCTGTTCTAAGACTTCCTCTTATTTCCCAGAGCATTTCCCTCAAAATAAATTCATCAAAAGATTAAAATTTCCACCTTCTTCAAAAAATATAAGGCTTAAATTTTACCTGGTTCTAAGAACTCACTCCACTCTATTTAAAAAAAGAATGGGCCAAAGTGAATTATAAATAAATTCTGGTTATTTCCTTGATATCTTAACATAAAGATAGCATCTTTTTCTAGAATCTACTGTGAAGAATATGGGGCCATATACTATGTTTCTGCTCAAATATAAACTGCAGGAGATAACTGCCTTTTTTGGAAAATTCTAGATAATCAAGATTAAACACTTGAAGTAACAATTAGTTTTTATCAAAAATTATATGATCGTAAGATTTAGAGCTGGAAGACATCTAAACTCTTCAATTTACCATGGAAACATGGCATTAGTGGATAGAGTGTTGGGCCTGGAGTCGGGGAGACTTGAGTTCAAATCCAGTCTCAGTTACTTACTTGTGATCCTGGGGAAGTCACTTAACCCTGTTTGCTTCAGTTTCCTCATCTGTAAAATAAGCTGGAGAAAAAAATGGCAAACCACTCCAGTGTCTTTGCCAAGAAAACCCCAAATGGGGTCCCAAAAAGTCAGACATAACTGAACAATAATATCCCTTCCAATGCATGATCCTATGATCTTATGATTTTTCTGATCCAGTTTAGAGTGACTGCCATTCCCTAACAGTACATATAGGAAAATGTGATATATGATTATTCAAAATGAAAGATTTCTTCTATTCTAAGAAAACCCACTTATTCCTAGTATTTTCAATTTGAACAATTTAAGTACTAAAACAGTCATGATAACAGAAACTTTTCTGCAGTATTTTTTATCCTCAGTCTTACTATTTTATTATTTAGACAAGACTGATCTTTTAAAAACAGAACTGGCGCTGGTAAAGGGTGGGGAAGGAAAGAAAGGGAATAAGCATTTGTTACCTGTTTAGTATGTCTCAGGCACTGTACTAAGTGCTTTAGAGATGTTAATTCATTTGAACCTCACACCAACCCCTGGGGTAGGTGCTACTGATATCTTTATTTTATAGATGAGGAAAACAGAGGCAGACAGAAGTGTTAAGTGACTTGCTCAGGGTTATACAATTAATAAATGCCTGGGGCTGGATTTTAAGTAGGGTATTCCTGACTCCTGGCCCAGTCCTCTAGGGACTGCCCCATTTAGCTACCTTATAAATAGATTGTTTTGTATGTAAACTCTACTATCCCCCAAAAAAGCAATTCTTAAGAGTGGGGCTCTTCCTGTTATCACATAATGAATCAATGAGGGCTTCACGGGATTCAGCTGCAAATGAATAAGGAGTAACGGATATTTTAAGAATAAGCTCTTGTTTGTCTTAAAAGCTATATGGAAGAAGAAAAAGCTATATGGAAGAAATAAAGACCTCTTTATAGAACTAGATGTGCTTAAACACACATAGGAAAAAATAAAGAACAGAAGTTTAGATAACAAAAACTCCACAAAACTTCATGAATATATAACTTTGGTATATGCATTCATATACATTTTCAGGTTGTTTTTTTTAAAGAGAACCTACCACTGTTACTGTGTCTTCCCAACTGTTCATGGTTCAGATGTCTCACAATGGGAGCTGCCACTTTACAGCTGGAAATTCAGTGAGGATGATTTCTGAACCTGATTGTTTCATAAGCCAAAAATGAAAATGTGTGGAAACTAACAGTCTTTCTCAAAGTTTTCTTTTTTATAACAGTATAGATATTTTGCTTCATCAGCTAATATATACAAAATTTCCAAAACTAAGTTAGGATCTATTTCACTTAAAATTTTTATATATATATATATATAAAAATATATAAAATGATAAGTGGTTTTAATTGAATGACATATCTTGTTTTCATTATTATTCTTTCTTCTTCCTTTTTTTAAGTTAAATTCAGATCTTAGTTCTGATAAGCTATTGGTCTAATTATACACAAATAATGGACTCACTGATAACTCCCACATCAATAGTAAGTCTTTTCTTGTCTATTAAAATGTGATCAATTTCGTTCTCAGTGGTGTTTTTCCAATGACATTGTGCTGATTGCACCTAACCTCAAGACACTGGCTACAGGACCTGATGGAAGAGATTTATAATGACCCAAAGAGTTGGTTTGTCCATTTACACAAGAAAGACTGAATGGATGGACTGTATTTGGATGGACATCCCCTTAGATTTTGTCCAAGGTCTACTGAAGATATACCTGGGACAGACTAAAGAAATGGGAAATTAGTTGGGTCCAGAGTTGAAAAGGAGAGTGGGTTGGGCTGTATTAAGGAAGTAGAAAAACTCTTTTACTGATCCTAACCTTCCCATGAAAGCAAAAGTCTATATCCTCAATGCTAATATTGTATCAGTTTTATTTTGTGGCAGCAAAATAGGATATAAAACTGCCTCCAAAGACTTCAAGATGAGCTGCACCCACCAGAGGGCAGAGGAAAGAAGGCATGGTAGATTCCAGAAGCATGTAATATATAACCAATAAGGAACTCAAAAGAAGAGAACTTTATGATAGAAAGAGAAGATGGTAATGTGGCAAGAACAAGGGATTGCAAATAGACAGCTAAAAATGTTCCACTTGTACCTTTGTGATGTTAAGATAAAGAAAAGAAGGCTTCCAAGAATCTTGGGTATAAAAGGACTGCATAGGACGGGCAGTCATGGGCCGATTATAATTTGTATTGCCAGAAGGAACTCCAAAATTGATGAGATCATAGGTCTATTTGAATGCTTGGGGTTCTAATGGGAATGACAAGGAAGTTCCCTCTAACTTATGGTACTGTAGTCTTGAAAAGAAATTGCTATCTCAAGTGTATAATGGGGACTGGGAATATAGGATTCTTTCCCTGTTGTCTAAAACACTTGTTTAGTTGAGATAAGATGGCATATTAGAGTGATAGTCTTAGAGTCAGGGAGATCTAGGTTTGAATCTTGTCTAAAAAAACTACTAGATCTATCACTCTAAACAAATCATTTAGGATTCTTAACTTTTATAAGCCTTTCCCTGATCTAAAATGGGAATAATAGTAACTGTAATATTTATTTTACCAACTAAAGTCAAATGAAATAATGAATATAAATTATTTTGCAGACTTAAGATGCTATTAGTTATTATTAATAAAAATCCAAATAAGTTTAATTACCTCAAACTTTAAAGTAATTATTATTTTTTTTTTTTTACAAAATAAGAAACGTCAGATTGAGAAGACTGAATTAATTCTTTATCATTATTTTATTTTTTCTTTTAACTTGCCCAAGTTTACAAGGCTAGGTTTTTGTTTGTGTGTGTTAAGTGTCTGATGCCGGATCCAAACTCATGTCCTTCTGACTCCAGGGCCAGTGCTCTAGCTCTACTTACTGTGCCACCTAGCCACCCCTTTATCATTATTTTTACTGATCCTATTTACAAGTAATTGATTAAGTTTTATGACTCTTTTTCTTTGAACTTCGTTCAGAGATTCAGATAGCCTGTAATGAATATGTTAAGCTCTAAGCATCAATCTATTCTTGCCTCAAAGAATTTAACTGATTTTGGGGGATGTGTGTGAAAATAAGGGAGTTAAATCTAATATCTAGATTTTCAGGAGGGAAAAAAGATTGTTGCTAGCCCCCAAAGTTCAAATGCCAAACATACACTTGCCTAAAGACTACTTTATGGAGAACTCACACAAGTCACGTGCTCATGTGGTGGTTAGAAGAAGCAATACAACACTATCAAGGTCTCTTTGAAGAGCTTTGGAATTGTGTGACATGGAAGACACTAGCCCAACATGGTGTGCCTGCATTAAAAAAGGTGATAAACTCTATGAGCAAAGCAGAACTGAAGTAGCTCAAGAAAAACACGAGATACAGATATTTAGAGAATGTTCAAATGGACAATATATTTGTGCCCAACCTGTGGTACAGCATTCCAAGTTCGTACTGGTCCATCAGCCACAGTCAGACACACTATAACTTGATTTTACCATAGTGATATTATTTTGTTCCCCTTCAAGAACAAAGGACAACAACCAACCAATCAAACTTCCAGCCCATCGTATTGTCTCCTGTACTTCAGCTTTGTAATCAATCATGTTGTCCCCAAACCCATGATGTCATCTACCTCTTCTATTCTTCGTTTTTCACTCTGCAAAACTTATAAAAGAGAAACTCCTCTGGTTTGAGGTCTTTGGTATAAAACAGAGGCAAGCCACTGACCCATTTTACAAAAGTTTAGTTACTGATTATGACCACGTTAAGCATTTGAATCTTGATCACATTTTAATAACCTTCTCAACATGGTAGAATATAAAGGATCAAAAGAGACATTATGCTTGGTATTCATGTCTTTTATAGCAAGAGAGGCATGTAATTGTTACTTTTTTTTTTTGCTTTTTAAAAAATCAAAGGTACACAAAAATATTTACAACAGCTCTTTTTGTGGTAGCTACGAATTGGAAATCAAAGAGATGTCCATCAATTGGGGAATGGCTGAACGAGCCATGGCATATGATTGTGATGGAGTATTATTGTGCTAAAGTAATGACAAACAGGATGATTTTAGAAAAACCTGGAAAGACTTACACGAACTGAGGCAAAGTGAAGTGAGCAGAATAAGGAGAATATTGCACACAATAACAGTAATACTGTACAATGAAGACCTATAAATGACTTAGCTTTTCTCAGCAATACAATGACCTAAGAAAATTCCAAAGGACTTATGATGAAGCATAGTATCCATGTCCAGAGAAAGAACTGATATTATTTGAATTCTGACTGAAACATGCTATTCACTTTCTTTCATTCTTTTTCTTTTATTTGAATCTTCATGTACAAAATGACTAATATGGAAATGTTTTACCTGACTGCACATGTATAACCTGTATCTGATTGGTTACCATCTCAGGGAGGGGGAAGGGAGAAAGAAAGGAGGGAGAATTAGAACTTGAAACTCAGAACTGTAAAAAAATGTTTTAAATTGTTTTAACATGTAATTGGGGGGAAATTATATATATACATATATATATACACACACACACACATATATATATACATTATATATGTGAAATATGGGAAATTATATATATACATATATATATACACACACACATATATATAAGCACACACACATACTCACATATATGTATATACATGCATATACATAAATAAAAGTTTGAACATACTAAAAATATATGACTTAAAAATGTTCTCAATAAGTATATTCAAGATAGTATGATGAGAAGAAGAAATATCCCCAGCATTTTGAGGCTAATGTACTAGAAATCATAATTTCCCACAAAATGTTCCTTGGTGTGACAAGTCTTACAGGTCAATAACAAAAGGGAAAAGCCTGGAATGATATTAAATTGGTTATAAACTTAAAATGTTATAAACTATTATGTTTTCTCAAGAAATAAATATTTAGAGGCCACAAGATTTATTCTTGGGAAAGTAGATATGGAAAAAGTATTAAACTAAGATAAGATCAAGCAACAGAACAATTAAGTATAAAATGCTGTTGTGGGGCGGCTAGGTGGCGCAGTGAGTAGAACGCTGACCCTGGAGTCAGAAGGACCCAGGTTCTGATCCGGCCTCAGACACTTAACACACAAACCAAAAAAACCTAACCGTGTGACCTTGGGCAAGTTGCTTAACCCCAATTGCCCTCCAAAAAAAGCAAAAAAAAAAATTTTTTTAAATGCTGTTATAATTTTAATTACAGCATTACAATTTTTTTTAATAAATGGCATTTACATATAAATTTACCTATATAGGTAACATTTCTAAAAATGTGAAATGCTGCCAAATAAAATATTAAAACATTTCTCTCCTTATTTACACTGAGCTCTTATTCTATTCTCATACAGAGTAAGATTACTATGGCAACAACACATAATTAAGGTGAGATTAACTTGTTTCACAATGGCCTAATCTTCCCTTTCCTGTTTTTGGGTGAACTACACTCACTTGGTAATTTCTGTCTCCCAAGGACCAAAAGATAAATTGTCTTTCAAGGACCAAAAGCAATGTCCATATTTTTTTTGTACTAAATGATCGGTTAGTAGTACTTCAGTGACATAATATTCAGTGTGCCTTCGCAAAACTCTTTATGATTTTACCAGTGTGAAGAACCGAATTCAATGTTAGTAAGATCTACGCTCTTTAAAAATTAAAAAAAAAAAAAAGACTTCACAGAAAGTGGCATGTCAAAACATTTGCTCCACTTGAATATTTAAAAGAGGTACAGAGTAGAACAAAATCTTCTAACACTGAATTATCAGGTAAGTTTTGAACACATCATATATTGTTAATGTCTTCATCTAAAATTTTCCTTAAATATCCCTATATGATCCATTTATCCAATTTATATTATTAAATTCAGCAAACAATTAGTTTTATCACGATTCCTATTAGTGGCAGATTCATCAAAACTTCAGATATCTAGATATTTCCAGTAGTTGACTGCTATTATTTGTTTGTATGAAATTACCAAGTGAGGCAATTACCAAGTGATTGCACCTACCCTACAATTTTGATACTCTGAAATGTAATTTCCTTTTCACACAATTTCCCTCGGTTAAACTCTCTGATTAGTAGCAATAGCTGGAGATATTCTTCAGGTTTGGTCAGGGCATTTGAAAAAGTCATTAATTAGATGGCATTCTCCTCAAGGCCAGAGACTATTTTTTTTGCCTTTCTTTGTATCCCTGGCATCTAGCACAGTGCATGGCATGTGGTAGGAGATTAATAAATGCTAACGACTGACTGAAATGCATTTTGGAAGGACATGTAAACTTCTGATGAAAAGTATGGGGTTTATTAAAATTAATTTTTTTATTCTAAAATACAACACCAAATAAAATGAGTACTTTATTCATACACAAAGTAGAAAAGAAAGAGAATTGATTGTACATGAAAATGTGAATCTCTATTATATATAGCTTGCTTTTCCTCTTAAATATATAATATATTCAACATTTGTCTTTTAAAATTCTCTTTTTTGTTGGTCTGACCTATTTTTATTCTCTTCTATGCATTAAAAAAATGCTTCAAACACCCTCTTTTCTTTC
This sequence comes from Gymnobelideus leadbeateri, assembly GCA_011680675.1. Taxonomy (NCBI): domain Eukaryota; kingdom Metazoa; phylum Chordata; class Mammalia; order Diprotodontia; family Petauridae; genus Gymnobelideus; species Gymnobelideus leadbeateri. The sequence continues at coordinate 17,212 of WOXC01001544.1, forward strand.
TTTTCTTCTAGCAAATCTAATCCCTCTCTCTCCTTCTCATTCAACTGAATTTTTTTAAAAGGAAAAAGAAAACCTCCTCTCTATCCCCACCCCTGCAACTAATATGCATAAAGTGAAATAAATTCTCACGTTGGCCATGTTTAAAAATACATTCCTCATTCTGCACCTTAAGCCCAGCTTCCCTCTTGAGTACACAGCATCCTTCAGCACTGGTCCTCTAGAATTAGAGTTGGTCATTTCATTGATTATAATTCTTGAATTTGGGTCTGGGTGAGATGAAGAGAAGGGCACTAGGAAGCAGAAGTTGTTTATATCCAGATTAGAGAATCAGTGTGCTGAAGTACACTCCTGTTCTAGTCCCCTCTTCTTCTAGGTATGGAGAGGTTGAAAAGAATAAGATGAAGGGAAATATATAAAATTAAAATTAAAATGTTTTTGCCCAAACAAATCCAATGAAATTAGAAAGGAAAGTTAATTAAAAAAAATCTTTGAGCAAGTTTCTCTGATAAAGGTCTTATTTCTGAGATACATAAAGAACTGATTCAAATTTATAAGACCATGAAACATTCCCCAATTGATAAATGGCCTCCAGGGAGGAAATCAAAGCTGTGTGTAGTCATATGAAAAAATGCCCCAAATCACTACTAGAGAAATGCAAACTGAAGCAAATCTGAGGTTCCACCTTACATCAAGCAGATTGATAAAGCAGATAAAAATGATGATGTTGGAGGGGTTGTCAGAAAACACCTCTGATGTCCTCTCAGTGAGTCTGTGAACTGGCAAAGCCATTTTGTAAAACAATTTGGAACTATGTCACAAATTATTAATTAGTATATATTTTTGGACCTAGAAATACTACTAAGTAGTACCCACTAATAATTAGGCAAACAATTAGGCCAATACCCCCAAGGAGATCAAAAAAAGGAAAAAGTCCTTCATGCTCAAAAATATACATAGCAGCTCCTTTTGTAGTGCACAGAACTAGAAACTAAGGGGGTGCCCATCAACTGGAGGAATGGATGAACAAATTACAGTACATGAATGAAAAGGAATACTATTACACTATATGACATGAGGAAAGAGATACTTTCAATGAAACTTGGGAAGGACATTACAGTCTATGGCAAGAGTGAACTGACCAGAACTAAGAGAATAATTCATAATATCAACATTATAAAACTTAACAAATTTGAAAAACTCCAAAACTCTAATCAACACAATGATCAATCACAATTCAGAGACCTACAAGGAATATTGCTATCTACCTCCTAACATAGAAATATGGGCTAACATGCAAGATGATATGTATACTTTATTTGTTCTGCTTGACTATGTTTATTTGTTACAAAAGAATTGGTTTCTTTCCACAGTAGTATAGGGGAAGTGAGAGAGAAAAAATAAAAGCCTGATAATTGAAAAATATAAAATTTAATTAAAAATGAAGTAAATTCTGAAAGAAACAGACAATCATTAAAGTTTTTAAAATAGCATATTAAATTTATTATATACTTTTAAAAGCATATGGAATGCTCTATTTTGTAAATGGAAATGTTTACTTTTGGGGGTGTTTGTCAAGTTCAGAACAAAAAAAATAATTAAATTAAAAAACCTATTAGAAAAGCTATGGTGAAGGACATGTAAACATAGCCTAATTATGATCACAAATACAGTGCTTTGTACAAGAATAGGAGCTAAATATTTAACAGATGAATCCTACTTTATTGTTAAAAGATATAAATGAAGAAATACATGGTAATATTGAAGCCTAATTTACTGTGGCAGAGACATGCTTATTACTGTCCAGTAAGGATGCTACTAGTTATGGTTTTTTGTAAACTCTTGTTATTAGGCCTCACATTTTCTGTTTATATCACAGGTAGGTGATACGGGGATAAATCAGGAAGATCTGAATTTTAAACGTGGCCTACATTTGCAAGCTCTGTGATCCTGGGCAAGTCGCTTAATTTCTGTCCACCTCAACTATAAAATGGGGATAATGACCGCATCTATCTCACATGGTTATTTTCAAAGTTGGTGTGAGGATCAAATGAGATAATATTTGTAAAGCACGTAGTGAAGTATCAGGCATATAGTAGGCACTTTAATAAATACTTGTTTCCTTCCTCTGTGGAAAGGGCACATCTCAAACCTTTTTTTTTTTTTTTAAATTAGTGGTCATGTTCAAAAATGTATGTTTCATTATGCATTTTGATTTCATCATCTGTCAGGAAATGAGTAGCACTGGTTCATCACTGGTTTTCTGCAAACGTGGTTGGTCAGAGTTCGTAAGGCTTTCAAAATTGTCTTTACAATGTTTTTTTATTACATAAATTATTTAAGTCACTTGAGTGTTCTTTCAGAAGTTTGGAATGAGGAAGAATGAGAGAAAATCGACAATTAGGCCAGAGCTAGGTAACAAAGTCTTTTTGTCATTGTAATTTCACAGTGTCCAAGTTATAATTTTCTAGTTTTCTGGGAATAAAATCTTTGGGGGACATGTTTATTTGAACAACCCTTTTTGGGAGTTGCTTCTATCTGTCTCTTCTCTGACCTATAGAATTATTAAAAATAAAATGCTGACATCTCCATAGCTCTGGAGTTTACAAGTACTTTCTATACAACATCATCTCACAGGAGTCTCATTGTCATTGTCTGCCCTAAGCATTATAGGCATCATTATGCCTTTTTTTCCAAACGATGAACTGGAGACTCAGATGATGAATTTGAAACCAACTGACTCGGCCATACAGTTTGGTCACACAGCTAATAAATGGCAGGGATGGGATTCAAACACAATTCTTGCTGATTCTATGTTAAGTACAGTATTCTAAAGATTCTGTCATGTTGCCTCTCAATAATAAATGCCCAAATAAGCATACTGTTATCCAATTCTTCTAGAATGTTTTATCTTACTTTCTCAACAACTCTTACAATAGCATCTTGAAAAGGAGGGTCTATATTTCTGAAAAATTTTCTATTAACCCACTACACCTACAACTGCGCTAGGCAAAAGAGTAGATATTCAAATGCTGAAATGAATATTCAAGAATTGGTCAGCAGAAAACAGGAGTTTTTATAATACCATAATATAACAACTTGCAACTAGAATAAAGTGGACAAATGCTCCTAAAATACCAAAATAATTTTTGTCTAAGCCATTTTCTGTCAAGGGCATTGCATAGTATCCCACACAGTATCTTGCATGTAGTAGGCAATTAAATATTTGTTGATTTGGCTAAGGAAATTATGCATAAGCAAACAAAGAACCACATGTCCTTCAATCTATCATTCAGTAAATCATTTTTGAATTCAAGTGAAATTAAAATTCTACAGAACAGCTTGCCAATGTGACACCAGCAGGATGTGCAGGCAACTAGAATTCTTATGTTCAAAACTAAAGCTGAATTTCAGTATGGATTGTGCCACAGCTCTTAAAAAAAAAAAAGAAAAATCACTTTTAAGTGCTGAAAACTTATTTGTTAAATAATCTACAAATAAAGAATTATCTTTGATTCTGAATGAAAGCATTGTCAGTGATTTGAAACAATACGGTGATCCTCAAACTTCTATATACTTGCCTACTTCCTATAAGAAGTATGCGACTTTTGAGCCCAAGTACAATAGTATTTACCTAGCCAACTCCTTTATATTTCCTTTTATTTCATACTTATTAGGTAGGGCATTTAGGTGATACACTGGATAGAGTGCTGGGCTTAGAGTCCAAAAGACTTATCTTTGTGAGTTCAAATGTGCCCTCAAACACTTACTAGCTATGTGACCCTGTACAAAATCACTTAACTGTCTTTGCCTCAGTTTCCTTACTGGAAAATGGGCTGGAGAAGGAAAGAGGCAAACCAATCCAGTATCTTTGCCAAGAAAATCCGAAATGAGGTCACAAAGAACTGGACACAACTGAAAATGATTCAACAACAAAAAAGTAAATCAAAGTTGCCTTAAAAGAGAAGGTTCTATTATGGCAAATAACAAAAATTCCAAATTCCATGCTAATATAAAGCTTGTTGTACTGTTTAGAAGAGCACAGAAGTGAAACTATGCATTTCTGAAAAAATTTCCATTTAAATAGCTAAGACGTGAGTTCAAATCCAGCTTCAGACACCTATTGTGTGACTCTGGGCAAACATTTAACCCAGGTGCCTCAGTTTCTCCATCTGTAAAGTTGAGATAATCATAGCACCTACCTCATAGAGATACTGTAATAATCAAATAAGATAATGTTTTTAACATGCTATTTAAACTTAAAAACACACATATACAAATCATGGTATTCAACTATTTAAAAACTGGGCTATCTAGAAAGATTCCTTCCATGAAACCAGATGGTTAAGTTTTTAGAAGCAAAAGGGACAAGATGTTTATCTCAGATGTAGAATGGATGTGAGTTTCTATTCAAAAAAATCTACAAGATATGTTTCGTCAGCTTTAATTTAAAAAAAAAATCTTCTGTACAACCAAAAACAACATACTTTTAAAAAACAGACTGGAAAAAGAATTTTCTGATAAAGATGGTAGAAAAAACTACATCTGAAATACTAAAAAAAAACCTTAAAATTGTACAAAGGGAGTTCCTAGTGCATAATAGTTGGAAGTTTTAACAGGTAAATTTTAGAAGGAGTTCATTTGTTAATAAAGAGTTACAAATTAATACAATTTTTGAGATACTACCTCAAACCCAGAAAATTGACAAAAATAATAAAAAACTATTTAAAACTAAATACTTGTGGGATCATACAAAAAAAAAAGTATCCATACTCATTGCCAGTAGAATGACAAACAGAAAAACATTTGGAGACCAATCTTGCAATTCATAGTGAGTTACAAAATTAGTCACATCCTTTGAGTCAGTGACATGTCTTTACTCCAATTTAGCTATATATCTTGAGTCCATCATCTGTAACTATATTACTTCTTTGATTCTGAAATCTTAAATTCCTTTTTCTGATCACAACTTCTTATCCTTCAATTTCTCCTCTCTATCTCATTCTTTAGATTCTAAAATATCCCCTCTACTTTGGCTTTACTTTCCTCTTGAGTGTTAATAGGAGACTAGCTCAACTATGCACTGTGATGAACCCCTGAAATCACTCCTCTCATACCTTGTACTACGTTACTTACCATTGTACCAACTTTGCTAAACCTGGATTCTTCATTAACTGAACTATTCATATGCTCTTGAATGAGGATACAGAAAATTCTTTAAAGTGGTGATGAAAGTAATCTATAAATGTTATATTAGTCATAGATATATCATGGGTAATAAAAGGCCATATAATACACTAATAAGAAGATTAGGGAAAGAAATATCTCTACATAAATTGAAAAGTTTACATACAAACAAAAAGTTAAAATCAGAAGTTTAGTTAGTTAAAATTAGAAGTAGAATTAACTATAAAAAAAAAATCTTTGCACAATGTTTCTCTGAGATAGCCCAGCTATTCAAGATACATGAGGAGATGATTTGCATATAACAAGAATCATTCCCCAATAGACGAATGGTCAAAGAACAGGAACAATTAGTTCTTAAAGATGTTCAAGCTATTGACAGCCTAATGAAAAAAAAATCTCCAAATCACTAATAATTAGAGAAATGAAAATTATAACAATTCTGAGATTCTGACCCACTAGACTGGCAAAGATGACCAAAAAAAGTTACAATTGTCAATCACTTAATAAGCTCCTTATGAAGTGCTTATTATGTGCCAGATTCTGTGCTAAACTATGACAATACAAAGGGAGACCAAAATAGAGGCTCAGTCCTTGAAGAGCTCACATTCTAATGGAGGAAACAACATACAAGATGGATTCAGAGAAGATGGAAAATAATCTCAGTGGAAAAGAACTAGCTGCAAGGAAGTGGGGACGGAAGAGGCTGGGTGAGGCCTCCTGCAGAAGGTGGGATTTGAGCTTGAGTCTTGAAGGAATCCAGGGGAAAGGACAGAGATGAGAGGGCAGATTACTCCAGGCATGGGAAAAGGATAGTTCAGAGTTGGGAGATGGAATTTCATGTAAGGAATGGTAAGGAAGGTGCCAGTTTCTGAAGGGCTCGAGATGCCAAAATGCATTTTTTTTGTTTGTTATATAAATGCAATTTATTTTTTTGTTTATTTTGATCTGAGGGTAAAGGGGAGCCATTGGAGTTTATGTAGGAGGTGTGGAATGACTTTAGGAAAAGCATTTTGGCAGTTCAGTGCAAAATGGAATGGAGCCAAGGTAGGGAAACCATCTAGGAGATTATAGAAAAAGGTGATGAAGATTTGTGGATTAGGGAATAAAACTAGATGATAACTCAGTTGGAAAGTGAAGGCAAAGTTAATAAGAAAAGCTAAGTGAAATTACTAGAGCTATTTTTGACCTCCCTGAATTCCTTCCAGATTCAGCTCAAATGATACTTTGTACAGGCCTTTCTTGGTGGCCTGCCCTTTCCTACCCCATCTACTTAACCCTTTTCCTTTACAGTTACCTTCTTTCTACTCTGTGTGTATCTTGTAGGGATCTACTAGTTTATATATTGTTTCCCTTATTACTATGTAAGCTCCTTGAGGACAAAGACCCTGGTTATGTCTTTCTCCAGATCCCCAGTACTTAGCATGGTATCTGGCATATCGTAAGTGCTTAATAAATGCTTGTTGATTAATACAACTAGGTCTAGAGTTGATGGTTCTTATGTTTAGTGAATATATAAACCTAAACTAATATTCATAAGCAATAGCTTGGGAAACAAAGGAAAGGAATTATCAATTTGGAACTTAAGAAAAGGATTCCTTCGAGTTTCATTTTTTTCTTTTTGATTTAGCAATTTCTTCTCTGAAAATAATGTGACATAATTTATTCAGTCTGAAGCCTTGATGAAGGGGTAAATGCTAAGACAAGGCTGACTGAGAGTCACTATTAACTATAGGATTAATAAAGTCAGTATTAAGAAGATTGAGCAGCATGAGAGCTGAAATCTAAGTAAATTTAGAAAGAACAAACAAAAATAGTTGTATGCAACTGTAAAATCTTAGCTTAGATTTCAACAGTTAATGAAATTCTACTCCCTGAATGGCATTATACGGGGTAGCAGGGCACTGATAACAAGCAATGCCATTTTGAGGTTTCCGCCAGAACCATTAATCAAGGTCTTACTGAAATACTACTAAAAGAATGTATTTCTTTTAAAGTATCAGTACAATTGCTTCCAAATGAAAAATACCCACCTTGTTCAATGGACTCACCAGGAGAAAAGAAACAATTTGCAATGGCAATAATAACTTAAAAAAAAAAATTCCAACAACTTCTCCAAAGGGAAGAAAAGCAGCAGCAAACATGGTGCATCCCTAGAAGGTATACATTTCCTCACTTTTCTTCATGCTCCTGGGAGGACAGACCCCAAACTCTATGTTATGAACTTTACCTCTTAGATCCTAGGGAACCTTACTATATTCTCCAACAAGAACCTGAATGTCTTCATAAACCTATGAACATTCAATGCAAAAGAATGTTTTGTGTTACTGCTTTCCTCTTACCTGGTTTGCCACTGTTTCTTGCAAAGGGAGTTAGATGGATTAATAAAGTCAGTAAAATGCCTTCTTCCTCATTGTTATTTTAATAGGCCTTCCTATCCTCAAATAAGATAATGTTTTTAACATGCTATTCAAACTTTAAAGCACTATATAAATGATATTCCTATTATTACTTAAGACAAAGCTTAAAATTATTTAATTTTCTCACAATGCCCTTATTTTAACTTGATAAAAATGATGTTACATGCTCCCTTAGAGTCACAAGCTCCACTAAGGTGAATAGGGACACAATGCTAGTTAGGGACATAATGTGGTACCCAAAAGGAACAAATACTTTCAGATAAGATGAAGAAAGACACTAAAACTTTAGTACTTAATGATATCAGTTGGACTTTTAGACTGAATTGTTCTGTTGTTGTAATATAGTACATTTATTCAGAAAGCATTTAATCTATGTATGAAGTCACTATTTGCGATCATGGACTTCACCTTGTCAGGAAAACTTCTTGATGAGAGGAACTCTCAGAAAACAGAATTAGCTCTCTGGGGAGATAATGAGCTTCCTGTCATGTGAACCTACAAGCTGGATGAACCTACAAGCTGAAAGAATGATCATCTGCCTGGTATGCTATAAAGTCCCACCTAGGATTTTATAATTTCCTTCAGTAACTTATTGTAGAGCAGGAGAAAGGAGGGGCAGAGGAGAAGAGAGTACATAAGACTTTGTGGATGATGATGATGATGATGATAATAGTAAAAATAATTGTTATTATTATAACTAGCACTTATATAGTACTTTAAGTTTTGCAAAGTATTTTGCAGATATTATTTCATTTGATCCTCCCAACAGCCCTGTGAGGCAAGTGCTAGTATTAGCCTCATTTAACAAATGAAGAAACCGAGGCTGAGAGGGCATAAGTAACTCGCCCACTAAGAGCACATGAGGTAGGATTCAAATTCAGGCCGTCCTGACTCCATCAGTCTATCTACAATGCCACCTACTTTTCTTTGTAAAACAAACCATTCAGTTTTTTGGACAGTTCTTGCTATAAACTCATTTCTTATACTGAGTTTGATTCCTCATGCCTTCCATGTAGGCTAATTTGGGACAGAGGACTTAAAAGGAATATTTCTACTTCATCTTCTACATCTTGGTGAATAAAGTATAAATAGCTTCATGGTTGTCCCCTTGCCTAAGCTCCATTACTGCAGAGAGAGAAAGAGGGAGGGAGGGAGAGAGGGGCAGAGAGGGAAGGAGAGAAAGGGAAGGGGAGAGGAGAAGAGGGGGGAGAGGAGGGAGAGAGGGAAGGAGAGAAAGGGAAGGGGAGAGGGGAAGAGAGAGAGAGAGAGAGAGAGAGAGAGAAGGAGAGAGAGATCACACAACAAGAGAATGATGTTTGATATTGTCCTTGGTTCCCACATAAAACCAACGTTTCAGCTCCATTATTCATTTGTGTAAGGTGAAATTGTAAACTAACCTTCCATTTAGCTGCGATCCTTAAAGTTTTCCAACTTCATTTATAGCCAAAAAAGTTGGAAAAGCAGATATATGGAGCTAATAATCACAGTTTTTAGATGACCTGCAAAATTATCACATTACAGACACAGAAGGAATAACAGTAGTTAATCTTTTAGATGAATACTGTTAACCGCAAAACATTCCCTTTTGTACTAACTCATCTGTGTCAATCTGTTATTGTTTGTAAATATAGTATGCACTGAACATCTGTTATAAGTAAACAAAAATCAAATACTACCTTATACTCCTTTTTTGTGAGATTATAACCAGCTTATATTTTTGAAAGTTGAGATGAGATCATTTTGGTGAAACTTAAACTAATTAGAGATTATACTATTAGGTAAAAATCTTGAAAGAATAAAAGATTTTCAGATTTAAATCCTAAAAAATGAAATAAAAAAACAAAGCAACACCTCCCCCCCTCCCTCTGGCCCCAGTACCTGACATTAAATTCTGGTCATTTCTCTTTGTTTTCACATGTATAATTCTTACCTGGGTATACTGCCTGTCAGGCTTCTTTCACTCGATGATGATGATCCAGATCTTTGTTCAATTTTAGTTCCAAGATTCTCAGTTTCATCCTTCTGGGGTATCTCTCCCTCTTCTTCTAGCTTCTTCTTTTCAGTGTCACTGTCATCACTCCCTTCTCCTAAGATGTCATCAACCTATCAATTGATCAAGAGTCAATATGTACATGAACTGAAGCAAAATAAAGTAAGCAGAGCCAAGAAAACAACATATACAAAAGACTATAACATTGTGAACGGAAAGATCAACTATAAGACACACACACATATATACACACAACTTTTCTCAGTTCCTTTATAGTGGTTTAGGATTGATAAGTATAGAATATTGCATATAAAGTCAAATTGTTATTGGATGTGCTAATTGGTTTTACCGAACTATTTTTCCTTATTCCTCTTTTAAAAAATTCTTTGTTATGATGAGTAGTTCTCTGGGAGGGGGAGGAACAGAGTGATGGTAATTTTAGGAGACATAAAAACAAAAATATCAGTAGAAATCTATTTTTAAAAAGTTAATGTGTTTTTACAGGCTTAGATAGTTACTAACTCAGATTTTAAAAGTTCATTTACCCACACAAAGAAAACAGATCAGTAATTCAAAGATTCCTATTTTAAAAACTCATGAGATAAACATATAAAAGATATGAATTTTAGAGATTTATCAAAATTAACTAGATACTTATTCCCTTGATATAACTGCATGCCAAGACTTAAAGATGACCAATAACACTTAAATTAGTTATGATAATATGAAGAATAACTACGAAAGGTGAGAAGTAAAGTATGGTAGTATAAAGAGCACCAGATTTGGAATTGGAGGACCAATCACAGCAACTACTGAATAAGTGTTGAACTGAATGCCACCATTAGTTTCTTAAAATATGAAAAATATTAAAGTTCCACTACAGGAGCGACTGATGGTTCATCTAGTGGACCATCAGAATGGTCCCACTAGCCCTTCTCTCCAATTCTGATCAGCCCACTCCTGAACGGCTTATAAAGAAAGGTCACAGAGACCATCAGTGTGGTTACACTATTAACCTTGCATATTTGTAGGCCCGCTGTTTTGCTATTAATGTGACTGATGTGAAAATTTTTTCTTCCCCTACTTTTGTGCTCACTTTAAAACATACCACAATTCCAATCAATGGTTCTTATAAATTTTTTCCCTTTTAATGATCCCTTTATGATCCAGCCTCCAAAGTTGAAGCTTGTTCATTTTGTACTGATTCTCTTCCCTACTGTTCCTCTTAAGACGTGCCTCTCTCATTTCCCTGTCTGCCTGTTTCTGTACTGAACTTAATGTAATTTTAAGCCAAATTATGTGTCTGTGTGCTTAACTCTCTTTTGTTTAATTCAGATAATACTGAGGTTTGTGAAATAACTATCTTCACTCCCTTCTCCACTCTCACGTACTTCAAATGTGAGAAGTGCTAGACTCCTCCCTCTTCTCATTTCTTTGTACTCCATGTCTTTCCTCTATCAAAATCAACAAGGTGGAACCAAAGTACTCCTAACTTGCATGTTCATCTTTCTTTTAAAATTTATTCTAAATTTAAACAGAAAAAAGAGATCACTTCCATATGTATAGCACAACACAAAGAGGATTTTCTATGAAACTGCCAATGTCCATTTAATATCTCCTGCTTTAAAAAAAAAAAATTCCAAATGTTTATTTCAAAATTGTCCCAGCTGTCCATTCTTCCTTCTGAACTCTCTTAAGCTAACAGTGTTTTTCATGTTTGTCTTTCTGTCACCCTTCAAGACAGTGAGATTTTGAAGGGACGTGTCTCTTTTCCCTTATGGGAATGTAAGTAATTTATCATCATATAGCCCCTTTTAATTTCTCAAAGGTATTTTACCTTTCTAGGTTTCTCTGGTTTCCTGTATTTGTACTTTAAAGGTTTTACCAAACTCTGATCTTCTTATGGAGAATGCTTAAAAGTTCTCATTCATTCTTTATTTATCTTGCTGTGTCTAGACTTATTTTTTGTGCTTTTCAGATTCATTTGAATATTGGTATTAAAGCATTAAAAAACTTCAAAGGGTCAAATCCAAACAAATCATTGGAGTCTCTAGGCTGAGCCCCTCTGAGACAGAGGGAAAGAGGAAGAAAAAGATCCACATGAGGATTCCAAATAGGGCTTGTCAGGGATCTTCTGATCTTATTATCAGAGAGATGTTCATGACGGGAAACTCTTAAGTGAACTTTTCATGCTTCTCTTGATTCTTGTATTTTAAAGTCAAATTTTCCACTCAGCTCTGGTGTTTTCATCAAGAATGCTTGAAAGTCTTCTATTTCATCGAATGTCCATATTTTCCCCTGAAGTATTATACGCAGTTTTGCTGGGTAGGAGATTCTTGGTTTTAATCCTAGCTCCTTTGTCCTACAGAATTTCATATTCCAAGCCCTTCAATCCCTCAGTGTAGAAAAGCTGATAGAACTTGTGTTATCCTGATTGTGTTTCCACAATACTCAAATTATTTTTTCCTGACTGCTTGTAATATTTTCTCCTTGTCCTGGGAACTTGAATTTGGCTATAATATTATTTGTAGTATTCTTTCTGGGATCTTTTTCAAGAGGTGATCAGTGTGAATTCTTTCCATTTCTATTTTACCCTCTGGTTCTAGAATATCAGGGTAGTTTTCCTTGATAATTTCTTGAAAAATTATATCTAGGCTGGTCATGGCTTTCAGGTAGTTCAATAATTTTTAAATTATCCCTCCTGGATCTATTTTCCAGGTCAGTGGTTTTTCCAATAAGATATTTCACATTGTCTTCCATTTTTTCATTCTTTTGGATCTGTTTAACAGCATCTTGATTTCTCATAAAGTCATTAGCTTCCATTTGCTCCATTCTAATTTTGAAGGAATTATTTTTTTCAGTGAGCTTTTGAAATTCCTTTTCCATCTGGCCAATTCTGCTTTTTAAGGCATTCTCCTCTTTGGCTTTTTGGACCTCATTTAAGTTAGTTAAGGTATTATTTTCGTCAATACTTTTTTGACTCATTTTTCATGATTTTCTTGCATCACTCTCATTTCTCTTCCCAATTTTTCCTCTACGTCTCTTTATTTTCAAACTCCTTTTTGAGCTCCTCTATGGCCTGCAACCAATTCGTATTTTTCTCAGAGGCTTTTGATGTATGAGTTTTGACTTTGTTGTCTTCTTCTGGTTCTACATTTTGATCTTTTTTGTCACCAGAGAAGGATTCTAATCTGATTTCTTTCCCTCTGTTTGCTCATTTTCCCAATTATTTGACTTTTGAACTTTTTGCCATGGCAGAACTCTGCTTCCAGAATGGAGAGTGCTATGTCTCAAATTTCTGGGGTTTTGCACAACTGTTGTCAGAGTTACTTCTGGGCACCTACCTCAGAACTGTGAGGAGGACTCTCCACAGCCGCCACAAGCTCTGTCTGCCAGCTCTCCTCTTTACCCTAGGACTACTACCCATGAATGCAACCCAAATCCAAGAAGGGCAAAAGCAAAAGAATCCTGCCTCAGCATCAGCAAAGATATTCCTGCAATTGCCGTCTGATCAGCTGCTTGGTCCCCCCACCATCTGTGGGCCTGAAGCTCCAGAAGCAGCTGCTAACTGCCACCGCAACCACCCCCACACCTCAGAGGCAGGAGCTGGACTGCACCTCTCTCACCCAGGTCCAACAGAGTTTTCCCACTGAGTTTTTACTTTCTCTTTGGCATTTGTGGGTTGAGAAGTCTGGAAACTGCCACAGCTGTCAATGATTCAGTCACCTGAGTTCTTCTCAGGCCTGGTCTGTGCTGGTGTGGCCCACATGGGACTACACTCTGCTCTCAGCCCAGTGCAATAGACATTTCCTGTCACGCTGCCAGGCTGACTTTAGCTGAAGATGTATCTCACTCTGTCATTTTGTGGGTTCTGTGGCTCTAAAATTTATCTAGAGTCATTTTTTACAGGTATTGGAGGTAATTGGGAGATGAGCTCAAGCAAGTTCCTGCTTTTACTCTACCATCTTGGCTCCGCCCCACCAAAAGTTCTCTTATTAAAGGGTCACATTTTCCCCTATAGGCTTATATTCATTTTTTCTCAATAATTTATTTTTAGTTTTAATACCTAGTTCTTTTTTCCTTTTTGAAAATCATATCCCAAGATTTCTTCTTCTTTGTGGTAGCTACAGTATAGTCTTGTATGTTCTGGTAAGTGGCTCCTTGGTACTAGAACTCTTTGTGGCTGCCTGAAGTATTTTTCTTTGACTGAGAAGATCTAAATTTTTGTTCAGATATTTCTGGTTGTTTTCATTATGATATTTCTTATAGGAAATGACAGGTGGTTCCTTCTAGTTTTACTTTGTCCTCTGGTATTAATCGATCTGGAAAGTTTTCTTTTATCATGTCTAGAAATATGATATCCAGGTTCTTTGGCCATCTTTTTCATGACATCTGATGATTTTGAAATTCTCTCTCTCCAGGTAAGCTGTATTTGATATAGATACTTAATATGTTCTAACCTTTCAGTCTTTTTTTTTTACTTTGTTCTAATATTTCTTGATGTCTCAGGAATCACTGAGTTCTCTTTGTTCCCTAATACTTAAAAAAAAAAAAAAGCAGTCTACCATGTGCACACTTTTTTCAGTGATCTATTTTTCCAACCCTTCCCTCAAGACCTCAAATTTCATTTTTAATTTCTTACTTTGTCTAGCCATTTTAAAAACCATTCCTCCCCCCCACCCTTGCAACTATACTTGGACTTGTGAAATTACCTTTTCTTTTAGATTTCTCTTTGGCTTCTCTTAAGTCACAGTACTGCTTCATTGTGTTCCATATGTTGCTCTGATAATTCTTGCCTCCAGTCTTAGTTGCTAGACTGTGATTTTGTGCAAAGACCAGAATCTGTGTCCTTCCATAATTTTGGATGGGGAGTGAAGCTTGCCTTCACTGTAGTTTGGATGCTGTTGTACTTCTGGATGGGGTAGTTTATATTAGGGTCCACACATTGTAATCCTTGGCTTCTAACATCCTTTCTAGTTAGCCCAATGCAGGTATTAGCTTCTGTACTGTCTCTTTCTCCTTGACAATTCTTCATCAGAAGTTCATTCTGCTCCCTTGCTATGCCAGTCAGAGAAGACAGATTAGGCTGATCTCAGAAATCCAACAGGTCCCTGGAATGTGTGATGATTTGTTGAGCTGAGGCATGTCTCTTGCTGTGCCCCCAAGTGCTCTGAAGTGAGCACTGGTAGCACCTGTTTCCATGTATAGGGAGCCATGGGGTTGGATAGGGGCTCCGTCCATTACTGTTATTATTACAGGCCAGGGTCCAGATTCTGCAGGCTTCAGTGCTCATTTGCAAGACCTTGTGCTGACTGCCTTCCCCACCCCCTAATTTTCCCTGTAAAGATATCTCCACCCTTGCTTATAGAGCTCTCAGGTTTCAGGACATTTTAATCAGATCACTGGCTTCAGGCCCTAATTAGAGCTTATGATATCTTCAACCTATTCTGACATGATCTCTCTTTGTGATTCTGCAGGCTTCTGTCTTCTTGGGCAATTCTTGACTGGATGGAGAACACTTACTAGTTTTTTTTTTCTTCTTCTTGATCATTATTCTACTTAGTGTTCTTTTGCTGCGATTCCCGTGGGAGAGCTGGTTTCTTTAGGACCTTTCATTGTACCATCTTAACCTGAAGTCAGGTCATAGTACTCTTAGCTAAAAGTGACCATCTACTCCAGATGTGTCAAAAACATGGATTTTGGGCCCAATGAAGTCAGTAATACTCCAATATTGGTTTCCCAAACCCAACTAAAAGCTAATTTGGAAATACTTAGGAAAATAAATAAAAATACAACAGAACCTAGATAATATGTAATTTTCAATATGTGGTCTGCCAAGATGGTTTAGTGGTCCATTACTATTTGTGCTCCATTTTACAAGCCCTTCACTTTAGAAATGGTTTGAAAACTATGGCTCAAAGCAATAAGTAACTAACCTAAGGTCAGATACTGGGTTGGGATACAAATGCAAAACCCAATATATGGCAATTGCAATCAAAGCTTGTTATAATTTTGATAAAAGAGGCATAAAAGTAATACCATCCAGCAGGGTTCAGATCCGACCTCAGACACTTAATGCACACACACACAAACAAACAAACCAACAAAAAAGGGGGGGCGGGATATGGCCTCTGTGCAACAGTAGTGGTAAGGAGATAGAAGAGGGCTTTTCAGCATTGAATAAGATGGTGTTGGATTTATAATCAGAGGGGTAGGTGGATAGGAAAAGGAAGAGAAATACACAAATAGGCATGATAAAAAATAGATCTTCTGAAATACCTTCGAGTCTAACTTCCTCCCTCATATTGCATAGAAGGGGTAAAGAATGGTATGCAGCATCATTTCCATTCTACTTTTCCATACGCCATTCCCAGAGGAACTTTTTTCTCCCAGTACTACCTGCTTTCTCTCCCTGGCCTTGCAATGTTATTTTGGGGAGGAATACATAGAGAGTGAAGAACACTACAGCAACAGTGTACTCAAGGCAGTGTCCCTACTGTTGTGACATGAAGGAGTTCAGGACAGGACTGTGAGGATAAGAGAACAGTCAGAGAAGAGAGAAGGATGAAGAAAAAAGCATGGTACTGTATATGCAAGGCATTAGGCTGATCATGTGACTATGTGCTCTCTTGTATGAAGATGTAATGTGAAGAAACCAATTCAGGTTCTCAAAAACACAGGGGAGCTTTCCTTCAAGGCTATATGGACAACTTCAAATGACAAATAGTATAAGTAAAACTTAATGAATTGAGAAAAAAAATAATAAAAACAAAGTGGCTGGAACATAGCCCTTGTCAAGAAAATAATGTCCTGGGTTTCCATCACACCCCATCCCTACCCAATGTTGAGAGTGGGAGATGAAGTGGTCTCATTTTCTTTCAGTATATTGACCCATGAACTACTTCTTCTATTTTCAGTCAATTATTCAATGGGCATGCAAGTAGGTCAGTGAGACTTCATGGCAAAATGAAATATGTTCTCCTTAGAATAAGAAATTATTAGTTGTTGTGAGAAGTAGTAATATAGGTATGTGCTTTCCTCAAAATACTTTAAGTAATATATGCAAAGCTTGGAATGGGATGAGCTAGTTTTTGCTATAAGTGCACAGCTTTCTGGTCTCCACAAATCTTCATGTGGATAAAAAATGAAGGAGTCAGCAAAGACTCACCATATATTCGCTGTTTTCTGGGCCTTAGTACTAATCATATCCATAAAAAGAAAAGGAAAAACTATTCAATCTGTTATTAGACATGCTAAATAAGTACAATTAAAGCAATGTGGAGAATCATGTCTTTTTCAAATTAACTACAGGTTCTGAATTGTTACTGAAAATATGTAGTTAAATTATTAGGGTAAGTGTTGACAATGCAGAGGAAAAAGCAACAAAAGAAACATCTGCTGATGTAAAAGTAATGTCAAAAGTCATTGTTCACAAATCTGATCATACCACTAAAAACACAGCAATAAGATTTGCTATTTTTGATGCATATAAACTCTTTACTAAATAAAATAAGAATACATCACAGAAAGAATTGAGAATACAAGAAAATATTTACACAAAGAATCAGAAATATCTATTCATGTAAACCAGGTATAATAAATAATTAATGATATTTGTTTTAGCACCAAGTTTATATACATGATCTCATTTGCCCTATAAACAAGCTTCTAAGACAAATACAGTAGATATTATAGTCCTATTTTATAGATAAAGAAAATGAGGCTCAGAGAGCATGGGTAATTTGCCAGAGGTCACCAAGCTATTAAGTATCAGACCCCAGAATCAAATCAAAGCTTCTCCTAAATCCAGTGCTCTTTTTGCTACAAAAGTTAAAACACTGATATTTGTAGAAGAACCAATGTAATGTTCTAAGGAGAAGAGAATGTCTTTGACATTGTATAAACTTGCTTCATTCACATTTCAGTATCTTAAAGATAAGAATTAGGGTCAGCAAATCAGTGTGTCATTAAAAACACATAACTTTGTTCTGAGGAAAAGACATATCTCTTATGCAATTCACATATGAGTATACTATGGTTAATACTTCAAGGGGAGGAAGAGGCAGGCAATTATGTGAAAAGAGATTTTTTTTATCGGATCATACTGGTGTCACAGTGAGAGAACAGCTGCTATACTTGAATAAGGAAAATGTGGCAGTGTGAAAATATAGCAGTTATTATTGAGATTTTTCCATCAGGAATCATGTCAGCATCAGAGAATTTTATAAAATGAGTAGATCAATTTAACTTATAGTAGTAGTTAATACCAATATCATTGCCTAAGAATCTCGGGAATGACAGGGTTGAATTTCAAAACATATTAGCTATGAACTGTAATTAGCCCACATCAAACTGCCGTTTCATTTTTCATTCATTTGTTACAATGGCCCTAGCAATGCCTGAGATTCATAACTTTCTCTCTACTCCATCCTCATCCTAAACCAGGAGGATCTCATCACCTTATACCTGGCCAATTCAATAATAATAATAGCCATAATAACTGATGGCGGTGAACCTAATTTCTTCAATCTAAACTATTATGTGCACTATCAACTTGTTTCACCATATCACTTCCAGACAAAAGGAACCTCCACATTTTAACTGACATGACATCTAAGATCCTAATACATGCATACTTAGTTTGGCCCAACTTACCTATCCACTATTCTCTAATACAAACCCTTTATTTTAACCACTCTGGTTTCTTTATTGTACTCTACATATAAAGTTAATTTTTAATGTCATCCCTCTGCTCCAGCTTTTCTTTCAACCTTGAACAAGGATACCAATAATAACAGCTAGCATTTACATAGTGCTTTAAGGTTCGCAAAGCACTTCAGATAATTTTAATGTGTGAATTTGATCCTCATTTGATCCTCATAATAACCCTGTGAGGGGCACGCTATTATCATCACCCCCACTTTACAGAAGAGGAAATTGGGACATGACACAGAAAGGTTAAGTGACTTGCCCAGGGTCACAGAGGTACTAAATGTCCGAGGCAGGATTTAAATTCAGGTTTTCCCGACTCCAAGTCCTAGATTGTATCCTTTTGCCACCTATCAGCCCCCAACCTTTCTATCTAGCCAAAGTCAACTCACAACTTGTCCTTAATTCTTTTTAGGTTTTTTTTCCCACTTTATATGTGCTACAAAAAGCACCCTCTACCATGACCAATGATGTCCTTGCTAACAAATCCTACATCCTTTTTTCAACTGTCATCTGGCTGTTCTCTATGAAGCACTGACATTGAGATGATAGTTAAAACCACGGGCACTAATGAAATCACCAAGAAAGTATTCAGAGAAAAGGACCAAGGACAAAGCTTTGGTACATACCCACACCTTGGGGAGGCTGGATGAGGAGCAGACATGAATTAAGTGATCTAGCAACACGGACTGGCAAGGAATAGCCAGATAGAGGAGGAGCAGTGAAGAACAAGCCCTGTCATTAAAACCTGGGTGAATATTGTATCCAGGAATAGGGAGCTCTCAGCAGCATCAAAATGCTGCAGAGGTCAAGAAGGCTGAAAACTGAGAAAGGGCAATTTGGCAATTAAGAGATGAGGGGTAACCTTGGAGACTGCAGAATCAATTTGCCAGTCTACGAGAAAAAGAACATTTGTTAATGGATAGATTCTTCTTTTAACAAGGTCTCTTTCATTCATCAACCTAGCTCAAAAAAAAAAAAAAAGATGATATGACAGAGTACATAATTTAAACTCTAATATAGGTAACACATAGATAACACTATTATGAGCCACCCAGAATGACTATATGTGGGAAACATGAAAGAAGATTTTTATGTGATATTGAGCAATAAACAGAAGTGAGTCAAAGGAAAAATGAATTCTGTGTTTGTTTTGTTACTGTAAAATATTTTAGAGAATGACACAGCACCAGGTCAATACATATCTCTACTTAAGATGAAATCTCTTTTGGGATAAAAAAATGAAATACAGTCCTTAGGACTCTCTCTCTCTCTCTCTCACTCACTCACTCACACACACACACACACACACACACACACACAGTATTCAAATTACTTAATTAGGCCTTTTCTGGAAAAGAATTCAATTTTCATAAAAATTTTATCTTAATTATATTTCTCTAAGTCAGTGGGAAGTACAAAACCTATTAACTTTTTAAAAAGCTAAGCATAACAACATTCCCAGGGAAGAAATGGTCAGATTGGTCACTTGGCACATAAACATAATTACCTCGTTTAAAGGTAATTTTAAAAAACTGCCACTTCTCTTGGGATGCAAAGAAGAAATTTAGAGTTTTCTTTTTAAACTTTTTACTAATTTTGAAAATTGCAGTGAGTTCATGTTTCCCTTGCACCAACAGACAACCATTTCTGAAACCTGCTGAACATTTTTTACTTTCTAAATTTGAATTTTTAAAATTAGGTAGGAAAGGAAAATATTTTATTTGCCGTGACAAATATTTATACTACCAAACAATGTAAACTATCTTGACTAACTCCGCATTCCAAAACTAGAAAAGAAATTATGTGGAAAAAGCCCTTTTTAAAGAATTTTGTTTCATTCTGTTAAAGCTGATTAGTTACCTTGTGCTTGTTAATGAATGCTACATTTTCATTAGCTGCAGCAATAAGGTAATTATAAAATGTGTATATTCCCATGGTAGGACATATGCAAAATGAAGAGATCAACTTTATAAGCAATAACCGATTCTCAATTGGTGGGTGCATGTGTTTCTAGATCTGTTTTTGGAAAAATTTCACAGATTTCCTCACCTAAATGGCTTATTTCTCTAGTTGGAAATAAGGACTAAAATGATTTACTGGGTTTTTACACAGGTAAAATTTCATTATAACAAATATTACATAGCAAGAGTCTATATAGCATTTTAGCAAACACAAGAAGTTCTATTTAACAAATAACTGTAAAAATATTTTCTTTGGTTAATGTTCATTAAAACACACACACACACACACACACACACACACACACACACACACACTCTCTCTCTCTCTCTATCCTGAGGGCAGTTACTAATTCCATGCTATTTACATGCCTTGGGTTTTGAGTGAAGCCTAAATCTTCACTTTTTAGGAATCTGACTTCACAAATTCACAGAATTTCTCAACTGGAAAGGGAACTCAGTGCCCACCTAGTCCAATCTATACCAAAGAAAGAATTCCCTCTACAACATAACTGAAAAATAGTTATTCAATCTTTGCTCAAAGCCTTCTAATGAAGGAAGCAGGGGGGAACTGATAATCCTGAAAAGCCACACATACCAATCTGAACTGGGCCCTCTGCTGCAAGGCAGTCCTTTTATTCAACTTCAACCCCCTTTCTTACTCCCAAAGAAGTCAATCCAAATCAAGCATCCTATAACTTTCCTCTATTCTCTTTCAACTGATGATTTTAACTTTTACTTTGCTGAGAAAACTGTGGCAATTAAATATGAGTTCTCACTTTTCCCATTCTCTTCATCTTATTTATTACACTTTTGTCCTTTTCCCTAGTCTCTGACAAGGAGGTAGCCTTTCTCCTTGCCAAAGTCAACCCCAATACATTCATGTACCCTTGAGCTCATCCCCCTTGTCTTCTCTAGCAGAATGCGTCCTCCTCCCTTTCTCTCTTCTTTCTTATCAGGTTTTTTTTCCATCTTCAAAAATGGCCAAGTCTCCTCTAATCCTTAAAAAAAAAAAAACACCTTCACTAGACCCTACTCTCCCTTCAAGCAACTGTCCTATATTTCTCTTCCCTTTCCCAAATTCCTTAAAAAAAATAAAAATAATTAGAAGAGCTATCTATACTGCCTGCCTCCATTTCTTTTCAACTCTTTGTAATCTAGCTTCTGACCTCATCACTTAGCTAAAACTATTTTCTCCTCCTTCTTAGTTCTTCTACTTCTCTGGCCTTCTGTCTTCTTTGCTGTCTTGTCCAAAAAGCTATCCTTAATTGTGACTGTTCTCTGAAGTTCTGCCCAAAGCCTGTTTCTCCTCTGGCTTTGGAGTTTCCCTCTTGGTAACTCTATCTCTATGCAGATGTCTTATCATCTATACATAACCTGCCCCAATCTCTCTTCCCTGAGAATACATTACCAATTTCCTATGATGTATTTCAAACTGGATGTGCTGGACACATCTTAAATGCAACATGTCTGAAACTTTACTCATTTTTCCCTAACCCTCCCCTATTCCAAACTTTCACATTTCTGTTGAAGGTACTACCATTCTTCTAGTCTCCCAAGTTAACAACTTTGGTATTACTTTCAACTTTTCACATATCTAACTGGTGGTGATTTCTACCAGTTTCTGTCATTTCTACCTTCATAAAATTATCTATATATGTCGCCCTCTTTCCACTCACACAGCCAACACCCTGCTGCAGGCCCTCATCACTTTTTGCTTAGATTATTGTAAAAGCATCTTAACTGGCCTTCTGGCCCAAGGCACTCACCACTCTAGTGATATTGATGCCAAAGTCATATTTCATTTAAGTAAGATCTTTTTTGATCTATCATACACACATACGTACACATAAACATATTGTATTATAAGTATATATATATGTCTATATATGTGCATACATTATATTATGAACCTTTAGTGCCAGCTAAATCCTCAACTACTTAAAAGCAACATCTTAAACATCTGACACACAGGAACAGGCCCATCAGATAATAGTGTTACACATACAAATTCTTTAATTTTAGGTGTAACATAAGAGCAAGCAGCAACACAATATAGATCACAAGTTGTAAATTGAACAGCTAATGTCAAACTTATTCTTTTTTGGGGTCAAAAGTTTTTCATAACAGTGGGGGCTACTCTACATTTCTTATTTAATCCATACCTATTAGCCCTTGCATATGTTTGATAAATGCTTAGAAAATAAAGGAAAACTATCCCACTGAGCATTTTGCATTGATGAAAACAAAGATGCTAAGTATAGAAATTAGAGGAAGAAAAAATGCTGCTTGGAACAAACTACTTAGTAGACAAAAGGATAATACTTTCTCCTAGAGAAACAGAGCAAAATAGTTAACTAATCTGTTGATTCAAATTTTTTCAATGCTATTATGCCAATCCAGTGCAAATAACTGAAATCTCCCGACTGGTAGAAGGGAAGCAAGTAGAGACCTTTGGTCATTTCTCTTCTCTATTCTACAAGGTTTTTATGGCTGCTGCTTTAGCTTCTGTACCTCATTAGCAAGCAGAAAAAATATGACCTTTTTTTTCCTCCCAAACCATTCCCTCCCTCACCTCATGTCTCCCATTGCTATCCTTCCCAGGCCAAACCCTTGGGATGTCTCACTTCAACTTTGGCCCCCTCATCCATTCTATCCTCTGGATTCCCAGTTCATAACTAACAATCTTTCCTTTATTTCAGATCGCTTCCTGTCTTCTTCCTTCCAACCTTTTAGCCCTCAGAAACGTGGTTTCATACAGATCATACTACATCATGCTATAATAAATACCACTGACTGCATCCTCTTTCATACTTCCTATCACACTGGTCTTCTGTGTTATAGATTCATTTCTAAAACCTTGGGTTGGTCCCCCTCATTCAACAACCTTTCCTCCCCTCCTCTGAAGTTCATGCTATCAACATTTTGTTTAATCCTCTAGCTCTTATAAATGTAGGCAATTTTCTTATATGATTTCTTAACACATGGAGTTTAAGTAACTGTTTGGTTATGTTTTCCAGGATGTCTAAGGGCACTTAAATTATTTCTTCCTTGACATATTTCCCAGATCAGTTGCTTTGAATAGTAGATTCCTGGAGCTTTCTTCTAATTTTTTTTAAACCTCTCAATTTGTTCTTATATTTCTGGTCTCTTAGAGTGATTAAGTTCTGTCCCTTCTGTTTTTTAGGTAATATACTATTTAACGTTTTTCACTTTCTGTTCTAAGATAGCCAACCTCCTTTCAATTTTTTCATCTTAAACTCTCATTTCATTTATAATAGAATTTTTAAAATCTCATTTCATTATGTCTAGTAACCATCAGAGTTCTTATATTCAAACCATTTTTTCTTCCTCTGAAGCTCTGCTTGAAGTTGTGGTGGGGTTACCCTCTTCATCTGCATTTACCTCTGGGGCTTATCTTAACCCATAGTATTTTTTTATTGTTTGACATTTTCTTCTGTTTTCACATATTTTTAGCTTCAGTTCTTGGATTAGGACTTTGTGTTCAGGCAAGTCATTCTTGTACAGGTTGAATAGGCTTTAAAAAAAACAAACAAACCTCATTTCCCTGTAATTTGGACAGTGTTGTTGCTGCCAATCTAGATGAGGTAGTTGGTAGAAAAGTCCTATGCTCTGCATCTATTTTCAACCACTTTTCTGGTTGTCCACCAGAGGCTCTGATCTCCGCCAGCCTTTCTTCTTCTTCTCCCTGAATGATTCCTAATCAGGAATTGGTTTCATCCCCTGCTGTGGCCACGACAATCTCCATGTTGGAGATTACACTGGTCTCAAGCTTCCTGCAATCTCCCTTGCCTTGATGATACAGGTGCTTAGTTCGTCTTGTCCCCTTCTGTGATCCAAGGGCTTTTCTTTTTGGAGGGTAGGGGATTAATGTCAAACATTTTCTTTTTTTAATTTTGAGTTCTAAATCCTCTCCCTCTAGCCTCCCCCCCATTAAGAAGGCAAGAAATATAATATCAATTTATACATGTGAAATCATTCAAAATAAATTGCCATATTAGCCATGTTGCAAAAAAAAAAAAATCAAGAAAAATAAAGTAAAAAAATATAAACTTCAGTTTGCACTAAAGAAGTCATCATTAACTTTCTGGAGGTAAACAGAATTTTTTAGCATGAGTCCTTCAGAATTGGACTATCATATTGATCAGAGTAGCTTGTTTTTTTTTTTTTATTACAATATTAGTTACTTTTACATTGTTCTCCTGGTTCTGTTCACTTCACTTCACTCTGCCTCAGTTCATATAGGTCTTCCAAGGTATTTTCTGAAAGCACCCCACTCATCATTTTTTACACCACAATGGTATTCTATCACAATCAGATGCCACAACTTGTTCAGTCATTCTGAAACTGATATGCATCCCAAAGAAATTTCCATTTCTTTGCCACCACAACAAAGAGCTGCTACCAATATTTTTGTACACATGTGTGCTTTTCATTTGATTTATTTGGGATACAGGCCTAGTGGTGGTATTGCTGGGTCAAAGAGTATGCATAGTTTTATAGCCCTTTTGGCATAGTTCCAGATTGATTTCCAGAATAGCTGAATCATTTCAGAACTCCACCAACAGAGTGTTAGTGTCTTAGAAATCTTCCACATCCCCTCCAGCCTTTGTCATTTTCCTTTTCTGTCATGTTAGCTAATCTCATAAATGTGAGGTGGTAGCTCAGAGTTGTTTTAATTTGCATTTCTCTAGTCAGTAGCGATTTAGAGCATTTTTTCATATAACAATTGCTACACCTTTGATTTCCTCTTCTGAAAACTGCCTGTTAATATTGTTGGACCATTTGTTATTTAGGGAACGGCATTTCTTTTTTTTATAAATTTGACTCAGTTTCCTATATGTTTAAGAAATGAGGCCATTACTGGAGAAATTTGCCATAAAATTTTTCCCCAGTTGCCTGCTTTCCTATTAAAAGGAAATTGGCTGCATTGGTTTTGTTTGGGCAAAACCCTTTTAACTTCATGAAATCAAAATTATTCATTTTACTTCTTCTGATCTTCTCTGTCTCTTGTTTGGTTATAAACTCTTTCCTTATTCACAGAACAAGTAAAATCTTCCCTACTCCCCTAACTCCTCTAATTTACTTATGTCACCCTTTATGTCTAAATCTAAAATGTACTCATTGTGACCATATCTGATCCAAGTGTTTTATGAAGTGCATGGCCAAGCCCTATCTCTGCTGCCTCTGGGGGATAGCTCTGTTTCCCATTTCTGTTCCGACACACAGGGACTAGGATCAGACGTTCTGATTGCTGGAGCTCACGCTCATTTTTTGACTTCTCTGGTCACAGTGTTGGCTGGCTTAAGGTTAATTCGGGTGAGCTCACACTGACTTCCCCAGTGATCCTTATTTCCAATTCGGCAGCTTTCCCTGTGTGACCCTTTTCTAGCAGTCTCCACAAACTTCTGGAATCTTTTTTTTTATGAAGACCAAGCCACCTCACCACTCCCCAATCAGGCCACCACACACCTACCACCTGTCCCTCTGCTTCCTAACTGCTAACTCTAGATTCCTGTAGGTGTTACCTTCTAGTATTAGAATTTTATCTCCTTTGGACACCAAGGTTGCCTTGGTATTTGTGTCCCTAAGGCTTAGCACAGTGCCACATTTTGTTGCTATTCAACTATCTGAATCGTGTCCAACTCTTAGTGATCCCATTTGGGATATTCTTGGCAAAGATACTGATTTGCCACTTTCTTCTCCAGCTCATTTTATAGAGAAAACTGAGGAAAAAATCACTGGTTAAGTGATTTGCCTGGAGTCACAAAGCTAATGTCTGAGGCCAGATTTGAACTCAGGTTTTGCTCTCTCCAGGCCTGGCACTCTATGCACTGCACCACCTATCCGTCCTGTTGCCACATAGTAAGCCTTTAATGCTTTTTCTTTTAGTCACTTCATTGCTTACTTGCCAAATTCAATGATGTTTTTCTCATCTGAGTCTTGATCTCTTGGAAGCATAAAACACTGCTGACCACCCTGTCTTCTCTGGCTTCTTAGAATACTACTCCCTGCTTTTTCTCGTACCCATCTGACTGTTCCTTCTCAGGTTGCTGGTTCATTATCCATAAACATCACCTCTCAAATGCGGATGTGCCCCGATTCTCTTTCCTGAGTCTGTACTTGGCTAGGGATTATAACTGGCAGAACTAAAAGGAAATGCTTTCTAAGAATGCAAGATAGCCTCTGGAAAAATAAGGAGGCAGAAAAGCAATACTAATTTGGAGGAATAGGAAATAGGTCAGCATGTCTGGAACTCAGAATATGTGAAGGAGAGGAATGTTAACTAAGTCTTCAAAGTGAGACGTTAGTGAAATGCTTCAAAAATGCCAAGCTCAGGAGTTCGTGTATTATCCTACAATAATATGTAGCGACAGTAGAGTACAGGAGAGTAGCATGCTTAGAATATTCTGGTAGCTATCAATGTGTACCAGAGAGAAGAAACTACATACAAGAACACCTATTAGGAAACTGTTGTTATCCACCCATTGTCTCTTCAGAGAGACTGGTTTAGCAGTTCACACAGTGGAAAAGAAATGGATGAAGAATATACGTTTTCAAGATTATGATGTAGTTGAACAGAATGTGATTCAGTCTAATTTATTAGTACATATACCTAATTGAAAATGGACAAGGACCCGCCCTAAAGTTGAAAGAGATAAGAGCAGCTAGTTAATATTTAAGAAAATGCAGTGTGCTCAATCAGTACAAACTCTTCCCTCCTACTAACACCCACTTTTTCAATGCTCACATTTTCCCAGTAAGAAGCTATATGTCTTATCAATCATGGAACACAATAGTCTCAGAAGAATCACAATGGCAAATGACTTCCAAAGCAAGAGAAAGTTGCATGGTAGATGTAAATAAGTTGCTTCAAATCAACAAGGACTTATGCACAATAAATAACAATGATGAAATCAAAGACATATATAACTTCCAAAGAAGGTAGGCTGGTCACATAGTAAGAATAGTGGATAAAAGATGGCTACCCTTCTTGTTGCAGTAGTATTATCAACAAAATACTCAAAGACTTAGAGGAAAGTCTTCAGCATCATGGATTGATCCTCTATGGAGGATTTATGAAAGGATAAGGATAAGCGATGCACAGCTTAAGACAAAGAACCTTAAGACAAAAGTACAATGGTATCTGAGGCCCAAGTCTTGTCTGCCACTCAAGCAAATCAAAATCTTTTTAGACAAAAGCTCTTTCCTCATCTATAAAATGAGGGATTATAGTGTATGCCTCTAGGATTTCAACCTTAATCTCTGACTTTATAAACCAATGAAATTACATTTCACTATCTTTCCTTTAATTAAAATTTTTTGGAGGGAGTAGGTGAGGCAATCAGGGTTAAGTGACTTGCCCAAGGTCACACAACTAGTAAATGTCAAGTGTCTGAAGTCAAATTTGAACTCAGGTTCTCTTGACTCCAGGGACAATACCTTCTATTCACTGCTCCACCTAGCTGCTGTTAATTACATTTTTTTAAAATTTTTCTCCAATTACATGTAAAGACAATTTTAAACATTCATTTTTTAAACTCAATATGTCCAAAACAGAACTCATTTTTCTTTTACCCCTGAACTTTCCCTTGTTACTGTAGAGGGCAACATTTTCATCCTTGTCCCTCAGGTTTGTAACCTAAGAGTCATACAAGATTCTTCATTATCTCTTAGCCCCCCACATCCAAATCTGTTGCAAAGGAGGATTTCATCTTTGTTAACACTGATTTTTCTGACTGTTCCAGGAAGAAGACACTTCAATCTCCTGGCTCTGGGCATTTTCTCTGGCTGTCCTCTATGACTACAATGCTCTCCCTCCTCTGCTTTGACTACTGATCTCCCCCTGTTTTTCTTTAAATCTCAACTATAATTCCACCTTCTACTGGAAGCCTTCTCCAATCCCTCTTAATTCTAGCATCTTCCCTCTGTTAATCATTTCCTATTTAGTTTGTATATACTTTGCTTCATATATATATATTTTTTGCATATTGTATCCTTCTAATGATCCTAAGCTCCTTGAGGGCAGGGACTATCTTTTGCCTCTTTTTTGCATCCAAAGCACTTAACACAATCCCTGGCATATGAGAGAAATAATTATTTTTCTATTATTAATAACTAAATTAGGATTGAGCTTTTTTTCCTTTCTATTTTTCATGCAGGGAACAGTCAGTCAGTCTCCGAAGGACAGGACTAATGATGAGATGGGCCTAATCTTCCAGGAACATTCTCCTCAAACTTGGGCAGAACCCCACCCAATCAGGAGAGCTTTCTTTTAATCAAAGTATAACTACAATACAATCAAGGCGAACTGTAGCCCCAAAAGCATTAGGTTTGTGCCCTAGGAAACCATCCCCCAAAATTGTTCAACTTGACTGATGTGGGTGGCGATCAATTCCTATAACTTGATAGTTAGAGGTAGCCAAGTCTTATGATCCAGTCACATTCTCAGCAGGAGGAGCTGAAGACTTTTAGCCTACCTCCTCATTAGAAAATGTCAACCCACTCATTAATTGTTCACCAATCAGGGTTGATTTTCACCTGTCAGAGGCACCTCCTTTTCCAAAGCTATTTAAGCATTCAAGGGTCTCCAAGGTTTGATCTCTGGTTATGGAGAGAGACCACTGACCATCAATTTAATTATTATTTGCTAGCATAATTAATGAATTGATTATTAATTACTCAAATTCTCTCTCAAATTTTATATTCATCACATAAATAAATGTTCATTAATTGATAGGCACTTTAAAATACTATTGAATTAAGCAAAAAAAAAAAAGCTTCTGACTTATCGGGGCAGCTAGGTAGCGAAGTGAGTAGAGCATGTCCCCTGGAGTCAGAAGGACCTGAGTTCGGATCCGGCCTCAGACACTTAACGAACACACAAACAAAAACCTAGCTGTGTGACTACTTAACCCCAATTGCCCTCCAAAAAAGCAAAAAAAAAAAAACAACAAAAAACTAGTAAATTCAACTGATTATAAATGTAGTAAAACTATTAACTTTTACATGATTTTGATGAAAAGTTTCAGAAAAATGAAGAAAGACTTCCCTAACAAATCAAAGTAACCAAGCAAAGCATTAGGATTTAAATGAGAAATTTTGTATTTCTGTTGATGAAATAATGACAATAATGTTGAGTGACAAATTTGTTTTCCTGTGTTATACAAATCTAGTTGGGATGCTACGTCACAGCAACTTGGAACCACCACATCAAACTAAAAATATGGTTCATGATTTCAATTTTCAAAAAAGGCCTCTTCATAGCCTAACCCCAAACTATCTTTCAAGCCTTTGTTATACATTTATATGTTTCTTCCCTTTCATACTAGCTATAGTTCAGTCAAATTGGCATTTCTTGCAATTGAAAAAGCTAGAAAAAGAACAAATTGAAAATCCCCAATTTAGTACTCAATTAGAAATATTGAAAACCAAAGGAGAGATTAATAAAATTGAAATTAAGAAAACTATTGAATTAATAAATAAAACTAAGAGCTGGTTTTATGAAAAAATCAACAAAATTGATAGTCCCTTAGTCAATATGATAAAAAAAAGAAGAAAACCAAATTATGAGTATCAAAAATAAAAAGGGTGAATCTTCCTCTAATGAACAGGAAATCAAAAAAATAATGAGGAATTATTTTTCCCAATTGTATGCACATAAATATGACAATCTTAGTGAAATGGATGAATATTTACAAAATCACAAGTTAACTGAAGAGGAAGTGAATTACCTAAATAATCCCATCTCAGAAAAAGAAATCAAACAAGCCATCAATGAACTTCCCTAGGAAAAAATCTCCAGGGCCAGATGGGTTCACTACTGAATTCTATCAAACATTTAAAGAACAATTGATTCCAATACTCTACAAACTATTTGGGAAAATTAGTGAAGAAGGAGTCCTACCAAATTCTTTCTATGACACAAATATGGTACTGATTCCTAAATCAGGAAGAGATAAGACAGAGAAAGAAAATTATAGACCAATTTCTCTCATGAATTTAGACGCAAAAATTCTAAATAAAATATTAGCCAAAAGACTCCAACAACTTATCACAAAAATAATACACTCTGACATTCTAGGGGCGGAGCCAAGATGGCGGAGTAGAAACAGCTCTTCCAAGCCTCTCTGCCCCCAGATTCTCCACAAACTATGTAAAAAAGGACTCTGAAAAACTTCTGGAGCCCCAGCACCCACAGAACGACACAGAGAAGATAACCTCCCGCTGAGGACAGCCCAGCACCCTGCAGGAAGGACCAGCACTGCAGTCTGGGAGCCGGCACAGCGCAGAGCGCAGGAGCCGAGCGGAGCCCAGGTCCACGTGAGCCGAGGTTTTAGCCCCAGGGCGGCAGGGCCAGCAGCCGGCTGGAGGAACCCCAGAACACCAGGAACTGTGGAGATTCCAGAATTATCAACATAGACTTGCCTAGGACAAAGTAAGAGGTTAGTGTCCTATGGACTTTGGGACCTGTATTTGGGGAATGCGTCAGCTCCCTCCCCTGGGGGCTAGAAGCCGCTGAGGAGACACGCCATTTTGTAGTTTTCAGAGGCATTTCCGGCTCCCAGCCTACAAATCG
Organism: Gymnobelideus leadbeateri; assembly: GCA_011680675.1. NCBI lineage: Eukaryota > Metazoa > Chordata > Mammalia > Diprotodontia > Petauridae > Gymnobelideus > Gymnobelideus leadbeateri. Next base: position 48,073 of record WOXC01001544.1, read on the forward strand.
TGGGGAGATCCAGCGATCAGTCTTGGGGGGTAATCGCTCTTGCTTTAACCTCCCTGGATCTAGATTGTGATCTAGGGTGGAAGTTGTGGGTGGGTTTACAGCTTGCCAGAAACGGAAGTTGCCCCCCACACGTTCGGGACGAAAATTCCTCTATCTGGCCTTAAAGCCATAGTGTGGCAACAAGCCCAAAAGTCAAGTAATTAAGTGGCAACATGCCAAGGCAAAGGAAACAGAAAAATGCAACCCTAGACTCCTATTTTGGGGGCATAGAGCGGGAAAAGGACTGTGAGGTCAGAAGTCCTGCTCCAAAAGCCCCAGGGGAAAACATGAGTGGGTTGCAGGCCATAGAGGACCTTAAGAAGGACTTTAAAAATCAAATAAGAGAAGTGGAGGAAAAATTGGAAAGAGAAATGAGAAGGATGCAGGAAAAGTATGAAATGAGGGTCAACAGCCTGACTGAGGAAAACAACACCTTAAAAAATAGACTAGCTCAAATGGCAAAGGAGGCCCAAAAGGGCAATGAGGAGAAGAATGCCTTAAAAAGTCGAATTTGCCAGATGGAAAAAGAATCTCAAAAGTTCACTGAGGAGATTCATTCCTTCAGAGTTAAACTGGAGCAAATGGAAGCTAGTGACTTTATGAGAAATCAAGATGCTGTTAAGCAGATCCAAACAATTAGAAGATTAGAAGGCAATGTGAAATATCTCATGGGAAAAACCACTGACCTGGAGAATAGATCCAGGAGAGACAATTTAAAAATTATTGGACTACCTGAAAGCCATGATCAAGGAAAGAACCTAGAAATCACCCTTCAAGAAATTCTCAAGGAAAACTGCCCTGATGTTTTAGATCCAGAGGGCAAAATAGAGGTTGAAAGAATCCACCGATCACCTCCTGAAAAAGATCCCAAAAAGAAAACTCCCAGAAATATTATAGCCAGGTTCCAGAATCCCCAGATCAAGGAGAAGTACTACAAGCAGCCAGGAAGAAACAATTTCAATATTGTGGAAACACAATCAGAATAGCCCAGGACCTGGCAGCTTCTACACTGAGGGATCGAAGGGCATGGAATATGATATTCCAGAGGGCAAAAGAACTGGGAATGAACCCAAGGGTCACCTACCCAGCAAAACTGAGTATTTTGTTTCAGGGGAAAATATGGTCATTCAGTGGAATAGAGGACTTTCAAGCATTCTTGAGGAAAAAACCAGAGTTGAATAGAAAATTTGACATCCAGACGCAAGAAGTAAGAGATGCCTGAGAAGGTAATCAGGGAAAAGAAATCAAAAGGAACTTATCAAAGTTGAACTATTTACATTCCTATATGGAAAAGCAATATCTGTGACTGATGATATCTTTCTCACTATGAAAATAATGGAAGAAGGGGGTGTGGTCATACGAATACATATGTGAATGTGTGTGTATATGGTTACAGTTATATATGGATAGAGGGCATATGTTGATTTTGTTGGGAAGGGAGAGTACTCAAGGGATGAAATTATGAGGTGAGAGAGGAAAGTGGCAAGAGGAGATGGGGAGAGACAGGGTAGGGTAAACTATCTCATGTAGAAGAAGCAAGGGGAAGTGGTTGCAAAGGAGGGGGAGAATAGGAAGGCTAAAAAGGCAAAACCACATTCACATTGAATTTGGTTCAGGGAGAAAATGACATACATACTAAATGGGATATCTCAACCTGCAGCAGGATAGGGGGAAGGGGGATGAGAGGAGGGATGATGGATGGGAGGGCATCCTTGGGGGAGGGGAGGTTGGAAGTACCCACTATAGAAGAGGGACAGGATCATGTAGGGAATGGACCAGGTGGGGGGTGGGATGAGTGGGAGGGAATTATAAGCAGCCTTGTACAATATATCTACTATGATAATGTTTTGCATAGCTAGACATGTACAACATATACTGAATTACTTATATCCCAAGAAGGAATGGGTGACAAGGGAGGAAGGAAATGGATCTGAAATTCAAGGTCGTAACATTAAATGTTTCAAATATATATAAATACTATTATTAATACTCTTTTGCCTATAATTGGGAGATAAGATGTGCAGGCATTGGGACACAAAGATTCATCTTCCTCTAATGGAAAAGTCGATGGGGGTATGGGAGAAGGTATGGGAGAGAGCAGATTGGAGGAAGCGATATCTTGTGGGACTGCTATTCTGGGAGGTTGGGTAGGGGAATAATGGGGGGAAAATGATTGTAACTCAAAATCTGGAGGAAATGAATGATGTAAAACAAAAGTTAATAAAGTATTTGTTTAAAAAAAAAATAATACACTCTGATCAGGTAGGATTCATTCCAGGAATGCAAGGATGGTTTAATATTAGGAAAACCATCAGTATAATTGAGCATATCAATGATAAAACTAGCAGAAACCACATGATCATCTCAATAGATGCAGAAAAGGCTTTTGACAAAGTACAACATCCATTCCTATTAAAAACACTAGAAAGTATAGGAATAAATGGAGACTTCCTTAAAATAGTTGATAGCATCTATTTAAAACCTTCAGCAAGTATGATATGCAATGGGGATAAACTAGAAGCCTTTCCAATAAGATCAGGAGTGAAATAAGGGTGTCCACTATCACCCCTCTTATTCAATCTGGTACTAGAAACACTAAAAGTAGCAATTAGAGAAGAAAAAGAAACCAAAGGAATCAAATTAGGCAAAGAAGTGACCAAGCTATCACTCTTTGCAGATGATATGATGATATACTTAGAGAATCAAGTAAAAAACTACTTGAGACAATAAATAAATTTGGCAAAGTTGCAGGATATAAAATAAACCCACATAAATCTTCAGCATTCCTGTATATCTCTAATGAAACTCAACAACAAGAAATAGAAAGAGAAATCCTATTTAAAGTCACTGTAGACATTATAAAATATTTGGGAATCTACTTGCCAAAACAAACCCAAAATCTATATGATCACAACTACAAAACACTTCTCACACAAATAAAATCAGATCTAAATAGTTGGAAAAATATCAATTGCTCGTGGCTGGGTCGAGCTAATATAATAAAAATGACAATTTTACCCAAACTAAACTATATATTTAGTGCCATACCAATCAATTTACCAAAAAACTACTTTGTAGAGTTAGACAAAATAATAACAAAATTTATTTGGAAAAACAAACGGTCTAGAATATCAAGGGAATTAATGAAAAGAAATGCTAGGGAAGGTGGACTAGCTATGCCAGATCTTAATCTGTATTATACAGCAGCAGTCATCAAAACTGCTTGGTACTGGCAGAGGTGTAGAGTAGTGGACCAATGGAATAGATTAGGTGCAGGAGACCCAGCAGTTAATGAATATAGTAATCTATTGTTCGATAAACCCAAAGACCCCAGTTTTGGGGATAAGAATGCACTGCTTGACAAAAACTGCTGGGAAAACTGGAATACAGTCTGGCAGAAAGTAGGCATAGATCACTATCTAACACCATATACCAAAATCAAGTCTAAATGGGTGCATGACCTAGGTGTAAAGGATGATACTGTAAGCAATTTGGGAAAGCAAGGAATAGTTTACCTGACAGACTTGTGGAGAGGGGAAGATTTTAGGACCAAACAAGAATTAGAGAGCATTATAAAATGCAAAATGGATAATTTTGATTACATTAAATTGAAAAGCCTCTGCACAAACAAAGCCAATGTAACCAAGATCAAGAGGGAGGTGGGAAATTGGGAAAGAATTTTTACAACTTGTGTCTCTGATAAAGGACTCATTTCTAAAATTTATAGAGAATTGAGCCAAATCTGTATGAATACAAGTCATTCCCCAATTGACAAATGGTCAAAGGATATGAACAGGCAGTTTTCAGAGAAAGAAATTAAAGATATTGAAGAAATGCTCTAAATCACTATTGATTAGAGAAATGCAAATCAAAACAACTCTGAGATACCACATCTCTCCAGTCAGATTGGCTAAGATGAAAAAACAAGAAAGTGACAAATGCTGGAGAGGATGTGGACAAATTGGAACACTAATACATTGCTGGTGGAGTTGTGAACTTATCCAACCATTCTGGAGAGCAATCTGGAATTATGCCCAAAGGATTATAAATAATTTCATACCCTTTGACCCAGCCATACCACTTCTAGTGTTATATCCCAAAGAGATCATAGTAGTGGGAGGAAGAACCATATGTACAAAAATATTTTTAGCAGCCCTTTTTGTGGTTGCAAAGAATTGGAAACTAAAGGGGTGCCCATCAATTGGGGAATGGCTAAACAAGTTGTGGTATATGAATGTAATGGAATATTATTGTGCTATAAGAAACGAGGAGGTGATGGATTTCACAATTACCTGGAGAGACTTATACAAACTGATGCTGAGCGAGAAGAGTAGAAGCAGAAGAAATTTGTATACAATCACAGACATACCATATCTGTGATGACCAACTATGACAGACTGGCCTCTTTTCAGCAATGCAGTGATATAAGTCAATCCCGAAAGACTCAAGAAAGTGAGAAAAGCGCGATCCAGAGATATAAGTAGAAAGAACTGAGCCTGAATCCTGATGGAAGCAAACTAAATGATCTTTTTCTTTTCGTTGTTTGGTTTTTTTTCTTCCTTACCATCTTTCATCCCATGTAGTACAATACGCCTTTGTAATTGGAATAATGTCTAATATGAATGCATTTGCAGATCTTATACTGGACTATATCCTGTTGTGGGGGAAGGAGGGAGGGAAGTAAAGGAAATTTGAAAATCAAGGAACTATGGAATTGAATCTTGTTAACTGAAACTAAACTGATAAATTAATTTAAAACAAAACAAAACAAATTGGTATTTCTACTGTTCTTCATAAATAGTAATTAATTTCCAATCTCCATACTTTTGCATTGGCCATCCACCATGTGTGGAATGCACTTCCTCTTCCATCTCTGCCTTTTAGGATCCATAATCTATGACAAGACTCAGTTCAAATGCCATTTTCTACACCAAATCTTTCCTTATCCTACCAGCTATTGGTACCCTTCCTCTAGTACCACCTTTTACCTATCTTTTTTACATAACTTTTTTTTCCCCCAACAGAAAGTAAGCGCTCATTAAAGGCAGAAACTGTTTTACTTCTGTGTTTATATCCTCTGTGCCTATCATATTATTGATTGATATCAATGTGTAACATCCTCTAAAACAGTCACCCCTGTGCTGAACACCATTGTAGTCATAATCTAATCTCACATAGATATGAATTATAAACTATTAGAAGGCAAATGTTAAAAGAGTCCTCTGACACATATGGTATTCTTACTTTCTATAATACTTAAAATAATGGAGTCAATTATTTGGCTAATGGCCAGTAAAAGTACATTTAATGTCTCACCTCTGAACAGGTGAGTTTGTCATCTTCAAGCATTTCTTTTCTTCCACAGGCAAACATAAGCATATATGTACACACACATTCTAGTGGTAGGAGGTAGTGGGGTTATTAACTTTAAAAAAATCCCATTTTTCTCAGGCCTCAGTGAAAGAATGTGACATGCACAAGGATGCTGTCTTAGCTGTTTCAGACAAGTTTTAACAGATGAATGGTAATGATCACATAATCTTGCCTAAAATAAAAGAGAATCTAGAATGTGCATTTCTTATTCCATCATCAAATAGACTCTAGAACTTAGGTCTACCTCATTTTAGTAACTCCCTGTTTCTTAAACATCAATGACTGGTCCACTTGGCTAAATTATTGAACTGAAATCAACCTCCGTTTAACATCCATCTACCCATGGATCCCACTATAAACTCTGGGTTAAAATAAAGTCTAATCATTCAACTACATAACAACCCGCCAAAGTAAACCCCCAACTATACTGCACATGAGCCCTACCATGTCTTGACATCCTACAAATATCTAGAGTTATGGCGTCAAGTCTCCATGCCATCTTACTTGCCTTTGTCTATCTGTACCCAAGCTCATCAATATCTTTCATAAAAAGTGGGGCCATGAACTGAACATACTACTACAGATGCGGTTTGACTAGGTGGGCTTTGCTGGCCAGTGCCTTCTGATACAGGTGGTAAAATCTGCCTCAAAATCTGAGGTGCCATTCAAGTAGGAATTTCTGTCCAAAAAAGTAAGGGTTAGTGATGGACCAAGTCATAGGTGGAACTGAATTAACTTTTTACTTATTAATATGGAAAATGCAGTGTGACCTACCTTTTGGGGAAAATTCTACTTGCTTAATAAATTTCTTTGATCTATATCACAACCATGTTTAGCCTCTTAGCTTGCCTCTGAAAAGTTCAAGTTAATATCCTTGTAACTTTTCTTAAGAAGTCTTACAAAACAGGATTTGAGGTTTATTTTCTAAGGTACAGTAGTTTCTTCAAAGTTGTTCTTGAGACAGTTAAGATAAACTTCACTTGGCGGGCTGCCTGTCCTCTGACAAGAGCCGCTTCTTATAGATGCCAAGTATGTGCCAAAACTAAACTGTATCATGAGTTGTATCATGATGTATCATAGATGTATCATGAGTTCAGAAAAACTGTTCACAAACTCAGCCAAGCATATGCTGATTGATCAGCAGTCTAAACTAAGGGGTAACAGAATACAAACTAGAGGGCAAGGATTGTTTCAATTTTGAATCTGTACTGCATTTTTGCACTGTATTCCCCAAAACATACTAAGTATTGAATAAATACTTGTTGATTATGTATGAGTAATAATTAAGAAAGAATATGCACAACAGTAAATATGGCAATCCTCAAAGTAGTCTGTTAACCAGAATTATTTTTTAAAATTTGAGTATAAGGAAAATAAAGGACTTATGGGAAATAGCTCATAGTCAAAAGCCCACTTGCCCCAAAATGGGGCAAGTGTATATCCAATGATAGTTCTTTTCTGCCTTGGTTTGAAACACACAGCCATTATAAGCTACCTATATATTGACTTGTAAATTGTAATGATGCACATCTTGTTCCATAACATTACAAAGCACAAAAAGTAATCAAGGAAAATTATTAAAAGAAAATATTTTTCTTGACTTCTCAATTAATATTTTTTGATCATCATAAAAGTTTTCCCCAAATATTTAAGTATAATGTTGGAGTATATTTCATCTAATCCTATTCAATAAACTTCAATGGCTCCCTATTTCCTCTTAGATAAAAGTTCCTCCATTTGGCTTTTAAAATACCAGCTAATCTTTAGTTATCAAAGATTAGTCTCCTCACATCCTGTAGTCTAGCCAAACTGGCCTCTTCTCTAATTCATGTCACTCTACCTTCTAGCTCCATATCCTTGCACTAAATGGAATGGACTTCTCTGTCTCTCTATCTTCTACCACCTAGAAGACTCTTGCACCACCTGCTACAAGAAGCTCTTCCTGGGTACATGTTGCTTCCAACAAACTAGAGGAAGGGATTGTTTCATTTTTTTATCTGTATTGTATTTTTAATTTTTTTTTCCTTGTATCCTCAAACACAGTTATGTGAGGAATAATTTTTTTTGGATTATGTATATCAACAGTAATTAAACAAGAGGAGGCATAACAGTAAATATGGCAATCCTGAAAGTAGTCTGATGATAGTATTAGTTTATAAATTTTAGTATGAATAAGACTAAAGTAATAATATGCAGTTTCTGGTAGGGTTAAAAATAAACAAAAATGTTATTTTTCATTAGCATGGTCTATTATTCTCAATAAAAATCTTACATATTTTTTCCTCCAAAGTACAAAGAACTAAATTAATTTGGCTGGTTAAATTAAAGAGTTTCTAAAAGAAATCCAAGAATTAAGAAATTAATAACAACTTTCACCTCAACCAGAATCACCTTGAAATCCTTAAAAAAGTGTTACAAATATATATATGGTTACCACACAGAATCAAAGAATGACAGAAACAGAAGAGCCCTTAGAGATTTCCAATCTGGTGACTGGGGAATTACTGAAAGAAGTCCACAAATCCCTAAATACACAAAACTTGTCTACTGAAAAATAAGCGTCTTGTAAACATGCATTTTACATTATCCCCCCCAAAAAACATGCAGGTGTTACTCCAATTAATAAAATCTAAGCCCATTTAAAAAAAGCATTCCTGAATTCAGACTTAAAAAGTTTAACCTATTATGTTGATACCACTGCTAATACCTTTCTAGTTTAGCTTGACTAAATTATGGTAAAATCTTAAATCTTAAATTGATTATTAAGTTTCAGGGTTTGTTTTTTCCCCCAAGGAAGAAAACCACTATATTTAATCTGTATTTAAAAATAGACTGTAGATTCCACTGTCATTAGACCCACAATGCAACATTTTTTTTAAAAGTTAGTTTACAATTTTTTAACTGTTTAATAAGGCAGCAAAAAGCATCAGGAGCTAAACTCTCCGAAAAACACAAGATAAGAAGTGAATTACAGAAGCTGAAATGATATAAAATTAGGAAAGGTCATTATCACTGTACTACAAACAGACATTTTTAACAGCACTATCACTGGGTTTTTAGCCTAGGTCCATTTGTTATTTGCATACGAATAATGCAGTAAAAATATCACATAATGGGAAATAACACCTGCATCACTAAGTACACATATGACATGTTCTGCCAATATTAATGAATAATTTCATGGATCTAATTTAAAGTATTTCATGATGCCAGGAGTTCTAATATAATGGCATAAGTAAACATAAAACTAGCAACATAAATACAGTAGTATTTCAATTTTGTTTCTGCTATGCAATTACCAAAATACAGAGAAATAAAACTCAGCTGGAAGAGAGAATGCACAGACATAGAAGTGGTTATCAATTATTACCGCTGTCAAAAACAGCCAGCACTTCTGTTTTATATTCCTAAAACCATTTCTTTAGATTCCTGGCATTTGGTCATGGCTCACCTCTTTATCCATACTTTCTAAATCCTCTTTACAAAGTGTGTACAGCGGCATTGTCTCAGACATACTTGGCTGTCGTTTTCTTCTGGATGGACCAGGCTGCTCATCCTCATCTTGACTGGCTGGCAACTCTTCATCAAACATCTGTTGTTGATGTGGCTGAACAACTCTGAAAAAATTTCACAGGTCCCATATGAGGAAAAATTGTTTAAAGTACATCATTTCAGCAATGAATCAGATTCTTGACTCTTGGGAGTTCACAAATATAGAAATACCAACACAGTGAAGTAATTTAGTGTGGTAAAAAAAAAATCCATAAGGTTTCAAAACACTTTCTCATTTGGTTGCTTTCCCTTCATTCTACAAATGTAGAAATATTTGTAATTCTGCTTACAAAAAAAGGATTCAAGAAACCTGACTAAAACAGTCCCTACCTTAAAAAAACAAAACAACCTCATGAAGGCTAGGGCCTAGGTTTAAATTCTGTCTCTACACTTGTCACTTTTGTGACTTTGGGCAAATCACTTAACCTCTCCAGCCTTCAGTTTTCTCTGTAAAATAAGAGAATTGTACTAGATTACTTCAAAGGTCCCTTCCAACTCTAAGACCATGGATCTTAATCAAAACAACAAAACCTCCCCCTTCTCCAAAAGAAAAAAAAAACAAAAAACAAAAACCCTACAGAATCAATGGTCTGCCAAAATAGCTTTTGATTTTTGCTTTTATTCAAATTGAAGGGTATTTATCTTACATTGTTTTTTCCCTCATCATCACAAATTGTATGAATTTAAGGAAGAAGCAACTAGTTAGCTCAGTTTAAAAATAATAAGCATGTTAGGTGATCTACTTTTAAAATCAAAACCCCCAAATCCTTAGGAGTACCCCACTGTCAGCCAATAATGCGCAGGGGGACATTTCTATTTTCAAATTAGTGATCTATTTGCTCCCTGGCTATTCTATTCACAATGCGATGTTTAGCCCATCAAGATACCACCTGATGAGTGTGGCAAAGTATTAAATAAGATTCACTCATTTCCAAGACCAATAATAGCTATTTAAAAAGGAAAAAAAGGTGACTCTTAAGTCCAAAGAGTTCCTAAGAACAGTAAACTAAATGATTAAGTCGATGTAGAAAAATCAGTACAGGTATGATCTACTTAGCTGTTATTCACTTATTTTTCAGTCGTATATGACTCTTTGTGACCCCACTTGGAATTTTCTTGGCAAAGAAACTGGAGTGGTTTGCCATTTCCTTCTCCAACTCATTTTAAAGATGAGGAAACTGAGGTAAAAAAAGGTGAAGTGACTTGCCCAGGGCCATACAGCTTAGTAAGAGTCTGAGGCCAGATATGAACTCTGGAAGATGGAAGATGAGTCTTCCTGACTTCAGGTCAGGTGCTCTATCCATTGCATCACCTAGCTGTTCCCTTTTAGTGAACTGCTGAAGAAACAATAACTCTGAAAAGGGAAGTAGTAATAGGTGATCAATGAATAAACATTTGTTAAGCATCTACTGTGTGTGAGACACTGTACAAAGCACTGATAATTTACTCTGAGAACCTATAGCTTTTTTTAAGCTCTCTCCTTCTGCTGTTGTTACTTCTACCCTGATCACTCTGTGGCTTATTCTTTCTACATGTTCTTCCCCTCTCTTCTATTTCCCCCCTTAACTATCATTGAAGCTTATTTTTAAATTTACTAATTTTATGGCTCCTATAAACTTCAAAAGATGATCTGTTCAATTCAATCAATGTTTCTTTTTAAAAATAAACTGCTTTTTGCTTCTACATCTTGTGCTCTCCACCTAGTCAGTGGCCCTTGATAGAAAAAAAGATTCTTCACTCCTTTGCCATTAAAGTGGTATCTGGTCTAAGAAGAGTCCAGTTACTGGGGTTTCTTTCATTTAGTTTGAAGAAACATAGATGAAATACTTTATAAAGGCTTGTCTCCACTAGTAGGGTTCTTACAACGAAATTTCTTATTTATGTAATTTTCCTTGTATTTTCAGGTAAGAAATTTCACCTCTTTCCACATCTCCGATTTCATGTAATTTCATGATTCCATAATAAAATAATTGTTATCCCTGTTCCTCTATTACGTGTGTGTGTGTGTGTGTATATATGTGGGGGATTGTGGTGTGGGGGTGCTGTTAGGAACTTGGAAGTAATATTGATGCCATCTGGCCTGCAAGGATGGGAACATTATTTTTCTAGGCTATTTACATGCAATCATCCTGTAGACAGCTTGTGCCTCTCTTTTCTGCTGTCTTAGATAAAAGGGAAATGTATAGAAAGATGATTTTTTCCTAGAATCAGTAATAAGTAGAATTTATATTTAAAATTTAAGTTCTGAGCACAGAACTGTCATTAAAAATAATTCTTCAATAAAACTTAAGAACTGAAATTCCTGACTAATGAAAATAGAAGCCAATAAAGTGACAGTGATTTAAAAAAAAATTATGGGATCAAATTCTAGGGCTTTGGAAATCTCATATGTAAATTAATCATATTCTGCAAAAGCCTTCAGCCATAATATGACACAAGGAGTTTTGTGTTCTTATATACACTGTCTCATTTGTGCCTCATGACAGCCCTATGAAGAAAAGTAGCGCAGGTATTATAATTAAGTTCTGTCTTAGAGATGAGAAAACTGAAGTTCAAAGAGGTTAAGAGATTGGCTCCAGGTCAGAGAGCTGCTAAACTCCAGAAACACCTTTGAGAACAAGTCTAGTATTTAGTTGCCATGAAAAATCAAATGAAGAAACTGTTGGGAAGAAGCAAAACTCTAGGCCACCACCCTAACTAGATCAAAATGCAACTGGAAAATGACAATCAAAATACAAAAAAATCCATAGATAACGTTAAATTTTAAAACTGAATCAATATGTGCCTGCAGGGAGGAATCTTTATGTATGGATTAGCATCCCTCCTTTCCCTGGAATTTGACAAAAACTGCTCTAATGTAACAGGTAAAGAAATGAATAAAAAACACCACAGTTATTAAGCCCTTACATGTGCCAAGCACTGTGATAAGTGCTGGATACAAAAAAGAAAATGAGGCTGCTCTCAATGATGCCATACTTTAACTGGGGGCAGATAAAGTGAGATGGAAAAGTGAGACAGAGAGAGACAGAGACAGAGACAGACACACACACACACACACACACACACACACACACACACACACACACACACACACACACACACACACACACACGGCAGATAGTAAGGACTAGAGGGTCTTAGAAGGCAGTGGTACACAGTAAGACCTAGGAGTACTTTATCTCACTGAAAGGAATGGATCTGTTGATTACTGCTTTCAACCCTTGAAGACGGTCAAGACGTCCTGGGGAAAGTATAGGGTACCCCTGTTCCCATGGCAGTGAGAAGTGAGGCATATCAACTGCCTGGCCAACCTGGATGAGTTATAGAATGGCCCAGGGTCAAAGGAAGAGGTGAAAATACAAGGAAAATTACAAAAATAAATTGGGGGGTGGGGTGGGAACTTATGTGGCATGGAAAATAATTTTGAAATATAGCACTCTACAGCTGTTCAAAGCACTTTCACAACTCCTGGTTCTTACAACAACTTTCTGGGCTAGGCGCCCCTATTTGTCGTAGAAACCATGTTCAATGTACTGATTTGTTTTGATTGACTTTACTTATCTGTTACAGTAAGAGGGTTCACAAGAAGGAAGAGAAAAGGGAGGAGGGGAAGACGGGGGTGGGGGGAGAACAAAACTTAGAGGGAAACAAATAGCAATTTTGTTTCATCACAAAATTTGAACACTTAAAAAAAACCAAATTGCATATAATACAAGTTTCACAGTTTCATATTCAATCTTCTTTTTTGTTCTTTGTATACTAGAACATTTATCTTTGTAATTAAAAAAAGAAATAAATTATGTCTCAGAGAAGTTAAGGTCTCTGCCAAAGGTTTTATAGCCAGAAGAACCAAAACTAAAATCTGGATTTTCTTCCTCCTGTGTTGTTTTATCTGTTACCTCATGAAAAATTAACTGTGATAACTAGGAGTCACATGCTTCAGGCTAACAATTTTAGATATCATCAACACATTTTTCATGAATTGCTAAAGACAGTCTACTATTATTTTCTAGTGATTAAGTAATATTAGGAATAAAACTTCTGATTAGGCCTGTTCCATCCAATTTTCTACTCAAAAGGTATACTTCCATTCATGCTCAAAATACTGATATCTTTATTTACATGATTAGAGACACTCTTTAATATTATGCTGGAAAATTGTCACATTTTCTGTTACAAGTAGTTTCTTGAAAGCCATTCTCCATAATGGTACATTAATATGCATTAATAATATAATGATATATAATTATATAATAATATTCACTAATATGGAATAACATTCCATAATTTTGCTACTTTAGAATTTTTTTAAACTGGAAAACTTTTAGCCTTGAGAGAAACTACACCATGGAATTTGGTCAAGATAGTAGCTGCCTAATTGGGATACTCCTAAGTATCCTACCCTACCTTGTACTAATTATCTTTGCACTGCATTTCCACTTGTAATCAACAAATCACTGTATAACAAGCACATATGAAAACTGAATCAGAGAAACATGCTAATACATTAAAATCTTAATCATTAGGGAAAAGGCCTTTCTGAAATACCATTAAAATTGAAATTACAGAATTAAAGAAGAGTAGTTTTGGGGGAGGCTAGGTGGTGCAGTGAGTAGAGCGCTGGCCCTGGAGTCAGAAGGACCTGAGTTCGGATTCGGCCTCAGACACTTAACACACACAAACAAAAACCTAGCCGTGTGACCTTGGGCAAGTTACTTAACCCCAAATGCCCTCCAAAAAAAAAAAAAGGCAAAAAAAAAGTAGTTTTTATTGTTTTTCATACACACATAGCTAGACTAAGTATATATTAACTTCTTTGATGAATAGATGAGACTGATCTGATACAAAGTATTAGGCTGAACATAGATCTGTTCTCATACTGTAATCAAAGCATAAACTGCTTGAAAATAAAGTAGTTTGTACTCTTGAGAAAGAAAGCATTTTCCTTAAATTTTTTCTAGTTTGTGAAACTGATTAGCAACCTCCTTTTGTTTTCCATCAAGAGCATAAAAGTAAACTTTAGCCTAGAAACATTTAACACAAATTCCAATCAACACGTACCTTGAATAAAGAAAAATTTCACATAACATGAAGACTTCTGACACGATTAAATCCATCACTATTACGTAGTCTTGTGATAAATATTTTTATTCAGTCAACAGATGATACTTTGGTTAATACTGTTTTTCTTAAGTTGATTGTGAAACTAATCATATCTCCAACCTTAAACAACAAACCAGGTTTTGTCCAACAGTATTTATGATAATTAATATGAATATGACAAAGAAGAAGATTATTAGAATGGGGTGTGTAATAAGTAGTAAGGTGTTTCAGTAATTCAACATGACTATAAGTCCATTTGAAAAAAATGTACAAATATACCAAGTATAAAGAAATTTAGCCTTGAGAGGAGCTACATCATGGAATTTGGTCAGGATCTCTGCTTGAAAAGAAATTATAACCTTCTAATTATCAATTTAGAAAAATAATTGTTCTAAGAAGTATTCATTTTTGCTTTCTGAGAATGAATCAATGTATTTTTTTTAACAAAAAGCTTAGAAACATAACACTTTATATGCATGTAGATGCGGTAAGCCACAAAAGAGTAACGAACAAATTTAAAATCTCAAAGCACCCTTCAAGAAATCCAAGGAACACTTAATAATTTATTAAACGATCTGAAATCTTTAGAGTAAAAAACATCAATTCCCACCTGTTAGAAATTGTCTCCTTCCTTCCTGAATGGAAGACATGATTACTAGAGAAAGGAAGTTCTACATACAATGTAAAAATAATCACTTTAACTGCTACATGTCATAAGTAACAAACAGATTAATACCTAACTCATGGAACACTGAACTGGTAGAAAAGAAAATCAGCATCTTTCATTCTTTTAAAAAGCATTCACATCACTGATTAGAAAAATATAAATTAAAACAACTTGAAGGTACCACCTCACATTTATTAGATTGGTTAATATGAAAGAAAAAGAAAATGACATGCTGATGGGCATATGGGAAAATCGGGACACTAATGCACTGTTGGTAGAGTGTGTACTAATCTAACTATTCTGGAGAACAATTTGGAACTATACCCAAAGGGCTATAAAACTATGCACCCCTTTTGACTCAGCAATATCACTATTACATCTATATCTCAAAGAAATCAAAGAAAAGGGAAAAGGACTTATTTGTACAAAAATACTAATAGCAGCCGTTTTTGTGGTGACAAAGAATTGGAAATTGAAGGGTTGTCCATCAACTGGAAGATAGTCGAACAAATTGTATATGATTGTAATGGAATATTATTGCGCTATAAGAAATGATAAGCAGGATGGTTTCAGAGAAACGTGGGAAGACTTATATGAAAGTGAAGTGAGCAGAACCAGGAGGATGTTATACACAGTAACAGCAAGATTATAAGGATTATCAAATGTGAAAGACTTAGCTACATGATCAAGACATGATCCAAGACAATTCTCCAAAGGATCCATGATGAACATGGCATTCACCTCCAGAGAGAGAACTGATGAACTCTGAACACAAATTGAAGCATTTTTTTTACTTTATTTTTATTTATTTTTATTTTTTACAACATGGCTGATACGGAAATGTCTGTTATGACCACATGTTGTATAACAGAAAACAAAGTGCTTGCCTTAAAGAGGGAAGGAGAGTTGGAGCTGGGGGCAGGGGGGACACAGAAGGGAAGGAGGAGAATTTGGAACTCAAAATTGTTTAAAATGATGGTTAAAAATTTTTACGTGGGGGGCGGCTAGGTGGCGCAGTGAATAGAGCGCCGGCCCTGGAGTCAGAAGTACCTGAGTTCGGAGCCGGCCTCAGACACTTAATTCACACAAACAAAAACGTAGCCGTGTAACCTTGGGCAAGTTACTTAACCCCAATTGCCCTAAAGGGGCGGCTAGGTGGCACAGTGAGTAAGAGCGCCAGCCTCAGAGTTGGGATGACCCGAGATCAGATCTGGCCTCAGAAAATGAGCACCCACACATAAATAATGACTAGCCGTGTAACCTTGAGCAAGTTACTTAACCCCAATTGCTTAAAAAAAAAAATTTACATGTAATTTAGAAATATTTATTTAATGAAATAAATAACTTTAAAAATAAAGCGCATTCAGCATCACCAACTGGATCAATTCATATAAAACCGCCTTGGACAAGATGAAAGCAAAATCAAATATGATGAAGCAACATAGTTTTATTAATTAGCTTTAATTTTCTTTACTTCTCTAGAAGTAATAATGTTATAGTGATAGAAAATTAAAGTAGTCCCATCATCAAAAGCAAAAATAGAGATTATAAACAAGTAATCTGGGTATTACAAGTAAAATTATTTTTCTTTAAATTCCTTCCAAATCCACTTGCTCTGAACTCTTCTCTTCATTTGAATTTTCTGTGCAATATAATTTTCTAGCAGGTAGAATTCTTTTGCAGATTGACATGGGATAAATTATGAACCCTACAGTCTTTGGATTATCATAAAGAAAAATTGTGTATACATTCATAACAATCATAAGAACCAACTATATTATTGTTCAAACAAAGTTTTAGTAATTAAAATGGGTTTTTCATTATAAATTGAGTGCATAAACATCATTATATAAGATAAAAACAAAGGACAAGAAGGAACAGATGGAGTTGTGATATAATGGTAGACAGAATTCTCACATTGATATGATCATGATTAACTGAAGCATCCATCAGGAAAGAGCAAATACAAAGACAATATTTTTTGTCTCATACACTGAGAGTGAAATTAGACTGATTCAAAACCTCCGCAAAAACACTACTACTACTACATCATAAAAATCTGTAGTCTGTGAGATGAGATGTTTAAAAAAAAAAAGAAGAAGAAGACATAGAGGTGAACTGTCAATTAATTGGATATTTAGACCATGTTACTTTGTTTTGCCAGGAAGCCCCTGATGAGAAGCTCATTAAGAATTTATAAATTATAAGTGCCTACTATGTTCTAAGCACTGTTGTAAGATGCCAGACTCTGGGAAATTTCCCGAAAAATGTTTTTCATCATGTAGTCTGGACCATAAGAGTATGCTCCAATGAGTACAAACTCAATAAATTTGCTATGTCACCCATGAGCAAAGTCAGGCTCTTCCCTCCTGGTTTCCGCCCCTCCCACCCCCATCAGTTAAAATTCTCAAGGATCCCAAAGCATATATGAGGCAGCAGAGATAACATACCACCTTATACCCACTAAGAAACAAGAAAAAGTAGCACAATATGAGAGTTGAAACCTTTCCAACATTAAAAAAATAAAAAGTGAGAAGCCACTTTTTTTGCTGTCACCTATCAAAAACGGAAACAACACTATAAGTACCTAGTCATCTAAACAATCAGTAGAGGACTAGTTTGACTTTTAGACATGGTTATGAGTATAGTTCTCTGATTTTCCAGACCTCCACAGGCCTCACTTGTGCAGAATATGCTTCATTTCCATCAAATTTCTACATGAAAGTTTTATGCATGAGTCCTTTCATTTTAGACAAGCATGTGAAACTAAGTAGTAGGAACTAAAACATGTAGGATAGGATATTCAAGTTCAACATACCATCTGCAAATCTGTTTTCAGACAACCATCTCTTCTCCTTTAGTCCTACAGACTGAAAATAGCATTAATTCCATGAAGCAGGTAGAGAGAGTCAGGGGCTTAAGTCAGATCCTCAAATCCAAATTCAGCATTCTTTCTATTCTGTCATACTGCACATGATGGACAATATTAAATGTGAAAATAGCACAAAGCCTGGACTAGAGGGGGCACTTAGTGAATGCCTGTTGTTTGACTACCCTCTACCACACCGGAATAATAATTCAAATGAACATCTCACTAAAGATGGCAGTGATTTTAAAACCAGAAAATGATGTACCTTGATGTAAATCAGACTTGAAAATGAAAAAAAAAAAATGAAACTTATGCAATATGTCACACTCCTCGTGAAAATTTCAGCCCTAATCTTACAATTTTTTTTCTCACAAGAAACTTCCAATAACTGAAACATTTGCCTCTTTATAACATGTTACTTGGAACTGAACTACTGCTTTTCACATGTAAATTATACACATTTTGGAACAAATCTGTTATCTGCTGCTGTATTATTAGTGCTATGAACACACTGTCTTATTTTTTACTTTATTCAAGTTCAACATACCATCTGCAAATCTGTTTTCAGACAACACTTAATTATTTTCTCTCATGTATCTTTGTAATTCTATAGTTTATTGCCATTTATTTCCAAGTACAGCTGAGTGATTCAAATATTTTTTTTTCCATTAAGCTGTATGTTTTCCATAAGTTTTATGACATTATGTCTGGGTTTTGCTCTTGATTTGACCAAATAAAAATAAAAGTCAAAAGCTTATGGTTTTACACAAGAAACAGTATAAGTAATGGGTTTTTTAAAATCATGTAAACTATACATAATTCAGATCTCACAAATGATTTAACACGACAACATATAAGACTATAATAACAAATCAGAAACTAAATTTCATGAGTATTACATTTTACATAAACATAATGATCTTAAAAGCTGCCGCTATATTTCTATTATTCAAAATATGTGATACTGGATAAAGCTCAGAGTCCATATTTAAAAAAAAAAATCAATACTGAGGAAAATGCTCAAAGATCCACATCACAACACTTCCTCTACTGATGTAGTTCACAACCTAAGCTTAAGACTTTAAAATTTTTCTTATACAACATCTTATTGGTCAGATTGGCTAAGATGAGAAAACAGGAAAATGATAAATGCTGGAGAGGATGTGGAAAAATTGGAACACTAATGCATCGTTGGTGGAGTTGTGAATTGATCCAACCACTCTGGGGTGCAATTTGGAACTATGCCCAAAGGTCAAAGTACATACCCTTTGATCCAGCAATACCACTTCTAGGGCTATAACCCAAAGAGATCATAGAAGTGGAAAAAGGACCTGTATGGACAAAAATATTTATAGCAGCTCTTTTTGTGGTGGCAAAGAATTGGAAATTAAGGGGATGCCAATTAATTGGGGAAGGCTGAACAAGTTTTGGTATATGAATGTAATGGAATACTATTGTGCTATAAGAAATAAGTAGTAGATGAACTTCATAATAACCTGGAGAGACTTATATAAACTGATACTGAGTGAGAAGAGCAGAACCAGGAGAAATTTGTACACAGTTACAGACACAAGATATGTGTGATGACTAACTCTGATAGACTGGACTCCTCTCAGCAATGTAAGGTTATAAGACACCTCCAAAGTACTCGTGATGGAAAGAGATATACACATGCAGAGAAAGAGCTACATAGTCTGAATGTAGATTGAAGCAAGCTATTTGCTCTCTCTCTTTCTTGTTCCATTTTATTTCCTCTTACCCATTGTTTATTCCACTGGTTATAATCCTTTACAACCTGACTAATGTTTAATGTGAAGGTATCTGTAGATCCTATATTTGATTGCATGCCACCATGAGGGGGGCAGAGCGGGAGAAAATTTGTAGCTCAAGGGATTGTGGAACTGAATGTTGTAAACTAAAATAAATTAAATAATTTAAAAAATTTTTCTTAAACATTCTTTGTTATGAACTTAAAATATTTCAATGTATAAACAAAAAAGATTAAAAAACACAACAGAAATTTAAATATCATATATAATCTTTTAAAATACAATAGAAATTTATGGTTATGTATATAGACATACACATATACATATATATGTATGAAGTATGTACTGAATTTAACCAAGTAGCAATAAAATTGAAATTTGTGTTCCCTTTTGAATATTTTTTCTTCTGTGTATATTTAAATGTTTCACTGATGCTCTTTTTTCATTTCTATAATTACCTGTTCTGCTAATCAGTCATTTTTTCAGTTGTGTCCTACTTTTTTATGAACCCATTTAGCATTTTCTTGGCAAAGACACTGAAATAGTTTGCCATTTCCTTCTCCTGCTCATTTTACAGATGAGGAAACTGAGGCAAACAGGATTAAGTGCTTTTCCAGAGTCACAGAAACAGTAAGTTGTCTGAGGCCTGATGGTGAACTCAGGAACTGCCAAGTCCAGTAATCTATCCACTGTGCCACCTAGCAAACAAAATACACTGACCCAGTGGCCATGTCTGAAAACATGTCTCATTCAGTACCTTTGACCTGCATCCTCATTGCCAAAAGTGCCAAGGCATGCTTCATCATCAGGTTTCTCAAGTCAGGACTGGTCACTGTACTGATCAGAAATCAGTCTTAAGCCTATTTTTCATGAGATGCTCCAGGTGAAAGAATTTTTCTCCTGGTGACCAACCTTGTGCTAATCAACTCTGCCAAACTAAGCTAGGGTGATGTTTGGAAAGTAAAAATGAAGTCCATTTTTAAGGCTATATTCAAATCCATTTCACTTTTAATAGAGCTAACAGACCTTGAACTCCACTGGCATATCCTTTGAGAACATAAGTGTCACACGCTAGGATAACGCACGGTAGGGCATAAACTGACAAGAATAAAAAACAACAAAAAACAAAACATCACTAGGGAGATATTACAATTTAGAAAAAAATAGTAAAATGGAATAGTCAACAAGATAAATTTTCATTTTTTTCTTAGAAACTTAAAATTTACTACATATACAAATTATATATACTAATAATTTTATCTAAATAAAAAGTACTTTATCTTTTTGTTTCTGAAGATACATATTCTTTACTGGGTCCCCTTCATGCTCCTTTGTCTGTAAACAAGTAAACGAGATTTGACCTTTCAAAGTCTACTTTTCTGAAACCGCACCATATTTACCATGGTTCTAGCACTTGTACTAACTCAGGCAACCCTTAAGTGAGGTCTTGAGAGAATCTAGAAGGATTTCCCAAATGCTCTGTGAGCTTTTGTAGTAGTTAATATTGATAATTTGATAATATCCATACTAACATTCTCTAACATGAATAATTCTGTCTCCTCTCCAATCCATTCTTCATGTTGCTGCCCGAGTCATCTTCTTAATGTATAGCTCTCATCTCTCATGTCACTGCTTTATTCAAAAATTCTTCAGTGGCTTTTTCTTGCATACTAAATAAACTCTGAACGTGGCATTTTAAGTCTTCCCTGGGTTTCCAGCCTTATCTTACAAGAGGCATAGCATAGTAAATGGGAAATCTCCTGTCAAATTTTACCTTATGATATTTACTGATGGATAAATCACCTAACCTCTCAGAGATTCAATTTTCTCTTCTTTAAAAATGAGGATTATTTTTTTACTACCTATCTCACAAGGGTCTTCATGAGTAAAGTGCTTTCCAAACTATGTAAAGCATAGTATATACTATTTTATTTTGTTCCAAGAAAACGATTATTCTCAATTTATTAGTATGCTTGTTTCCCTTAACTGTCATGATCCTCCATGATATGACCCCAATCTAGTGGATTTTATTTCCTACAATGCAACATATAGCTAGCCTCCAGTCAAATTCAATCATATAATCTCACTGGGTTATGAACAGAACCATACTATTCCCTTCCCCTAGAGTGCTCTTCCCTTTTCCTTACTACCTATTGTAATACGTCTTATTCTTCAAGCCCAGTCTTCCTCAACTGCTCCAGCCCTCAATAATTTGCCCTTTCTCTGATCTCCTGCACTTCTTGCCCTTCTCACAATTTGGCATTTACTTATGTTTTATTTTACTTTATTTGTTTTTTCCTCATGTACCCCTAGATGGCAGAATCTCTGAGAATAGGGAAACCTCATACTTCTTCCTGTGTCTCCTAGAATACCACACTGATATTGAGTTTATGGTCACTGAAAACCTTCTTATCAAGAACTGTTAAGATCTTCTTAACAGGAACACATTTCTTTCCATCCTATACTTGTATAAATGACATTTTGAACCTACATGCAAGACTTATTTTTTTTTATTTAATAAAGTTTTATCGTTAAATTTGCTTTGTACTCAGCACGCAATATGAACCAACAATGTGACTGCAGATGAAAAAAACAACAAAATCTTAGGCTGTATTAATTAACAAAAATGTAATATCCTGAAAAGTCATTCTTACACTGTAATCTGTGTTCATGAGCCCACATTGTATTATGTTTTGGAGCCCACAAACATGGACAAATCAGAATGTAGAATTTAGATTGGTAAAGGAACTTTGTGATCTGGTCTAACATTCTCATTTTACAGATAAGGAAAAACTGAAATTCAATAATTAACTTGCCCTGCACCACCCACCTCCTGACTCCCAATCTAGAGTTCCTCTATTACATTATGCTCTCTAGAAAGTATATCTGAGAAGGGAGAAATAAATGTTAGATTCTTCAAATATAGGAAGGATTGTCATTTGGAAGGTGCCTAAGTGGCACCTACTACTGGTATTAGAGGCTAAAACAGTGGAAGCACTGTATATGCCCAATGCATGTGGACAGGAAGGCAACTTAACAGCTGGTCAGAAAGATCCCACGGGACATCTATGTTAACACTGAGTGCAGGAAATGGTGCCACTTGGCACTTTTGTAACCTATTACCAATTCTGGGTGGGAATTCCAGAGTGGAGAGGAGTAGTCACAATCATGAGGGAGCAGTGGCCCGACCTGAGTAAGAATCAAAGGCTAGAGCAAGAGAGAAGTGACCAAACCTCTCTCCAGATCACACTATCTTGGAAGCACTGAAAAGCTATAGGTTCCCAGACTGAGGTATAGAAGCTCATGCTTATCATCAACACCAGAGAAGGAGGAGAATCTAACTCTAATACAAAGGTCAAAGTCAAGAAACTGGCTAGGTAAATGAGTAAATGACAAAATAAGAACCTAAAAAGTTTCTATGGTGACAGGGAGGTGTTCAAGACACAAATCTAGAAGACAACAACTTGAAAACATCTGAAAGTAAATCCTCAAAGAAAAATGCCAATTGGATACAAACCTAGAAGAGCTTAAGAAAAAGAGAAAAAATAAGACAAATAGGAGTGGTGGAGAAGAAACTGGTTTTAAAAAAGAGCAATACAAGAAAATTATGAAGAGAATTAAGAGCTTAGTTAAAAAATAAGTATAAAACTTCACTAAAGATAATACCTTTTAAAAATTAGAATTGCTGAAATAGAAGCTAATTAATTCCATTAGATAAAAACAACAAAACAAAGTCAAAAGAATGAAAATAAATCAAAGAAAATGTGAACACATCAGAAAAACAAATTAACCTAAAAAATAGGCTGAGAGATAATTTATAAATTATTGGGGGGAAAAAAGCCATGATTAAAAAAAGAGCTAGGACATAAATATTTCAAGAAATTAAAAAGAGAACTGGCCAGATATCACAGAACTAGGAGGCAAAGTAGAAACTGAAAGAATTCACCAATCACATTGTGAAAGAGATTCTAAAACAAAAATTTCCAGGAATTTTATAGCTATTTTATAGCAAAATCCAAGAGCTCCAAGGTTAAGGTAAAAATAGAGAAAACAGAAAAAAAGAATTCAAATACCATAGTGCTGTAGTCAAGATCACAGAAGATTTAGTAGCTACCAGTATAAAGGGAGTGAAAGGCTTGGCACATGATATTCTGAAAGGTAAAAAAGCTAGGATTACAACCAAGCAGAACCTACCCAGAAAAACTGAATATAATCGTGTGTGTGTGTGTGTGTGTGTGTGTGTGTGTGTGTGTGAGTGTGTCTATTTAATGAAATTGAGGACTTTCAAGCATTTCTAATGAAAATACCAGAACTGAACATAAAATATACCATTCAAACACATGAGGGAGAATGAGGAAGGCACTAGAGATGGGGTAAGAAAAGGTAGAATGTGGGCATTTATCTTGCATAAAAGAGGTACACAAGAAAGTTTTTTAAATGGAAGGGAAATTGGAAGGGGGGAGAATGGGCAACACTTGAATACTCATCTAAATTGGTTTGAAGAGGGAAAAAGACACACACACACACACACACACACACACACACACACACAAGTTGAGTATAGGAATTCGTCTTTGAAACAACAGGGAAGCAAGAGAAGAGGCTAAGAAAAAGGGGGGAGGTATATGGTAAAGGGAGGGTAAATTAAGTAAGATAATCATAAATTGAAGAGGACAGGATAGAGACAAACACAATTAATAAATAAAACTGTGAATATGAAAGGTTTGAACTCATTTTCAAAATAGGGAGACAGTAGAATGGATTAGAAATCAGAATCAAACAATATGCTGTTTCTAAGAACACACTTTAAAAAGAGAGACACACAGAGTTAAAATAAGGTCCAGAAACAGAATCTACTAAGTTTCATCTGAAATCTAAAAAAAAAAAAAAAAAGACAGGTAGCATTCATAACCTTAGACAAAGAAAAGCAAAAATAAACCTAACTAAAAGATATAATTGGGGTAACTACACTTTGCTAAAAGGTACCATTGACAGTGAAGCAATACTAATACTGAATATATATGAACCAAATGGCATAGCATCCCAAATTACCGAAGGAATTACAGGAAGAAAGAAACACGACAGCTATTTGGTAGATGACTTCAATTTGCCCAACTTGGACCTAGATAAATCTAAATATGAAATAAATAAGAAAGAAGGAAATGAAGACAATTTTGGAAAAGTTAGATATGATTGACCTCTGGAGAATATTGAATGGAATAGTAAGAAATATATCTTTTTTCTTAGTTGTATAAGGCACCTTCACAGAAAGTGACCTTGTATTAGGTCATAAAAAACATCACAAGCAAATGCAGAAAAGTAGAAATATTTAAAGGCACCCTTTTCAAACCATAAA
The DNA here is from genome assembly GCA_011680675.1 of Gymnobelideus leadbeateri. Classification (NCBI taxonomy): domain Eukaryota; kingdom Metazoa; phylum Chordata; class Mammalia; order Diprotodontia; family Petauridae; genus Gymnobelideus; species Gymnobelideus leadbeateri. Next base: position 72,801 of record WOXC01001544.1, read on the forward strand.
AATTACATTCAATAAAGGGCCTTAGAAACACAGACTAAAAATTAATTGGAAACTAAATAATTCTAAAGACTGGGTGAGTCGATGTACAAATCATGGAAATAATCAATAATTTCATCAAAGGTTATGATAACGAACCAAAATTTATGGGATTCAACCAAAGCAACAGTTAGGGGAAATTTTGTATGTCTAAAAGCTTACATCAATAAAAGAGAGAAAGAACAGATCAATATACTGGGCATGCTACTAAGAAAAAAGAAGCTATTCAAAAAATTAAAAAATCTAACAACTCAGTACCAAAATAGAAATCCTGAAAAATCAAAGAGAGGTTAATACAATTGAAAGTAAAGAGAAAAAAAAATCTTGAATAAATACAACTGAGAGCAGTTTTATGGGGGGAAAACACACACAATAAAACAGATAAAGCACTGGCTAACCTAATTTTAAAAATATAGGAAACAATATTACTAGAATCAAAATGAAAAGGGTGAGTGGGTAACTAATGAAGATAAAATTAAAGTGATTATTAGGAACTATTTTGCCCAACTGTATGACAATAAATCAAACAATCTAAATGAAATAGATGAATATTTACAAAAATGTAAATTTCTCCAGATTAACAGAAGAGGAAGAAGAATATTTAAGTACTAGAAAAAGAAATCGAAGGAGCCACAGTTGAATTTCATAAAGGGAAAAAACAAAACAAAACACCCCAGCAAAACTCCAGGGCCAGATGGATTTACAAGTGAATACCAGCAAACACTTAAAGAACTATTTATTCCAGTACTATGTAAACTGTTTGAAAAAATAGGTTAAAAAATGGAGTCCTACCAAATTACTTCTACGACAAATATGTCTTTGACACCTAAAGCAAGAAAAACAAACAGAAAGCTGTAGAACAATTTCCCTAAATATTGATGAAAAAGAATTTTAATGAAAACACCAGCAAAGAGATTACAGCAATATATCAAAATGATAATTCACTATGGCCAGATAGGATTTATACCAGGAATGCAGGGTAAGTTCTATAACTATAGAAAACTATAAGCATAATTGACCATACCATTAATAGAAGAAAAAAAAAAGATTGTATGTTTATATCAATAGATGCAGAAAAAGCTTTTGACAAAATACAACACACAAAGAAAGTGGATAAAAAAAATTTTTGCATCATATTCCTCTGTTAAAGGTCTCATTTCTCAAATACAGAGGGAGCCAAATTTATAAAAATAAGAGATTCTGATAGAAAAATGGTCAAAGTATATGAATAGGCAGTTTTTAGAAGTCAAACCTATCAATAATCACATGGAAAAATGCTCTATATCACTAATAATTAGAGAAATGCAAATTAAAACAACTCTGAGGTACCACCTCACACCTGTCAGATTGGCTAACAAGACAGAAAAGGAAAATGACAAATGCTAGAGAGGATTTGGAAAAAGCTACACTAATGAACTGCTGATGAAACCGTGAACTGATCCAACAATGCTAGAGAACAATTTGGAACTATGTCTGAAGGGTTATGAAATTGTGTGCACTCTTTGACTTGGCAATGCCACTTACTAGGTCTATACCACAAAAGGATCAAAGAGAAAAAGACCTCAATGTACAAAAATACTTAGAGCAGCTCTTTCTGAAACAATTGGAAACTACCTGTCTTAGTCTGGAAGCCTGATTAATACAGCTACAGCTCAGTCCTATAATATAACTTCATATAGTCAAATTCAAATTTTTTTAATGTATAGAAGTTTTATACAGAGATAGAGATCTCCCAGTAACACTTCACCTGTCTGGCAAATATTTTTAATATTTAATATTTTCTTTTCCTTCACCAATTCCTCTAGTTCCTTCAGTTTAGCCAACATAAATTCAAAAGAATAGGGAGCCTTCTCTTGTGGAAACCCCCTCCACCAATGCAGGTGTCTCACATCACTTGCCAAGAGCATTTTTTTGTCTTTATCCTTCCTGACCACTCTGTAGCTTTTAACACTACTGACTACTCCCCTCCCCCTGAACATTTTTTGATTAACTTTTGGGACATTCTTCATTGGTTCTCCTTCTACACAACTTCCTTCTCTTCACTCTCTTTGGCTGGACTGTCTTCCCACCCACTGAGTTTGGCTATCCTCTATTATTTCGTTCTGGAACCTCTCTACTCTGTAATTGCTCTCTTAGTGATCTAATCATCTCCTGTGGAGAAATAAGATTAATCATTATCTTTATAGAGGTGACTCTTAGTCCTAACTCCTCTGAACTCCAGCATAATATTACCAATTGCCAGCTGAACATTCTCACCTGGAGGTCCCAAAGGCATCTCAAATTCAATACTACCTTTTAAAAGTGGAACCCTAAATCCTACACTCTTCAAAACTTCCCACCATTGATGGAACCACCACTCTTAGGAAATTGCTGCAGTGTCTGCTTAAAATCGGTTAATACTAGACTGATTTATTAGCCTTCTGTTAATAAACCTAAGTTTACTGCATCTAAAAACCAATCTTTCTTTAGAATAATCAGAATCTAGAAGCTTTGAATTAGAGACCTGAGAGTTCAACACACTCATTAAAACAGAAGCAACCTTTACAATATCTCTGGGGAAAAAAGATTGTTCAACTACTTCTCAAAGTACCACTTGTCATTTTGGGACAGTTTGAATCATTAACAAATTATTTCTTATGGAAGCAATAATTATATTCCCATATCCTCAAAAATGACTCAATTCAAATGAATAAACATTTATTAAATGCCTACTACATACAAGGCATTGTCCTAGATTCTTAGAGTACATAAGGAAAAACAGTTCTAGCCATCTAGAAGCTGAACTCTTCAAATATTTGAAAAAACAAAAATAAAAACCAATCACCTCTGATTCTCCTTCACCACCCTAGTCCTCTACCTCTGATACAATTCAGTTTATCAACAGACTAAGATAGCTGGTTTCATCAACAAGGAGAACTCTAGGTGTGGAACTTTCTCAATCAATACAGATCACAAATCAGTAGGTGATCTAGTAAATAAATCCTACAGCTGAAGGCACAAAGAATTTATTTACACAGATTAGTCCTGGCACACAAAGAAACAGTCTCTGCCCTTAAGGAGCTAATATTCTAAATGGGGGAGAAAACATGTAAATAACCAAGCACAAAGAAGATATATAAGAAACAGATGGAAAGCAACATGAGGGAAAGGAATTAAGAGCTGGGCCTAAAACCTACTGCAGAAAGTACGATTTGAGCTCAATCTTAAAAAGAAACCAAGAAAATTAAGAGAGTGGCAAAACATTCTAAATATGAAGAAAATCAGTGATAAAATGCAGAGATGGGAGATGGAATATCAAGCTAAAAAAGAGCTAGTAGGCAAGTATAGCTGACTTGTATGTGGAAGGAAATCAAGTGTAAGAAGGCTAGAAAGGTAAGAAAGAATCAGGTTATAAAGAGTTTTAAGTGATAAAAGAGGTCTCTGTATGTGGTTCTGGAAGCAACAGGTAGCCACTTGAGTGCACTGAACAGGGTGTGACATGGCAAGACTTTTACTTTAGGAAAATAAGTTTGGTAGCAAAGTAGAATATGGATCGGAATGGGGAGAGACTTGAGGCAAACAGCACAATTACAGGTTACTGCAATGGTCCAAGAAGAAGTGGTGAGGGTCTGCACTAGGGTGGTAGCCATGCTCATAAAGAGAAGAGAGTGTATTTGGAAGATGCAGCAAAGGTAGATTTAGAAATGCGATGACCACACGAGGAGAGTGACAGCAAGGAATCAAGTGTAACGCCAAAGTTGCAGGCTTGGGAGTATCAGGGCACCTTCAATAGTATTAGGTAAATTCAGAAGATTGGAGGACTTGAATATAAAGATGATCAGTTTTGTTTTGGATATGTTAAGTTTAAAACACGTGTAGGACATCCTGAGATGTCCAAAAAGCAGCTGGTGGGCAATGATTAAAGTTCAAAAAAGCTTAGGGCTTACTAACTAAACCTCATCACCACCACCGTAGAGATAACAGAATCAAAGTCTAGTATTCTATCCAAGAGGCCATTCTTTTATGCTATAAATATTCTTCTTGAAATGTGGTTTATTAAAGGAAAGAAGGTACAGTCATGATGGTGGAAAAGCATAGAGATGTAGTGCCTCACTCCCCTCCCAAAGCTTCTCCATAAATCACTAGAAAATGCACCAGATAGAACTCTGCTTGAACAATCAAAAGAAAACTCAGAGTCATTTTTCTAGCACATAAAGCTTAGGGAGACAGACATAAAGGTGGGAGGACACTGGGATAAGTCTGCCCAGGAACATGCTATATAAATAAACAGTACGTTGGGATATGAGAAAGGAGTGGAAGAGAGGAGTGGTCACTGGCTGTATAATGAACAAGGAACATGTTCAGAAATTTAACAGTTTACATGTGGCTCTAATGACAAAAGCAGAGTGGGGACTTGGTTCTAGCCTCTAGTCCCAGGTGCAAGCCTGCAATTGAATAACTAGAGTAAGAAAGTCAAGACCAGAGGGGAACCAACAGTTCAGTCACACTGCACCAGCAGGCTAAGAGTGGCTGAGGCTAGCACAAGTCTACCGGGATGCCCAACAAAAGACTAGCTGATTGGGGAGCGGCTAGGTGGCTCAGGGAGTAGAGCGCTGGCCCTGGAGTCAGAAGGACTTGAGTTCAGATCTGGCCTTAGACACTTAACACACACACACAAACAAAAACCTAGCCGTGTGACCTTGGGCAAGTTACTTAACCCCAATTGCCCTCCAAAAAAAAAAAGACAAGCTGATAGACCCAAATCTGGATCATGAAATTGCAATGCTCAGACTAGGAGGGCAATATGCAGACTTTACCCCAGATCACATCACTTTGGGAGCAATGGAAGCTAACAGCCCCTTTGCCTGAGCTGTGAAAGCACAGCAGGACGTAAGAAAGAAGGGAGAAGTGGAAGTCAGAGGAAGAATGTGGAAAATTATCTCATGTAAGTGGAATACACAAGTAAAAGTCTACACGAAAGGAAGAGAGAGTAGGCGGGGTAGAGGTAAGAATACATATACATACATTGTTGGGTACAGAAATACACCTTAATCAACCGGGAAATGGGGAGGAAAAGAGTTAAGGTAAAGAGAGGACATAAATATGGTCTTGAAACCTAAAGCAGGCCAAGTTAAAAGAGAGAAAGAAAACTACAGATCAATTTCCTTAATGAATATTGATGCAAACATCTTAAATAAAATATTAGCAAGAAGACAATAACAATATATCACAAAGATAATATACTATGATCAGGCTGGATTTATAATAGGAATGCAGAGCTGATTTAATATCAGAAAAACTGCCAACATAATTCATCATATTAACAAAGACAAGAAAAATCATATTATCATATGAACAAATGCAGAAAAATCTTGACAAGATACAACACTGATTCTTATTAAAACACTAGAAATCACTGAAAAGGAGGAGCTCTTCCAGTAATGATAAGAAATATCTACTCAAACTAAAAGCAAGCAATAGCTGTAATGGGGATAAGCTAGAAGTCTTTCCAGTAAGACCACAGGTAAAGCAGAGATAGATGTCCCTTATGATCATTATTTTTTAATATTGTACATAAAGTACTAAATATAGCAATAATAAAAAGAAACTGACAGAATAAAAACAGTCAAAGAAGAAAAAAAAACTATATTTTTTGAAGAAATGTCTTTTGAGACCCCTAGAAAGTTAATTTTAAAAACTATTTCAAACAATTAACAACTTCAGCAACTTTTCTAGGTATAGGACCAACATTTCATTCCACATACCAAGACAAGCTCTGAATAGGTATATGATTTAGACATAAAGGGCAGCATGTTAAGCAGATCAGAGGAGCACAGAAGAAATTACCTGTATATCTACGGAAAAGGGAAGAGTTAATGATTTAAAAAAAAGAGACAGGTTCATAGGAGGTAATATGGACACTTTTAATTACATAAAATTTAGATGTTTTTACACAAACAAAACCAATACAGCTAAAATCAGAAGAGAAACAGAATACTGGTAGAAAATATTTGCAGCAAGTATCTCTAATAAAGGTCTCATTTCTAAGATATGCATGTGTGTGTGTGTGTACATATGTATGAATGTATGTATAGTCAGACTTGTAAGAATAAGAGTCAATAAGAATAATTTGTAAGAATAAGAGTCATTCACCAATTGATAAGTGGTCAAAGGATATGGCAGTTTTTAGAAGAAATTCAGGAGTACTCACCATATGAAAAAATGCTCTAAATTACCAAAAACTGGAGAAATACAAATAAGAGAAATTTGAAAACTAGAGAAAAACAACTCTGAAGTACTACCTCATATCCATCAGATTGGCCAAAGGGACAAAAAAGTAAAATGACAAATGATGGAAGGGATATGGAATAGAAAAACTGGCATATTAATGTACTGCTAGTGAAGCTATGAACTAGTCCAATCATTCTGGAAAGCAACTTGGCACTATACCCCAAAACACACTTAACTGTGGATACCCTTTGACCCCTCAATACCACTATTAGTTCTATGTCCCTAAAGAGATCAAAAAGGGGCAGCTAGGTGGTGCGGTGAATAGAGCACAGGCCCTAGAGTCAGGAGGACCTGAGTTCAAATCCGACTTCATACACTTTACACACTTACTAGCTGTGTGACTTTGGGCAAGTCATTTAACCCCAATTGCCCTGCTCACCCCCTCCAAAAAGACAAAAAGAGAGAGAGAGAGAGAGAGAGAGAGAGAGAGAGCGAGCGCTCAAATAAAGTAGAAAAGATAGCATAGGTTCAAAAGTTCTTTTTGTGGTAACAAAGAATTGGAAACTGAGGGAGTACCCCCCAATGGGGGAGTGGTTAAATGAGTAATGATATATTAGTGTCCTGGAATATTATTCTTCTTTCAGAAATGAGAAAGGGGTTGATCCAAAGAAATCTGGGAAGATTTATACGAGGTGATTCCAAGTGTTGGGCAGAACTAGCATAATTTATACAATGATAATAATATTGTAAAGACAAATAACTCAGAAAGACTTATGAACTCTGATCAACACAATGACCAACTATAATTCCAGAGAACTCATGATGGAATGTGCTATCTAGATCCAGACAGAGAAGTGCTGAATTCTGAGAGCAGAAGCACACTTTTTTTTGGTGGTAAGAGAGGGAGGATGATAGCTAACAATGGGAATTTTCTGGCTTAACTATATATAATTGTAACGGTTTTGCTTTTCTTGATTTCTCAATGAATGAGAGGGAAGTAAAAGGGAGAGAATTCAGACCTGAAAATAAAACTTTTTTCTAATAGTTTATTAACTAAATATGAAACATAATAGAACATAATTATCCAGATGTAACCTGAGCAGGTATTATAAAATGCTCATGTTACTCATTTTGGACACTATAATTCCCATAGTGAATGAAGCTTATGATTATGTTAGCTTTCTAAGCTGCAATGACACATTGCTGACTCGAGCTGAAGTCCTTCATAGTAGTTTATGACTGTTTTATATGAACTGCTTGCTATCTAGTGCATCCCTCTATCCTGTAAACGAAAAATGGAACTTATGAGCACAAGAATGCTTACTATAGTGAATCAGAAGATCTGAGTTTGAATGCTACTTCTCTTGTTACCTGAGTGACCTTCAGTCAGTCATTTAACTCCCTGGATCTCAGTTTCCTCATCTATAAAATGAAACAGCTAGAGTAGATGGTCTCTGAAGTACCTTCTAGTTCAAAATCTCAAACATATAATTTCTACTTATCTTTGCTAAATTTAGTCTTTTAAATTTCAATTCACTGTTTCATTCTGTTGCAATCTCAATTCCCTTATCTCGAACTTTTCACTGTACTAATTATTTGGCACTCCCTGATAAAACTGACATGATAATGAAAGCTGCTCACAATGTTCATACTTGGCTACCTTTTTCCCTCAAGAGTTTGAAAGAGATGACAGGTGAAAAAGTCACTAATTTAGGCAGGCAACTATTGAAACTTTACACAATAAAAAGAAAATATAAATGGCATTTGATACAAGTACAATGTCCTTTTCTACTGGTGTCAGAACTCTCACTGCAAGAACTAAAAAGATGCAGGCATTAAGATTTCAAAGGTAAACAATAGGGCCAGATAAAATCAAGCTGTCTAATAATGAAATTCTTAAATGCTCAAAATAAAAAGTTTAAACAAGATCTCAATATCTATGATCAATGCTTAGGTTTTCTTTTAAATCACTCTGAATTTCTAACAATCCTGAAACAGTATTTTTATTAATACATGAAATATCTCTCATACATTGAACTTTTAATTAATCAGTTTAATTAACTAGTCTTTATTACTCACATGGCAAGTAGGAATTACAAATACAGAATAATATCTCTCTCCCACTTCTTGCCAAATATTTAAATACATCATTTTATTTCTACCATCATTCAAAATGTTTCACCTAACAGTGTGAGAAAATGGGGGGGGGAACCACACCAGATCAGTCAGTACTGTTAAGAGTACACATGAAAAGAAATGTGGGATAAAAAAAAATTCCTTCAGTGTATATTAATATTTCTTGTGTGTTTTTCGCCCCTATTCCCAATATTAAAGCAACTTTATTTCCTAAAGCATACTTTTGTTAAGTAAATGCATACCATATAATTAGCATATTTCTCAAGAAGGATGAAATGGGAAAATAAAAGGATTACAGACAGGAAATAACCTAATTAAAAAATAATCACAATATTTTTATGTTAATTGGTTTGTACAATAAAAGAACAAATGAGATAAAAGGTGGCATCCCACTACAATGACTTTAGCAAAATCCAGCAATGCTTTAATCCTATTCAAATAATGGTTATATTTTAAAATGAACAACCACTCAATTACCTCTGGATTCAGTTCAGTTTATAAGAATTCATGAAATTCTCAAGTTAAAAAAAAAAAAAGACTGGCACAATATACTCAGGCAAATGTAGCCACTCCCCACCACAAGAAAATCTATTAATACAATTTCTATCCTTCAAAAATCTGAAAAGCGCCTGAAATAATCTTTTCTTTTCAGCTGTTCTTGATGAATAGCTGCTGTGTTGACTATCTCAAAATTCTTTATAACCTTATCATTTACATAGAATAGCAGGCATCAGTCTCGTTCTATTACAACAGTGATTCAGAAAAGAAACTAGAAATAGAAAAAGAGAACTACATAAAATCACTTGGATTGAGAGGGTGCTGTTTTCACAACTTATAAAGAAAAGGAAACAGGTAAGAGGAAAGAGACAAAATAATAAATGATTTTTTAAATGAAGGCAAGAAGAAGGTAGGTAGAAAGAAAGACAGTCCTATAACATAAAGAAAGAGGCAATAAACTAGCCACAGTCTGAAGAGAATGTTTAAAGGGAGATGGGGGTGGGGAAGAAAAGACAAGGAAAAAGGGGGAAAAACCAACACACCACTTAAGTCAGAAAAATAACAGGGAGTAAAGTAATTATGTAAAAGGTCAGTAAATATTAAATTACTGGTAAAAAAGAAAAGTCAAATCTAAACCAAATTTCATAAAGCAAAAAACTTCCAATGAAATCTCACTAATGTTAGAAGAATATGAACATCTCAGATGTTAAAAGCAGGGCTCTACACTACTGGTCTGTAAACTCTATTTGGACACAATGGCCTGGTTTGGAAGTAACACAGGTGGTCAGGTTCATAATCATATAATTTCTGCTCAGCAGTGGTACAAGGTAGTGCCTTTAGGGAAGGGCTTGATTGGCTTAGTAAGCATTTCCTTTTAGCAGCTACTGCCTTCTCCATTTGGTGATCAGTGCTTTCTCCTGATCCAATTGCTCTTCTTCAGAAAGCTCCAGTGATGGCATCACTATTGCTCCCCTTTAGAGCATTTGGAAATAGAGCCTACCTAGGGGAGGCTAGGTGTCGCAGTGAATAGAGCGCCAGCCCTGGAATCAGAAGGACCTGAGTTCGGAGCCGGCCTCCCACACTTAATCCGCACAAACAAAAACCTAGCCGTGTAACCTTGGGCAAGTTACTTAACCCCAATTGCCCTAAAGGGGCGGCTAGGTGGCACAGTGAGTAAGAGCGCCGGCCTCGGAGTTTGGATGACCTGAGATCGAATCCGGCCTCAGAAAATGAGCACCCACGCATAAATCAAATGACTAGCCGTGTAACCTTAAGCAAGTTACTTAACCCCAATTGCTTTAAAAAAACAAACAAACAAAAAAAGAAATAGAGCCTACCTAACTGAAGTGCAACTCATTAATATAAAAAAGTAATCAAGCACTTGGTAAAGAAGGGGTCCACAGTTTTTGGTGCTTTGGTGTCACCTTCATGAGAATGGCAGTGGTTAGGACAATGAGGCTTTCATGTGAATGGCAACAAAGTCTTCATATGTAAAGGGTACTATGTTCCCTTTCTGTTTATGGGGACTCAAATTTAAAGGGCAGAAGATGCTTTGAGCAGGGGGAACCAGTAGTGCTAACTTTCCTCCAGCTTGCATCATACATACCCCTCTGCCTGTAATTTGACTGAAGCAGGTAGGACAAAGATGGAGAGAAAGGAGAAGGAACTCTGAAGCTGTGCACACACATTCATAATTCAGGAAGCAGGATTAATTAAAGCTACTCCAAGGAGCAACACATCGCTTCAATATCCCACCTCAAATACTGGTCAAACCATCTTCCCAAAGGAAAGAAGCTGGTGCAGAGAATCACAGACTTCCAGAGTTGGAAGGTACCTTTGAGCTTATCCAGTCCAACTGTATCTAGAATAGAATTCCATCTATCATATCTCCCATGTTATTACCCTGCTGATTCCTTTAGATCTCTAGTGAAGTGATCTCAGTAATTCTTGAAGCAGCCAATTCAATTTTTTTGAAAGTTCACAGATGCCAGGAAGTTTTGACCATATCGAGTCCAAATCTCTGTCTTTGCAACTTCTACCCACTGCTCTCAGTTGGTTTCTGGGTCAAGGTTAACAAGTCCAATCCCTCTTCTATATGACAGGAGTCTAGAAGGAATGTTTCACTTGGATTTCCCTAAGTTTTCACAAGCATACATTTAACATTCTGTTATGCCTTGCTGGAAACAATGAGAACACTTTATAAAGTGTCTGGTTTTCATCTAAGGTATCCAACGTCTCCCATCTTTGATACGCTTATGGAGAATAAAGATTATTTGGGGTAATGTTACTTTAGATAAACTCTATGACCATGTGCTGGGGGTGGGTTACACCCTCCATGCAAAGATCAAAAAAAGGATTTTTTTCCTTTTTTTTTTTGTTGTCAAGAAGATACCAGCTATGACATAACCATTCAGCTTTACTGTTCTTAATTTTACGGATTTCATTGTGTAGAACTGCTATGCTATGTTGTGTTCTTTGACTATGTACACACTAATACTGTTTGAATCTTGTTTCAAGATGGATTTTTGAGTCTGAACTACGGAATAATTCTGTGATCATGAGGTAGTGGATATTCATTGCTTAAATACTAATGGTAAATAAACTGGTATGATTTTTTTAATGGATAAGTGGATTATAGTTCAGCCCTCAATTATTTAAGTTTGAAGTCAGACAATCCAATCCAAATTCTCCAGCCAGCAAAAGTAGCAAATTCCTTAACTTGATATGCAAATATACTTTAGAATTCTTTAAATATAATCATTTTGATAACAAAGTGAATTAAATTTAGGAAACTCTCTAATTTTGAAAAGTGATTTTTTCACAATATGATAGATCCAGAAGTAACTAACATACCTGAAAGAAGAATGTTCTCCATGGACTGGTAATGTGACAGGAGAAGCTGGTGACTGGATATATAGAGACTGTCCAGAATTCTGAGTCCCTTTTCTGATTAGCTTCCCAGTGTTAGAATCATAAATTCGAACTTCTGGACCAGGCTGACACTTTGGATGGATAGGTGTTGGATGGAACAAGGCTGTTGGAAAAGCACTCTGTATATCAGGAAATGTTGCTGGACTATTTTCCCTGTTGGATAAAGATTGAACAGTTTTAAATTAGAAAATATTTTTAATATTAGTATTCAATACTAAGAACAACACAGGCTCCTCATGTCAATTCCAGAAAAAAAAATGTCATAGGCACCAATAGTTAATTGATTAATTATTAGCAAATTGTTTGAGTTAGGCACATCATATGTTCTGAGGATACTATAAAGTTGTTCGATGACTTGGGGTTCTTCAAAGATTTAAGTAAATAATCAATTGCCATGGTATGAAAAACAGTTATACACCAGTGACCATTATGACTAGAAACAGAAGTGTCATACTGCCCCCATTAGGAATCTGGATGCCAGAAAGTATTGGGAAGCATTATAGGGTACATATTTCACAGATTTCCTGTAAGAAATTTCTTCTGTTTATCTAGCTATGACATTCAGCCTTCTGCTTAGAAAATTTTTCAACACTCTTCCAAGCTGAGCAGGGTTAAACAAAACATGGTGCTTTTGATTTCTCTACAATATACTGAAGGTGGACTCAATTAAAAAAAATAATTATTTTGTTATACCTTTTAACATTTAATAGATGCTCTCAACTCCACTTTTAAAAGAATTTGTAATATTGTTATGAAGAACTGCTAAGGATATGTAAGGTAGAAAATAATATCTAAACTCCATTCACAAATAAAAACTATACTGTGATTTTTACATTAGAGTATCAATATGATTTCATTCTCAATAAGATGCTATGTTCCATTTTCTAGGCTAAAGGAAGGAGATTATCTAGATTCTGGAGGCCTCACCTCCTTCTGTTATTTTTACAGCAGGTAATACATAAATAAAAATTCATCTTTTAGCTCAGACATAATAGATACTAATACAGGTAACTAGATTTGGGGGAGGGAGTGGTGTTACAAACCTGTGATCTCATTATTATAAGGAAATCCCATCTGCCAATGAAGATTAACTGCTATACAATTTAGTTGGATCTTTTTTAGATTAATTGTTAACTTTTCCATTCCAAGTTCTCTCCCTCCCTCCAGCTCCTTCACAACCCATTGAAAAGAAAGCAATACGATACCCATTATAAATGTGAAATCATGCAAAATATATTTTCGTGTTGGCCATATGCAAGTTAGTTTAAACAGTTACCTGGGACACAGAGTTGAAGCGATTTGAATAGGATACACAGCCAGTGCATGTTAGAGGTAAAACTTGAACCAGATCTCCTTAACTCAGAGATTGGCTCTCTATTTACTATGTGATGCTGCTTTCTCTGATTAACCACTTCAATAGAAAAGAGCAATGATTGGGACAAATGCAAAATGTCAGGTGAAACAAATATATTTGACTTTGATCAAATAAAATTAGAATGCTCAAGTTATGAGAAAATCAAGGTACATTCTGAAAATTCAGGAAGGAATAGAACTGAAAAAATGAAATTGCCTCTAGATTGATTAGTTATAGTAAGAGGAAACAAAGCTCAGACTGGAATGGGGTGACATGATGAAGGAACGAAGGATTTAAAATGAGAAAAGGGGGTTAAGTGACAGTAAATTATTAAATTTTAATATGTAAAACATGCTAATTAATGAGTTATTCCCATCTCTGAAGCCATCAACCTCTGTTCATTCAAAGGAAAGAACCTGAAGTTTTGTTCTGAATTTGAAAAGCTAATGTGTCCCAAGACTTTTTCTTCTGGCTAAGTAAGTAATAATGTCACTTGTTGGAAGCAGGAGGGGTAAGGGATGTCCTGAGCTTCTTTTTAAACATACTACATTGCCTTTCAAGAACAATGAACTAAATGAAGCAAACTAGAAAGCTATAGGATTTTAGAGATGGAAGAGACCTAAAACATCTAGTCTAGACTTCTTGGGTTTTTTTACCTACAGATGAATTGATTCAAGAGGAAAAGTGGAAAAGTTAAGCATTTTTACCTTTGTGTTTTGATGTAATCCTCCTTTAGTGGGAAGAGTTGTTCCTCTACTTTGTCCCACCTTTCCAAGCAGCTCCACAACCAATCAGGATTTACAACATGGAGATGTTTACACTCTTGAGCTCGTCTTACTTTTTCTGTGCCTAGTGTTAAAATAACCACTCTAAAAATTAATGTTTAAGTAGTGACACATTTAAGACAACCCCATGACGGCCCCCACAAAAACATAAGATAGACATTCAAAAAAGGGCTACCAAATTGCTTTTTGGCACAATTGTGTTTTTTATCTCTTATTTACATCATCTCATCCATCTTCTTGCTACCTCCTTCCTCCTACTGAGAAGCCAGACCTGAACATGTTTCACCATCTCCTTTGCAAGTACCACCCCCCTAAGTCTCCAAATCTTGTACAAGGCTGTAAAAGTGAAGAAAGAGGGAGTCATTTAAGGTCTCTGAGCAGGAGAGGGGCATAATCAGTTATGTATTTTAGAGGAAGATTATTTCAGCAGCTGTGCAGAAGCTCTATTAAAAAGAGAGAATAGAATCTGGAATAAGTTATATATAATTACATATTATATATATATGATTATTTTTAAATTAAAAAATTTAATTATTTAAAAAATTTAAATTAAATTAAAATTTTAATTTTATTTGATCCGATGAGATCACCAAAAGAGATGAAAGAGTAGTCAGGCAGGCAGTTGAAGAACCAAGACAAAGTTATAATCAGGACGTTATCATAATAATCTAGTAAAGCAAGTGATGAAAGTCTATACCAGAGTGACAGGCTTGTATGTGGAAATATGGGATCTAAGAGAAATATTGTAGAGGAAGAATCAACAGAACTAGAGAAACTACTTGGATGTGGGTACAGAGAATCAAAATATAACCCTGAGTTGCAAACCTGATGGGCAGCTAGATAGTGTAATGGGCTTAGAGTTAAGAAGACCTAAATTCAAATCTAACCTCATGCACTTATCTATGTGACCCTGGGCAAATCACTTAATCCTGTTTGTCCCAGTATCCTCATCTGTAAAATGAGTTCAAAAAGGAAATGGCAAACTACTCTAGTATCTTTTCCAAGAAAATCCCAAATGGGGTTACAAATAGCTGGACACAATTAAAACAACTCAACAACACAAACCTAAGTGACTAGAAGGATAAGCAGTTAGGTGGTGCAGTGAACAGAACTCTGAACCTGGATCTAGGAAGATCCCTGTTCAAACACAGCCTCTGACACAACTAGCTAGGTGACCCTCAGCAAATCACTTAATCTCAGCTTGCTTCAGTTTCCTATCTGTAAAATGAGAATAATAGCACCTGCCTCCCAGGGTTGTAGTGAGGATCAAATGAGATAACATTTGTAGAGCACTTTGGAAACCCTAAAGTGCTAAATAAAGACCAGATGATGGTCTTATATCATCATCATTATCATCATGGAGTCTTCAACAGAAATAAGGAAGTTTGGAAGAGGGGTGAATTTAGGAGGGCAAATAATTAAAGTTTTATTTTCCACATGTTAAGATTTCAGGTGAAGGTGGCCTACAGGCAACTGACAAGGTAAGAATAGAATTCAGGAAAAAGATGAGGACTAGATATAGAGATCTGGAAGTCACCAGAGTCCAGAAGAGAATTTAATTTAACCCATGGGAGCTGATGAAATCACCAAGAGACCAAAGAATAGTCAGTTAGGCAAGTGAAGAACCAAGACAAAGCAAGACCACAGAAACCAAAGGAAAAGGTATCCAGGAAGAGAGGATGAACATCAGTTTCAAAATCTGCAGAGAAATCAAGAAGGATGAGGACAGAGAAGGTCCTTACATTCCATAGTTAGGAAATAACTGGTAATCTTGAGGGACAGCTGCATAAGTAAGGTCAGAAAGCAGACTACGAGAGGTTGAGACATACATGGGAAACTTTGACATGAGTGGGAGATTGAGATATAAATGGAAGACATGAGTATAAATACCATTGTAAGAGATTTATAGAGAACATATGCAAGATGGCAGCTAGAAGGCAATAACAAGGTAAAGGGAAGGAATTTGAAGAATGGGAGGTACAGGGAGAGAAGATGCAAAATTGGAAGCATCAGGAAAGGAGTCTACAGATAAGAAACAAATAAGGATGGGCAGGGGAACTGACTGAAGGGGCAAACTCTTGGAGGAAGCAGGAAGGGATGGGATCAGGGTACAAGGAGAGGGCTAGGAGGGCCTCCTCTTCTTCCTCAGAAACTATAATACAGGGGCGGAGCCAAGATGAGGGAGTAAAAGCAGGAACTTGTCTGAGCTCCCACTCCAACCACCTTTAATACATGTAAAATATGACTCTAAACAAATTTTAGAGCCACAGAAGCCACAAAGTGACAGAGAGAAACAAATCTCCTGCTGAAGGCAGCCTGGCAGGCCTACAGGAAGGGTCTGTCGCACCAAGCTGGGAGTAAAGCCAAGTTCCACGTGAGCCACAGAGGCCCAACTCAGGGAGGCCCCAACCAGTGGCACAGACCAGCTGGCAAAGACTTCAGAAGAGTGAATCATCAACAGCTGTGGCGGTTTCCAGACTTCTCAACCCATAAACACCAAAGTGAAAGTAAAAGTCAGTAGGGAACTCTGCTGGAACTGGGTGGAGAAGAACATGGTCCCTCCCCTGCCCTAGGGCCAGAGGTGGCAGAGATGTAGGGGCTACAGCTGCTGGCTGCAGAAACAATTTGAGTATTGTGGAAACACAATCAGCATAACAGAAGATCTAGCAGCTTCTACATTAAGGGATTGAAGGGCTTGGAATATGATATTCCAGTGGTCAGAGGAGCTAGGATTAAAACCAAGAATCACCTACCCAGCAAAACTGAGTATAATGCTTCAGGGGAAAATATGGTCATTCAATGAAATAGAGGACTTTCAAGTATTCTTGATGAAAAAAACCAGAGCTGAACAGAAAATTTGACTTTCAAATACAAGAAGCAAGAGAAGCATGAGAAGGTAAAACAGGGAAAAGAAATCATAAGGAACTTATCAAAGTTGAAGTATGTACATTCCTACATGGAAAAACGATAATTGTAACTCATGATACTTTTCTCACTATGAGGATAGCTGAAGGGAATACACACACACACACACACACACACACACACACACACACACAAACATATATATACATATACACATACATATATATGCATGTAGGAGGGTATATGTGTATATAAATACATATGTGAGTGTGTGTATATGTGGATACATGTATACATAGACAAAGGGCACAGGATCAGTTGAATAGGAAGGGATGATATCTAAAAAATAAAATTAAGAGGTGAGAGAGGAATATAATGAGAGGGGAAAGGAAGAGATAGAATAGGGTAAATTATCTCATATAAAAGAGGCAAAAGAAAACTGTTACAATGGAGGGGAAGAGCAAGAAGGTGAAAGGGTTAACCTTACTCTCACTGAATTTGGCTTAAGGAAGTATCTTACCCTACAGGAAAGTAGGGGGAAAAGGGATAAGAGGGGGGATGATAGAAGGGAGGGCATATTGGAGGAGAAGGTAGTTAGAAGCACACACTTTTGAAAAGGAACAGGGTCAAAGTAGAAAATAGAATAAGTGGGGGGCGAGATAGGACAGAGGGAAATATAGTTAGTCTTTCACAATATTAACTACTATGGAAACATTTTATGTAACTACACATGTACACCCTATATTAAATTGTTTATCTTCCCAGTGGGGGTGGGTGAGGAAGGAAGGAAAAGAATCTGGAAATCATAGTTTTAAAAACAAATGTGAAAAAAATTGTTTTTTACATGCAACTAGGAAATAAAATATATAAGCACTGGGGTACAGAAATCCATCTTGCCCTACTAGAAAGTTAGAGGAGGGATGAGGCAGGATATAAAAGAGAACAGATTAGGGAAAGGGATATTCAGTAGGCTGCTATCTTGGGGTTGGGAAAAAAATTTGTAACTCAAAATCTTGTGGAAATGAATGTTGAAAACAAAAAATAAATAAAAAACTGTAACACAGAATGAGAAGATAAAGGATAACATAAAGGCGTTCTAGAGGAATGAAAAAGGGAAGAAGGGCATTATGCATGATGTCCTTAGTCAAACAGGAAAAATTCTTTGCCAAGAGGAAGGAGATATTTAAAAAGACTGAAGAGGGGTGTCTAGGTGGCGCAGTGAGTAAGGGCGCCGGCCTCAGAGTTGGGATGACCCGGGATCGAAACCGGCCTCAGAAAATGAGCACCCACACACAAATAATGACTAGCTGTGTAACCTTGAGCAAGTTACTTAACCCCAATTGTTTTAAAATAATAAAAAAAAAAAGACTGGAAGAGAACAGAAGGGGTTTGGAATCGCCACTGCCAGGGGAAAAAAAAAGAGGCAAGTCTATTTGGGAAACATAAGTATGCAACTGCAAAGGTCTAGTTCAAGTTATAGTTACAAACAATTAATAGAATTTTAGAGTAAGAAGGTGTGGCTCAAAGGCCATTTACACTGACCCATCCTTTCTCTTAGGCCAAATCTCTCAGTCAGCAGGGATGAAAGACTTCTTCCAGTAGCATTCAAAATCATGGGCAAAGGAGTAGATTAAGAAGATGGAAGGGATTATCTAGTAAACTATGAATAGTGACAAGATAAGGGGGTAAAGATTCAAAAGAAAGGAGAGTATATAGTTTAAAGGCTTAACCTGATGAAAGGAAAATGAAGCAATGGCAAGGGTACTGATGGGGCAAAAAAGAGTAATGTATGTGCTAGAGGTCATAGAGAGAACACAGAATAGGTTAAAGAGGAAAACAAGTGACAGAGAGATTAAAAGACAAGAGGAAATTTCAGAATTCAGGATCATTAATATAGTAGTTATAGGTAATGGTAAAATGTAAACTATGATCATCCTCGTGAATGGCTAAGAGAACAAAGATATTAGTTCAATATATGATACTGACATAGCACATTAAAGTTTGCAAAGCATTATCTCATTTTAATTTAATAACCTTGTGAGATATGCACTATAAGTATAACAGTCTCTATAGATAAACAAATAGAAGCTAGGAGATGTTAACTAACTTAGCCATGGTTATACAGCTACTTAATGTTAAAGAGTCAGGATTTGAATCTGACTCCAGATCTAGGACTTTCTCTTATACCACGATGCTTGTCACATGTATGTAGGTCAAGGAAACTGAGGACACTGATACTTGGAGACCAAGAGGGTTTGCAATTCATGGACTAATGCTACTGCTTTATCCTGCATATCTTTCCACTATGACTACATCCCCTCACAAATCTACAGCACCAACAATGGTACTGAGAAAGTTCTTTGGGGATTTAAAAAGAGGCTTTGAGGGGGAGCTGTTTAATGGATTATTCCAATGGCAGTCAAGGGATTATGTCTTCCTTGTGGAGGCTTGAAGGATATTAATAAAGAAGTTTTTGCAAATATCCAAATTATTGACAAGGAAAACACCATTCTTCCTGTCATCCAGGCTGGCAACCTAGGGGACACCCTCAATTCCTCACTCCACCTATTCAAACTGCTGTTAAGTCTCATCACTTCTACCTACACAACATTTCTCATATTTGTCCCCTTCACTCCACTCACTTGGACACCATCCTGGTGCAGACTTCTAATTACCTTATGCCTAGCCCTAGACCAGGGGAGGGGAACCTGCAACCTCAAAGTCACATGTGGCTCTCTAGGTCCTCAAGTGCAGCCCTTTGACTGAATCCAAACTTCACAGAACAATAAAAGGATTTGTTTGGATTCAGTCAAAGGGCCACATGTGGCTTGGAGGCTGCAGGTTCCTGACCCCAGGTCTAGACTATTACAGCAGACTACTGCATCAAGTCTCTCATCATTCTAGTCTATCCTCCCTTGGTTTACACAATGATATTCCCTAAAGCACAGGTTTGACCTTATTACATTCTGTTCATACTCCAGGGGCTCCCTATTATTTTCTCCAGAATCAAATGTAAAATTCTTGTTTGGCTTTTAAAGCTCTTCATAACCCAGACTCTTCCTATCTTTCCAGTCTTTGTGTACTTTATTCCCTTCTGATTACTCTATAATCTGGCAACACTGGTATTCTGGTTGTTCCTTCAAAATAACATTCTGTCTCCCAACTACAGGATTTTTCAACGACTGTGCCCTAAAACTGAAATACTTTTCTGCTTCACCTCTGTCTCTGGCTTCCTTCAAGATTCAAGATTAAATCCCCACTTTATATAAGAAGTCTTTCCTTCTCCTACCTTCCTCCAACCCACTGCATATTACTAGCACCTTCTCTCTTTGATTTACTTCCATTTACACTGTATAAATTCTGTAGGTATGCAGTTGTTTGTATATCATTTCTCCTTAAGAATGTGAGCTCCTTAAGGGTAAGGTGCATATTTTTGCTTTTCTTTGTATCCCCAGAATTTGGGACCGTGCCTAGCACAGAGCAATGGCTGTTATTGAGTGACTGATTATGTCCCAACAGCCTAGTGGCAGAGAATATATACAGCTGTCCAAGAACTTCCACACTATCACATAAGAAGTTTGGTGCTCCTTATTTCAGTCGATGTCAGGAGGCAAGTTCAATTCTATGGACTAGACGCTTGCAAGAACCCAGAGAAACAACACTTGGGTTGTCGTCGTCGTCGTCATCATCATCATCATCATCATCATCATCATCATCATCATCATCATCATCATCATCATCATCATCATCATCATCATCACTATCATTAGCTAGCATTTATAATGTGTTTTAAGTTTTGCAAAACACTTTACAAATATTATTTCATTTGACTCTCACAACAACCCTAAGAGGCAAGTGCGATTACTATCCCCATTTTATAGATGAAGGAAATTGAAGCAGACAGTGGTCAAGTGAACTTATTCACATAGCTAATAAGTGCCCCAGACTAGATTTGAACTCAGGTCTTCCTGATTCTAGGTCCAGCATTCAATCTATTGCACCATCCAACTGCCTCCATTTCCAACCTTCAATGGCAAATAGCAACAACAGTGGATTTGGCATTCCAATTAATGGTGGAAGAGGCTCTCAGGAAAATGACTCTGCTATAACAATTGCTCCATAATTAGCTCCTCGTTACATTCAAACAATGATTTTAACTCTAGGTTCTTTTCAAAATTTAACCCTACACTGGGATGCCACCCAGCCACCCTCATCAATCCCAAGGTGCAGTGTCTCAAGATTCCTGGGAGAAGAATAATGTCTTTCCCTTCACAAAAAGCAGGGAGATTAGTAAAGTTTTTGGCAGTAGAAGGATTTCTTCCACTGACAGGAGATATAGTAAGTTTAGAGCAGGGACCCCCTAAAAAAGACTGGTAAAGTCTATGGACTCCTCAAAATAATGGGGGGATTTTTGGTTTAATTTATTTTTAGTTTTCAACATTCATTACTACAAGATTTTGAGTTAAATTTTCTTCCCATCTCCAGAATAATGTTTTTAAATGTATAAAATACAGGATTATAAAGAAGACCAATTTATTGAAACAAAGTTGTAACAAAATAGGAAAATTATAAATGGTGGAGAAAACGTGGG
Source organism: Gymnobelideus leadbeateri (assembly GCA_011680675.1). Taxonomy (NCBI): domain Eukaryota; kingdom Metazoa; phylum Chordata; class Mammalia; order Diprotodontia; family Petauridae; genus Gymnobelideus; species Gymnobelideus leadbeateri. The sequence continues at coordinate 94,207 of WOXC01001544.1, forward strand.
AAAATTGGAACACTAATGCACTGTTGGTAGAATTGTGAACTAATCCAACCATTTTGGAAAACAATTTGGAACTATGCCCAAAAGGCTATAAAAATGTGCATACCCTTTAATCCTACAATATCACTTCTAGAGTTGTATCCCAAAGAAATCATAAAAATGGGAAAAGAACCCACATGTACAAAAATATTTATAGCGGTTCTTTTTGTGGTGGCAAAGAATTGGAAATTGAGGGGATGCCCATCAATTGGGAAATGGCTAGACAAGTTGTAGTATACGAATGCAATGGAATGCTATTGTGCTATAAGAAATGATGAGCAGGCCGACTTCAGAAAAACCTAGGGGGGAGGCTAGGTGGCTCAGTGAGTAGAGCGTCGGCCCTGGAGTCAGAAAGGACCTGAGTTCGGATCCGACCTCAGACACTTAACGTACACACAAACAAAAACCTAGCCGTGACCTTGGGCAAGTTACTTAACCCCAATTACCCTCCAAAAAGCTAAAAAAACAAACAAAAAAAAAAAAACAAAAAAAGAAAAACCTGGGAAGACTTATATAAGTTGATGCTGAGTGAGAAGAGCAGAACCAGATGAACATTGTACACAGTTACAGCCACACCGTAGGATGACTAATTTGGATAGACTTGGCTCTTCTCAGCAAGGCAAGGTTCTAAGACAATTCCAGAAGGCTCATTCATGATGGAAAATGCCATCCACATCCGAGAAAGAATGATGGAGTCTGAATGCAGATGGAAACATACTATTTGCTCTTTTTTTTGTTTTGTATTTTCTCTCTCATGGTTCATTCCATTGGTTATAATTTTCTGCAACATAACTAATTCGTGAAAATGTTTAATGTGAATGTATATGTAGGGCCTATATCAGATTGCATGCCATCTTGGGGAGGGGGGGAGGGGAGAAAGGGGGAGAAAATTTGGAACTCAAAAGCTTGTGGAATTGAATGTTGTAAATCAAAAATGAATTAATTAAAAAAAGACATAAAGTTGCAAATTTTCACCCAAAGTTCACACGTTTCCCTAAAATCTATTCAGACTCCCAACAGGAAGGGTTAAGAGTCAAACAATACACAGATCTTGAGGGTGATTAGTTGAACAAGTTTTCTTTACCTACATCAACTCCTAACACCTACTACTTAAACCCTTGAAGCCTCAAACTCTGATCATTCTCCCGACAGGCTTCCTCTCAGACACTGTTCATTGTCCATTTCAGGTTTTGAGACCACACCTTCTTTTAACATTGCCCTGTACCTCTGGCTCCTTCTAGCTCACTCATTGGTTTTCCTGATTCTTCATACTGGCTTGTTGTACCCAACTGCCACCTGTGCTGGAACTCCTGCCACTCTACTCCCTTGTCCTCAAGCAAGAGAAAGTTTAATCAACACTGTATGCCATGGTCAATGACAGTCCTTGACATACAACCAGACTGGGCTTCAGCAAATGAAAATGTTGAATAGACCAGCTCAAGTAGGATTTTAATAGAGAACTATCTACGAATATATACAGAGGAAAATTAAAGATTAGGCACAGTACTGCCTCAAAATAGAGACAAACAGTTAAAGAGAAAATAAACCTGCAAAAAATTTTGTGAAGCCAAGCTATGTTATTCCAAGACTATTTGTAAATAAAAACAGGACAACAAGGACAAATGGAACAGCCACATGGAAGCATTTTTATAATTTTCTGTCATTCGCATTAATAGCAGAATGACAACATTTGGGCTTTTCCATTGCTATGTTATATGTATTATACTCAAGATGTAGCAGAAAAGAATGTCTGGATCTAACTACAAACAGAAAAAATCTTTTATTTGGTTCTGATACATCTTGAAACTACTCAGTCTCATCATAAGTTCTAAAAAGAAAAAGAATCAAAAAGGATGGAAAAAATATCACAAAGCAATGCTTTCTTTAAAAAAATAGAATAAAGACTATAATTGTACTCCCCCCCCCCCCCACTCACCAAAACATCATCAAAGTTGATGGTTCTAAGCCAGATACTTAAGCAACGGAGCATTGGGAAGAGTATCCTAAGGAGTTGATTGGATGAGCAAGCACTTGAACTGGGTGATATAATCAACTGGCATGAACTTCAAAGAAAAAAAGAGTCTGTTGAGTGATGGTGGGAGAGAAAGGGTTTGGAAGTAGAGAAAAAGGAGCATATTTATTCCGTGAAAGATAGTAGCAAAGATGTGCTATCTTCAGGGGGGAAAATGAAAATTATAACAGGACAAAAGAATTTTTGCCTAAACAAGAAATAGTCAAGAATGACAGGAATTAATAGGAGGAAGCTAGGTAGGGGGGCTACCAAGGAAGTGGAAGCTTGTAGTGTATATCAACCCTAAAGTTCTAAAAAAAAAAAAAAAAACCAATGGTGTTAATTGGTATTTCACAGATCTCATTTTCATAGTGAATTCTACTAGCTTGATTTAAACAGTGAAAATCTGCATGTTATGGAGATCCAGAGGCTTAGGGGTTAGGAGATGAGGGGATTAGCCTAAAACAGATAAAAGACACAAGTAGTGATGAGGAAAAAATTTAATATATTCTCACAGAATGCTGAACTGCAAGAGTATTTAGCTTAAGTAATTTTAATTTCTGATTAATCTAGTATGTTCAATACATATACATTGCACACTTTCTTCTGGTCTCATCAGAAGAATGGTTTTTCCTTTTCTCTTTGCTAACCCTTCTTACCTGTGCATTTTATCTTTTTCCAATCACTAAGGGACCTAGCTCTCCATTCAGAATCTTCATTCACTACCTCTTCCACTAGATTTTTTGCTTCTTATACAGGTCTCTCCATTCTGGGATGACCCTGCTGCTAGATCTAGTCACCATCCTATTTCTCTTTTGCTGCCAATTTTTAAAGTGTTTCTAGCATTCTGACAGGATAGGCTTAAAAGTTATTAGCAACTTTAACTGTCACAATTAATGGCTTTTTTTTTTTACTCACTCAAATTTACATTTGCTCCCCTGCCTGATTTCAACTCTACAGAATAAGATACCTCTCTCAGGAAAAAGTCATCATTTTTAAACTCACCACTCTGTAGCTAACTCAAGCTTTGACTGATACCTCCTGCCTCAGCTTCCTTTCCCCTCTGACTGAGGAGCTGGAGGACAGAGTACAAAACTCCTCTAAATGCCTACAGAGGACAGACAGAAACCGGAATCTCAGTTTACTCTAATGCTGGTCTGTCTGATTTCAGGACCAGAGGAACTAAGAAATGACTGAGTATCCAAAAAGAAAGATACAGAAATAGGTGAGGTCTGGAGGAACAAGGACACTGATTGGTAAAGCAGAGATAACAGTGACTAAAATCAGATCATAAATGCAGCATGAAGGAATGTCAGTGTTAAAACTTGGGCTCAACCAAGATTAAAGCCATTAAAAAAGCAAAGGTTGATAGGTCAGTAAGATTATCAGAGATCACAGCAGGCATTAAGTACACAATTCAGGGAGAGAGTCCAGGCAACTGTGAGTCAGAAAACTGAGACAGAAGACATTCAAGAAGCCAAGAAAGAAGCCAAGTTTGTGCACAAGCAACAAGTAGGATAATACTGATGCTAATGGTCTCTTATCTGTCAAACTTTTTTTTCTCAATCAACTCCTTTTGGACCACACTTGTCTTTGACAATGTCAACTGCCTTTTTAGCTGGATAAACTCTCCTCTCTAGGTTTTCAAGTCACTGCTCTTCTCCTAACTACTCCTACCTGTGTAACTCTTTAGTCTCCCTTGCTGGCTCACATCCAGGTCATGCCTATTAACTATGGGTATATCCAAAGGTTCTGTCCTGGCACCTTTATTTTTTCCTTTACCATCTGTATTATCTTGCTTGGTAATCTCATTAACTGTCATGGATTTAATTATCATCTCTATGCACAAGATTGCCAGATCCATATAATCTACCCTAACCTCTCTCTTACCTTCCAAGTCTGGCATTACTGTCTTTTGGAAATCTCAAACTTAATATACCAAAGCAGAATTCAATGTCTTTCCCCTCAAGTCTTTCACTCTCCCTAACTTTCCTATTTGAGGGTAACACTGTCTTTTCTCAACCAGGCTCACAAGCCTTGGTGTCATCCTTGACTCTTCACACTGCACATACCCAATTTGCCATCATCTTTTTTTGTTTGTTTGTTTGAACCTTCACAATGTCTCTTTTATTTGCTCCCTTTCCCCATTCATATAGCTGCCACCATGATGCAGGCCCTCATCACTTCAAAGTTATTGTAATAGTATTTTGCTTAGTCTCCCGGCCTCAGGTCAGCAATGTGGTAGTGGCTGTTGTCCATGCCTAGAATGCTCTCCCCTCCTCATCTTAGGCTTCTGGCTTCCTTCAAAATTGCCGCCTTCTGAGAAAGGCCATTCTCAGTTCCTCCATTACTAGTGCACTTCTTCAGAACTGCCTTCCATTTAAACTATATATAATCTTGGATGTATATAATTATTTGCATGTTGTCTCCCCCATTTAAGTATGATGCATTCTTTGCCTTTGTATCTCCTGTACTTAGCATAGTACCTGGCACATAGCAAGCACTTAATAAATGCTTTATGATGGACCAATACTGAGGCATCCGTGTGCCTTAGGCCCTAAAGTTTCATTGAAGCAGAAATAAATATCATAGTAACTAGTCTAGTCCCTTCAAGAGAGCAACTGGTCAGCTCAGAGTATGACGAAAGAAAAACAATTTATGGCATACAAATTTTGAAACAATTTTCTTTTTGTTCCCATATATTCATCATCTGGAAATGTATACCTTCTTTATTCCACTTAAACTAATCTTAACTATGGATCCTTCAAAAGGCCCTGCTCACATTCCAACTCTTCCATGAAAGCCTACTCTCCCTGTGAAATCCACATTTAGCACATTTAGATGTATTATAGGTCTCCATTAGTTTCTGTTTCACATTTATTAGTAGTCTCCTCTCCCCAATCAGAATTTAAGTTCCTTGAGGTAAAAATAAAAACAAAAACCAACCCCCACACACAAAACCAAAACCAAAGTTTATGTGTTCAACAAGTTAGTGTGTGGTAAATATTTAATAAATATCTAATACTCCTTCATCACATAGGTCCCTTTTAAAGCATGCTGAGAATTTCAACAAGACAACAAGAAAAAAATAATCCTTTTTTCTCTTTTTGACTAAGTACAAAGATTTTAAATTCCTCTCTGGTATTTAAAAATATGCTATACCTAAAGTCAGGATTTTAAACAATGTAATGAGTGGTGAATGGCAGGAACAGAATGAAATAATTCACGTAAATGCACTTCTGATATGTTATTAATCTGCTCCTGCTTCTACATATGCCTTGAACATTAAAGAAAAATAAGTTGTAAACAAACAGAAAAAAACATACATACTAATTACAGCAAAGTCCTCGATTTATTCTTAAGGTAGTTGGGGTGGGTAGATAAAGGAAAAAGAAAAACATCAGTCTTCCTATCAATACTGTCAGGACATTATATATGGGGGTCCAGGCTTGTCAATTTTTGCATGTCATTCAAAATTCATAAAGTTTTAGAAGCATTTTAATCAATGGCCCTGACTACTATTGTTACATGCTTGAGGTGCTCAACTTCATATGCCTAAAAAGAGGTTTCCAAAGTTTAGGTCCTGCCAACACTAGTCATTTTCTTTTGGTGACATCCATATGAAGGAGAATAAGTTTATCTTACATTAAAGGGCACAGAAGGTCATTTTAATTGTTGCATCCCTAATGCCTAGCACATTGTAACTGCTTAATAAATACTTATGGAAATATGAAATACTCAAAAGATTTTTTTAAAGTAAACAGGTTTGAATTTAATTATAAATGATCAATGTATTCTCTCCTGAAATACAATGATTTGGAAAATTCATTTGTATTTCAATGTTGAAGAATTACACACTAAACTTAAAATACATACTGTTAGCACTATAATTAAGGAGAGAAGTCAATATAGAAATATTTACCACCTTAAGTGTTCTGAAAAACCTAGATCCAAAAGAAAATATGGCTGCAGAGTCCAGAAAAACCTGACATTATCAGTCCAACAAATTTCAACTACTTACCAGCCCTTGCTGCAATAAGGTGAGTTGCTTTGTTGGGATCATCTGCACTCAATATCAGATTCTTATTGACCTTAGCTCCAAGTGCTGTTGCATGATAATGTTCTCGTGTCCTTTCTATTGGATAATTTGTTGGACAAACCCCACTAAATATTATGGTAACATCTGCCAACACCTTACTTTTCAATTCTGGTACTATTTTCCGTATATCAGGTGCTTCTTGGATCTCCTTATTCAGGTATTTATCATACTTTGTGTAATAATCATTATGGACTCGAACAAGGATCTCTTCAAGGTATATGAGATGATCATCTTCATCACTATCCACTTCCTCTTCCTCCTCTTCTTCCATGCTCTGATCTAAAGATTCACCCACTGTGATCCCAGACTGTTCACTATTCTGGGACTCTGTCTCTGCTTCTTTCTTGTCTGCACAGCCATTTCCCAGATCACAAAGGCCATCCTGTTCACTTTCTTCTGGTACTTCAAGGTCATTGACTTTGCCATGAAGATGTACGGTAGGTCCAGATTGTGTCGAATGATTGACTCCAATAGCTTTCTCCTCACCTGTGTCTGTGCTGTCCTGTTGCTGAGAAGCCTCTTCTTGTAAGGCTTTTGACTTCTTCCAGCTTCTCTTCTCCTCATTTTCACTATCAGATGTAGAAGAGGAAGCAGATTTGCGACCATCTAATTCACTGTTACTTTCACTGTCACTAGAGAGTTCAAAGTCCAAATCATTACCTGCATTGCTTTGGCCAGGACGTTTTTCTGATAATGTTCTATCATCCCGTTCTGAAGAAATCTGAGATTCCTTGGCAGTTATCAAATCATTAGTACTAGTAGCATCTGTTATGTGATCAGTGGTACCATGGAAAGAATGTCTCTCATTTATTTTATCACTAGAACTTAAACACAATTTGGAGGATTCACTGTGTACAACCTTACTACCATTCAATTCCTTTGTGGATTTCCCAAGGCCATTGCTCTGTTCTTCTACACAAGAAGAGTTCTTTCCATCTTCACCATCTTTCGGGGATGTGGTTTGTTCTGAGATTTCAGCTGTTTTAGAAGAATGATTTACTGTATATGCATATAAAAGGGAAAAAAGTTCCCATAATTAAAAAAGGCCATAATAAATTACTTTATTTAAAACAACTTCCCTTCCCATCCCAATTCACTCATTCACACACTATATATTTAATAAAAGAGTTGGGTGATGATATCTTACCATTTAAGTCGTTATAGTCACCCAATGTGTCCCAGAACTTCAATTAACTACTTTGAAAATTGTACTAACTTTAAAGAATTAGTACTAAGGTATAATGTAACATAAGTTACCATTGCAGTACACTAAATATTATGTGGACAGTGTAAAAGCAAAAGATTTAAGCATTCAAAATTCTTAGCTTGTCTTATGGTGAGTAAGGAACATACTGATCATATTTTCAATGATGAAATTTTTTCAAAGAAAATTTGGCTCACAGTCCAGATGTTCTTTTAGTTCTTACTGTGGAATTAGGCTAGGGATTCTGCCTACTCAAATTTCTTAGAAAAGAGTCCCAAGATGTACCTCCCTTGTCCCAAACTTAATTCTACAGCCAACAGAGATAGCTAATTTTCTGGAATATGACTACTTTGAATATGAAGATATAAATATAATTCCTTTTAAGGAGAAGCAATACATCAACAAATCAAGAATCTGGTGTGCACTAACCGATGTTCAACACAATCCATAAAAATTTCATAGACAAAGGCTTAAAAGAAGGTCTGAAACTCAGTGCAGTTAAGTGACTTGTTCATGGTCAAAATGCAAGTGAATGTTAGAGTAGAGATGGAACCCAGGTCTTTCTGACTCCAAATCTAGCACTCTCCTCACTCTGCCATACTGTTTCTCTCCTTAAGAAATACTGGGGACAAATCTCTACACCAGAGAAAAATGATAGTATTTTTTAAAATATGAACTACTAGTAGAAAACTAAGAGCAGATTTAAATAAAACCCATACAACTATAAAATCTTCCTCTAATAACCATAAAAAAGCAGTCCTGAAATTTCTATTACCTAAAGCAGATATATAGCCCATAAGCATGTAGAATTATAAAACAAAATGTTAACTTGCAAATTTTTTGTGAAATGTCACTTGTTACCCACCTTTCTTTTTCATTTGAGTTTCCCTGGATCCAGGGGGTGCATTAATATCTCCTATGCCCTGAAAGTATACATATTTCTTTACAGTTATCAAATTGGGCGCAAACTTCCAGACATCTTCTCGGTCATCAATAATGCAAACCATTGAATCTCCACACGGGAAAAGATTTCTAAAAGGAAAAATGTGTCTGAGTACTATTAGCACAATTTTTAAAAAATCAACTGGGCTGATATTTGGATTAATCTTTTATTTCTGGTCAACAGGGAGGTTTCTCTTTCTCTGCTTCTCTCCACATACACACACACACACACACACACACACACACACACACACACACACACACACACACACACACAGATGTATATATGCTATTGAAATGGTTGAGAAGCAATACTACAATAAACAGTCCCTTCCTGAACAATTTACCAATCTCTCACTAAAGAGCCTTCTTTTTAGTTCTTTATAAAAGAGCCAATGCGAATTTTTCCAATCTTCTTAAATTATTTTTTGAAAATATGAAAATTATACTTTTCGCCAATACTTTTGGACTTCTAAGAAAGGTAAGAGATTCTAGTTACACACAAGAGAATATAAGACATTGCCTACCTTTAAAAAAAAAGTGATAGGTCATCTTTTCTCTAAATGTGTTCATGTTTCTATCAGGAGTTTTGCCAGTCTTAAAGCAGGCATTCAAATATGATCAGCACAATGACTAACCACCATGCCAGAAGACCCATGATGAAATAATGCTACTCATCTCTTGAAGATAAGAGTCTCAGGGTACAAAGAGACATATTCAGTGCAGGAATTAGCTTTGCTTAGCTATGCATATTTCTTACAAGGGTTTTCTTTTTTTCTTTTTCAATGTGGAGAGGGAGAAAAGTGGGAGGGAGAGAAAATCTTTTTGTTTATTTAAAAATTAATTTAATTCTTAAAATAAGCATTCAAACATTAATCAGAAAGTGTCTATTATAAAAGTATACATTTATAACAGATATTAATGAATACAGAAATTAGTTTTTAACTAACACATCCCTAGTTCCAATAAATTTTGGCTTCTGACACAAGGTAAGCTAAGTTTTAGAAGAATGAATATGAAGCAGTACTTGGTAAGAATGCTGTAGAAATGGGTTGAGTAATTACAACTACAGTCAGCACTAAATTTTCTAGTTTACCCAACTTCTGCCCATATTTTCTTCTTTAAGATAATAAGCATGGGAAAATAATGGGAGAAATGCCAAATAGCTCTAGGTATATATGGCCCTCCTTTTCTGGTTTGGAACATTTTAAGAGTAAGTGTGCAACCAGAGTAAAAGAGATCTTTGCAGCCCCTAAAGTAGTAAAATATATAAAAGGTGGGGGGACAAGGGAAGAGAGGAGAATGAATTGTGTAATTTAGCTAGCTACTTAGCTTGAAATAGGGAAAAAAAGAAGGTACTTGATCTTAGGGAATTTATAGAAAAATTGGCAACTTTTTGCACAGAGGTGGTAGTGCTTGTTCATACTCAGCTATATCTGCCTTGTCTCCCCTCTTCATTATGCCAACCTCCAAAACTGTTCTTTTTTCTCATTCCCATATCAATTCACTTAAAAGTGAAGGGAATAAGACTTTATGTAGCACCTACCATGTACCAAACATGCTGAGTACTTTACAAATATCTTCTTATCCTTATTACCACAACCCTGTGAAGTAGGTGCTATAATTATCCTCATTTTACAGTTGAGAAAACTGAGGCAAAGAAAGGTTAAGTGACTGGTCCAAGGTCACACAGTTGGTGAGTATTTGAGGCTAGATTTGAATAGTGCCTGGCACAGAGTAGGCACTTAATGAATGTTTATTGATTGACTTCAGGAGAACTTCCTACTGAGAAGGAAAGATATTACTGAAATAAATAGGTACTAACCACAGAATCCATTCTAAGATCTTTTATTGTAACAAATTAGAGGGAATTTTTCATCTATTTTGTATACATAACCTTATTTCTGAGTTTCCAGTGTACATATATCATAACTCAGATGAAGTCTGACCCTAGAACCTCCCTCAGTGCCTGGGTCCTTCTCATACTGGAATAGTCCTCCTCCATTTTAAAGAGGGACCCAGGCTGACCAACCTTCATTCTCCCCTTGTATATACTTCTGACTCTTCCAACCATCAACTCCAAACCCTATATGAGTACCTTCTTCTACCCTTACCCACACTGCTCCTCTGGCCTTTCAGTTCCCTTTTTTATGTGGTCTTCTTTCATCAGAATGCAAGCCCCTTAAGGGCAGGAACTTTTTGCTAGTATTTGTATTCCCAGTACTTTGCATAATGCCTGGCACACAGTAAGGGCTTAATAAATGCTTGTCGCCTTGTCTATTTTTTTATTGTAAAATAGGGAAACTCATCCAAGGGCTACTTAAATGGGTATACGTATTTGTAAATCACAGCAGGGCAAGGGAAAAAATATTGACATTATCCAGAAGGTTCTGCCTAATGTCAAAATTTAAGGAAAAAACAAAACTTTTGATATTTTTTGATACAGAACCTCAAATACCTTTTAGGGAATAAGTAGTATTTCCTAGAATATTAAAAAAACAAACAAACAGTAACTCCTGTACAAACAGAAAGGAGAACTTTTGTAGGAAACATGGGATAAGTAGACAGGATCAAATAAAAGCAGGAATAAACTCAAGGCATGGAATAGAAAAATAAAAAGATGGATATGGGATGGAGGAGTTGATAATGTAGCTGATGATTTGTAAGTCACTGCTAGGTAAACATATCAGTTCCTTAGAAAATGAAAGTCATAGAGCTTAGCCATAAATATCATAGAAAACTTAAAATCAGTGCCTTAGCAAAATGGCTTTATTCACATATTTAGGGTCAAGCTTTTAGGGTTAATATTTGTCTAAACTCTCAGTCCTTTCCTTCTCCTACAATCTATTCCTCTTCTACTTCTTTTCTTTAGTGCCTATTCCTATCACTTAAAATCCCTCCCCCTCCTTCAATGTTTCTTCAAACTTCCATTGTTCTCTATTCTTCCAAATCTGAACACCTGTCACATCTTAGTTTTCATATATCATCCACTTACATTATTTGCAAAACTATATGCTGGGCATGTTACAGAAAAAAAATGAAAATAAATATTCTCAGAATTGGGGATATAAATTAGAAGACACGAAATCTACATATCTTGTCCTTTTAGGAAAAAAAATTACACATAACTGCACAAACATTGCAATGAGTTCTCACCCATGACCACCGCCACCCCCCACCTTTGAATGTTGATTTAAGCAGAGGAGCCTTGGGGAAAAGCAAGACAAAAGTTAAAGATGTTTTGAAATATGGAATAATTCACTTATGTAATGTTTTAAGGTTTACTAAGCACTTTATCAGCAATTCTAAGATAAGACAGGTAGTATTATTAGGTTCATTGTACAGATGAGGAAATTGAAATTACAATTTGAATAGGACTTAAAAAAAGATTCCACCACAACAAGAGTACCATGGCTAATTAAGTTCCCCATCAGAATACAAAGTTATTATTACTTGTTTCACAAAATTAAATAAACTTTAACAAATGAATGAGAGGAAAGGGATTAAATGGAACCCTAATGCTTCTTAAAATGCAAATTTTACAGTGGCAACCAAAAACTTTTCTGTTCTCAGAGAAAAAAAAGACTCTGAAGTGATGACTATAACTGTGTACATACAATCATATACATACCTAAGGTTCCCTGTTTTAGAAAATGGGTCAATACACTCATCTCTTGATAATATTCGATGAGAAAAAAGCTTCTTTTCAGGGTCTAAAAAACCTTTTGAAAGAAAAAAAAAGGCCAAGTTAAAGTATGTCTAATGTCATTTTATGTATTATTTTGCAAGAGTAAAATCTTCTAAGTTTCCTTTGTAACGTCACAGATGAAAAGTATGATGAAAAGAAAGAACTTATATGTACTTTTTGATAAAACTGTCACTAAACAGGATTTCTCCTTTTTCATGCTTTAACAAAAACCCCACCACCACCCCTACCCCACACATACACGTTCACCTGTATTCTATTGGAGAAGACAACAGGGACACATATAAGTATGTATATAAAAATATACAAGACATACACAAAATAAGTACAAGTTAATTACAAGGAAGACAGAATGCAAAAAGGCTTTAATGCAAAACAGTTTGAGCAGCATCTTAAATGGAGAGACTCTATGTGGCAGAAATAATAGAAGAATGCATTCCAGGCCTGAGAGTGCAAAGGAATTTTGTGAATTAAATCCATGATGGATGATAAAGTCACCAAGGGAGAAAGAAGAGGGATCAGGATAGAATATAGTTTTCTTATTTGTATCAATCAATCAACTAACAATCTTCTATTAAGTATGGTACTTAATAAATTTTGCACTAGGGATACAAAACAAAAATGAAGCAGCCCTCAAATGGTTTCCATTCTATAGGGAACAACATGTATACATGTAATTACAAACTAAATAAATACCAAGAAGCCTGAGTGGTGAAGCAGTAGTAGCTGAGGAGATCAGAGAAAGCATAATGTAGATAGTGGTGTTTGAACTCAATTTGAAGAAAGCTAGGGATTCTGAGAAGAGGTGATAAGGAGGGAGTACATTACAAGTATGGAGGAAAGTGGTAAAAACCAGAGACAGGAGATGGAATGTCAATTTGTAAGGACCAGGAATAAAATTCCTTCCAACTCTAAATCTAAGAATCTACGTTTCTCCTAAAAGTATGCCCAGAATACTTCATCTTCGCATGAAGACAAGACTGTCTTCTTGAAGGTTATGTGCCAATAGAGTACAAGTACTGGCAGGTCTTCCCACTATCGAAGGATTAAGAGAACAGAACCAACAACGGATGTGCCTGACCCCAAAGACCAGCCTAGTTAAACTTCCAGGTCACCTGGCTGGACACACATGGAGGCCAACCTTTTGGGTCACAGAAAATCAAAATGTCTGTTTACTTCCGTATGGGGTGATATACTGCATCAGTGACAGAAGTTACCCATAGGACTGAAATGAAGGTTCTTTAGAAGTTTTATACTGTTATCATGATAATTAGATGGAAGATAGTGAATTTAAATGGATGTTACACTACTATTAATATAACAAATATTTTAAGTTATAAAAAGTTTAAAAGAAAATGTTATTTATTTCATTGTATTACATAGCATTTCAATCATTCTATGATAGTTCTTGTTTTTTATTATGCCAAAAAAATAAAAGCAACAGATAATATAATTACAAATTAAGTAGGTAATCAAGAAAACATGAGCTGTAAGCATGGTACAGTTTCATTCTTATAAAATATATTTAAAAGGAACACTTTAGTATCATTATTTTTTTAACTTTACAATCTTAACTCTACCTTATGTAACCTTCACAAAGTCCTACAAAATTCAAGTTAATGGCAAAGAAATTCTATATTAAAAAGGGGCCAGATATGAGGACAGGGTCTATAATTTCATGATCTTCAGGGAACTCCAGGGTGAGAAAATTGCCCCTACCAAGGCCGGTCAGCACCTTCTCTGTGGCTTTCTTATCAAGTTACTTTATTACAGAACAAGTTAAGAAAGATAATTCTTATTAATATATTCCTTTATGAGCTGATGCAGAGCACAATTCTCCCAAACAGTTGAATGCTATTATAAGCAACATGTACTTCCATGTTATACAATAACAGACTCTTTCATTTTACACTTGTTTAAGAGAAAACATTTGTTTTCCTCAGGTGCTTGGATTAATTCCCATCTAATAGTTAACCAAGGGCAATTCTTACATTTGAGAGTCATGCTAGAATGAATCCACTGTATAAAATAAGCTCTGGGTTACTTTAAATTAATTTTTTGCTTTATAAACTCAATCACTTGATGAAAGTCAGGCTTACTGTACTAATTAGGATTTACATATTTAGTCATAAATTTATTTTACTTAATTCTAAGCACCAAGTTAGCTAGGAGGTACAGAGAACTTACATCACTTTTATTTATTTATTTATTTATTTATTTTTGCCTTTTGGAGTATAATTGGGGTTAAGTGACTTGCCCAAAATCACAAAGCTATTGAGTGTGTCAAGTGTCTGAGGCCAGATTTGAACTTTGGTCCTCCTGATTCCAGGGCCGGTGCTCTATTCACTGTGCCACCAAGCCACCCCTAACTTGTAACTTTTTATATTAGTTTTAGGAAAAACTGATACAAAAGGACATAGGTATAATAAAAAAAAAAATTGAGGGAAAAATGCAGCTTTGCCATAAAAACAACATAGTTCTTCCTAAAAAAAATCTGTTACAAGATTATATCTGAAGCATCAAATTCAATACTAAGTCACTTTCATTCAACCAATTTATGGCAAAATGTTTGGCTAAAAAAGTGTATTAAAATATTTTAAAAGGAAACAGGAAAATATGCAGATGAAATAGGCATTCATAATCAAGATTTGGGGGGGGTATAAAATAAAAGTAGTTTCTCTAACTACACAATTAATTTTTTTCAAACTTACTTTCCCTAGAACACAAGCTACCTAAGCAATATTCTAACCAGCTTTATCTTTTCCCTTGGTTATTCCCTAAAAGCTCCTAGTACACATGAAGAATTATGAAAATTTCTCTACTCAGCTACTATATCTTAAATGACAGAGGAAGATGATTCCTTTCTACTCAGCAGCTCATTAGAGCTGACAATTCCCAAAGATTTCATTTTATGACATGCTGTCAATATTTTAACAAGCAGAATTATCTTATACAATATAAAAATCAATTTATGCTTTTATTTCATGTGTGCCTCATAACCCTGTGAAGTAGGCAGGTCAGGTATTAATCCATTATAAAGATGAGGAAATATCTCAAAAAGGAAAAGGCTTGAGGATGTTAACTTGCTCCAGTTAACACCACAAATGGCAGAGCTGGGATTCAAACTCAGGCTGTCTTTATCATGCTGCCTGTCTGGTTTCATCATAATTCAAATTTTAAAGACAAAACAAGGAAAGTCTCCACTAATTGAAACTATATCTTTTACCCTGCTTCATTAAGCATGTCACTGCTGAAAGCTAAAGAGCTTTCATAAATGAATGTGTAATGTGTAGATTAAATAAGATTATATTATATTAGCAATATAGTGGAGTGAAAAAAAGCACCTGATTTGTTGTCAAAGGACCTGGCTGTAAATCCCAGCTCAGTCACTTACTACACATGTAACCTTGGGAATGTCACCTAGCCTTTTTGAGCCTCAGTGCCTTTATTTGTAAAATGAAAGGGTTGGACTAGAAGTCTTTTAAAGACTCTTAACTCAGTCTATGATCCTATCAGATTCTGCTCAATTTTACACATTAACTCAATGATATTTTCTAAGAAATTACCTTCGCAGTGTGGTGCAGTAAATGCAGTATTAGAGTTAGAGGCCAGAATTCAGGGTTAAATTCTGTCACTAATGTACACTTGCTCTGTGTTCTTAGGTAAGTCAACTAACCTCTCAGCCTCTACTAAATAGGGGCAGCTAGGTGGCGCAGTGAATAGAGCACTGGCCCTGGAGTCAGGAGGACCTGAGTTCAAATCCCAGCCTCTGACACTTAATACTTACTAGTCCTGTGACCTTGGGCAAGTCACTTAACCCCAACTGCCCTGCCTTCCTCCCTCCAAAAGGTAAGTAAAAAAAGTTTTTTAAATAAAATATTTTTAAGTACTAACTAAAAATCAGCTATTATTATACAGGGAAATCTAAAAGATTTCCAAATTATAATTTAATTGTTCATGCTAAAAACATAAAAGGATAGAAGATAGTTTTTAGTTGTCTACATCTCTACAATCTGGCTCACAGTCAGCTCAGCCAAAATGGTATTTATCTTTGGGATTCAATTCCACTCAGCATCTTCCAAGGTTGTCCAGCCTAGATCTTAGAATTCAGCCGATTCTTGGGGCTGTCCAGGATGTGAGTATTATACTCTAGAATGACTTAAGAATTAACAGGCTAGAATTCAATAGCTTTTCAAAGGGTGGGGGAAGGTGGGATCAGGGAAAAGGAGAGGGAAAAGAGGCAAGAGACTAATTGATACTTCATTGGGCTCTTTACCTGTTCATCTAGTGGGAAAAGTAAGAAGTTAACATTCCACTGAAAGATAATATTTTCTTTATAAAGAGATCAAAGGGCGGCTAGGTGGCGCAGTGAGTAAGAGTACCGGCCCCGGAGTTGGGACAATCGGGATCAGACCCGGCCTCAGAAAATGAGCACCCACACATAAATAATGACTGGCCGTGTAACCTTGAGCAAGTTACTTAACCCCAACTGCTTTACAAAAAAATAAAAATAAAGAGATCAAATTGGGGTTTTTTGGTACCCTAACTGAGAAACATTTATTCCATTCTAAGAGCAAATGAGCCACCCAGTGGCTAAACTTTAAACAAAGCCTTAAATAAAGCGTAAATAAGCTTGACAACTATATTTTATTTTAAAGCTTTCAACATTTCTAGAATAAAAGGTACGTGATTCCATATACTTTATCACAATTTCGGGTTTAGAATCAGCTTAGGTGGCTATCTAGTCCAACCAATTACCGGACCTGTTATTTTCCTAAGAGTCACTCTTCCATCAGTAAACTTTAATATTTCTGTTAGTTCAATGATCAAATATAAATTCTTGTTCTCATCTCTACCTCTTGGGATTTCTAGTCTCCTTCAAGACTCAGTTCAGGTATGAGCTGCTACATTATGCCTTTTTGTCCAGATAATGCCTTCTTAATCTCTGCCCCCTCCTACATTATCTCAAATCACTTTTGCAGGGCTTTTCATAAATACCTATATACATGTATACCCTATTAGAATATGAGGGCAGGAACTGTCTCACTTTATCTTGGTATCTACAGAACCTTTACCCCTCAAAGACTCTTCAGGTACTCGTTGGACTTGAGGGCCCAATTGGTCACTTCAAAGCTGAGAGTTTGTGATGTTTCACAAGAGAACCCTGTTCTTTTTATTCCAGAAATATTGAGAATTTGAATGCCTAAGCAAATGCCCTTCAATTTTTACACATTTTTACGGCTTTTAAAAAGTTTGGTCGGGGGAAGGGGGGCCCCAGCTAAGTGGCGCAGTGAATAGAACACCAGACCTGGAGTCAGGAGGACCTGAGTTCAAATATGGCCTCAGACACTTAACACTAACTAGCTGTGTGACCTTGGGGCAAGCCACTTAACCCCAATTGCCCTGCCCTACCCCCTCCAAAAAGCAAAAAGCAAAAAAAAAAAAAAAAAAGTTAGTTATCAGACAACTCATTTGCTCCTATAGTAGAATTTCTTGATTAAAGTGCAAAAAAATAATCTCTTCTTTAAAAGCAAATATTTTCTGTCAGTGGAATGATAACTCATTACTCTCCCAAGTGATAAACTGATAAAGAACATGATAATTTATCTACTTATCCTGCTTACCATCTCCTTTACCCCAACCCCAACAAATTTATTAGCCTGTTAAATTCTTAAGTCATTCCAGAGTAGAATACTCACATCCTGGACAGCCCCAGGAGGCCAGCTGAATTCTAGGGTCTAGGCTGGGCAACATTAGGAGGTCTGGAGTCGAATACCCTTCTGGCTGAGCTAAATTTGAGTCTTCAAAGGTCTAAAAGCCATAAATATACTAAGAGATGGAATAAAATAAACTCAATCATAGAAAGGCTTGAAATACTTTTAAAAGTAAAAATATTTCCATTTTTTTTAAAAAAGCAAACCACTTAAGACTTTCTACAAAATTAGAAGATAAACTACAAGCTATACTATAAAGCACTCAGCAAGAAAAGCAACTATCAAATTCCGAATCAAGGCTCTCTTTATAGTTCTATGATAAATAATAATTTTATCTGTTGCCTTGATCATAACAATAGAATGCTACAGGTTGGTTTAAAGAAAGGCATATATCAAGAGTTCTGTGTAATCCCTTTCTCGAACCTTTATAAAATAGACATATTTAATGATCTTTTTGGAACAGATGAATGTCCTTTAACTTTGACCTCAATTCCATACAATGAACTAAAATAAAAATTATTTTCTCACAAATCATTTCTATGACCAACACTGCCATCAAGTGTTCAGCACTGCTAAAGCTAAAGTAACTTTTATTTTACATGTCCCATAAAGATGATTAAAAAATATCTTAATCTCAAATGACACTTGCTTAAGCAACCACAAAAGAATATAAAACATTCAGTGTTAGCACTGATCAACTCAGTGGCCTGGCTGGTATCAAATAAAACAGGCTTATCTCATAGAAAGAAGTACTATTTAAGTGCTCACTAAAACCCTGTCAAAACATCCCTCAGTGTATTTCTAAAATTATTCCAACTAAGGAAAATAAACAAACATAGTTGTACACTCAAGATTTCTACCCTGCCAGTATCATTGTGAACAAACCAGATTATGGTCCTAAGGTCCACTGACCAGAAATATAGGCATTCACAGGGCAGCTAGGTGGCGCAGTTGGGATGACCCGGGATCGAATCCGGCCTCAGAAAATGAGCACCCACACATAAATAATGACGGTAACCTTGAACAAGTTGCTTAACCCCAACTGCTTAAAAAACAGATATATATAGGCATTCAGGCCAAAAATATAATAAGTGGTAACCGTGTTTAGTGTCAAGTAACCATTCTAACTTAAGACTGATACTTATATTATACAGGGTGTCCCAAAAGTCTTCTTGTAGTCTTCATCTTTAAACTTTAAGAGTTTAATACTGCATGAAGACTTTGGGGACATTCTGGATCCAACTGTAGGCTGAGTTCTGTGACTGAAAATAATATAAAATGCAAGAGAGTAAGGAATTTGCTGGCCTCCTTAGCCACTTTGGTTATTTATCATAAGGACTAAACCAAGACAGTTCAGTTCAAGAAAGGTTAAAAAAGAGAAAGGTAGAGGGGGGGAGGGGGCGCGGAGCCAAGATGGCAGAGTAGAAACAGCACTTCCAAGGTGCTCTGGCCCACACAACTTCCAAACAATGTAAAAGGGGACTCTGAACAACTTCTGGAGACCCAGCACCCACAGAACTACACAGAGAAGCTAACCTCCCTCTGAGGACAGCCCAGCAGCCCTGCAGGGAACAGACAGCACAGCGCTCTAGGAGCTGACCCCACGCCCACCTGAGCCACGGTTTTAGTCCTAGGGCAGCTGGGCCAGCAGCCGGCTGGAGGGATCCCAGAACACCAGCAGCTGTGGCAATTCCAGAATTATCAGCACAGATATGCCTAGGACAAAGTGAGAGGTTAGTGCCCTATGGACTTTGGAACCAGTATCTAGGGAACGCGTCGGCTTCCTCCCCTGGGGGCAAAAAGCTGCTGAAGAAATTCAGCACAGAAGCCATTTTGCAGCGTCAGTGGCGGCTCTAGCTCCTGGTCCTCAAACTGTAGGGAGATCCAGCAATCAGTCTAGGGGTTAATCACTCTTGCTTTAAACTGCCTGGATCTGGATTGTGGGCTGGAGGGGAGGTCTGGGGTGGGTATCCAATTTGCCAGAGCAGGTGGAGGCTTTACAGAGGCCACCCAACCTGCGGAAGTTGTGAAGACCCCACATTTAGGACGGAAGCTCTCCTGTCTGGTGGCAGAGTCCTACTGTGGCAACAAGCCACAAAATAAAGTAATTAAGTGGCAACATGCCTAGGCAAAAGAAACAAAATAAACAGAAAAATTCAACCTTGGACTCCTATTTTAGGGGCAAAGAGGATCAAAGCATGGAGGAGGACTGTGAGGTCAGAACTCCTGCACCAAAAGCCCCAAATGAAAATACAAGCTGGCTACAGGCCATAGAGGACCTTAAGAAGCAGATAAGAGAAGTGGGGGAAAATTTGGGAAGAGAAATGAAAAAGATGCAAGAAAAGTATGAAATGACAATCAACAGCCTGAATGAGGAAAATAACACCTTAAAAAATACACTAACTCAAATGGCAAAAGAGGCTCAGAAAGCCAATGAGGAGAAGAATGCCTTAAAAAGTCAAATTTGCCAGATGGAAAAAGAATCTCAAAAGCTCACTGAGGAGACTCATTCCTTCAGAGTTAGACTGGAGCAAATGGAAGCTAGTGACTTTATGAGAAATCAAGATACTATTAAACAGATCCAAACAAATGAAAGAATAGAAGGCAATGTGAAATATCTCATGGGAAAAACCACTGACCTGGAAAATAGATCCAGGAGAGATAATTTAAAAATTATTGGACTACCTGAAAGCCATGATCAAAGAAAGAACCTAGAAATCATCCTTAAAAGAAATTCTCAAGGAAAATTGCCCTGATGTTTTAGACCCAGTGGGGGAAATAGAGGTTGAAAGAATCCAGAGCTCACCTCCTGAAAAAGATCCCAAAAAAGAAAACTCCTAGGAATATTATAGCCAGACTCCAGAACTCCCAGATCATGGAGAAAATACTCCAAGCAGCCAGGAAGAAACAATTTCAATATTGTGGAAACACAATCAGAATAGCCCAGGACCTGGCAGCTTCTACATTGAGGGATCAAAGGGCATGGAATATGATATTCCAGAGGGCAAAAGAGCTGGGATTGAAGCCAAGGGTCACCTACCCAGCAAAACTGGGTATCTTATTTCAGGGGAAAATATGGTCATTCAGTGGAATAGAGGACTTTCAAGCATTCTTGATGAAAAAATCAGAGTTGAGTAGAAAATTTGACATTCAGACACAAGAAGCAAGAGATGCTTGAGAAGGTAATCAAGGAAAAGAAATTAAAAGGAACTTATCAAAGTTGAACTATTTACATTCCTACATGGAAAAACAATAACAGTGACTGATGAAACCTTTCTCATTATGAAAATAATTGAAGAAGGGTATATGGTCCTATGAATACATATGTGAATGTGTGTATATATGTTTACAGTTATACATGGATAGAGGGCACAGGTTGAATTTGATGGGAAGGGATGATACTTAAGGGGTGAAGTTAAGAGGTGAGAGAGGAAAGTGGCAAGAGGAGATGGGGAGAGACAGAGTAGGATAAACTATCTCATGTAGAAGAGGCAAGGGGAAGGAGTTGCAGGGGAGGGGAAGAACAGGAAGGCAAAAAGGCAAAAGCATATTCTCACTGAAGTTGGCTCAAGGAGAGAATCACATACATACTAAATGGAGTATCACACCCTGCAAGAGAGTAGGGGAAAGGGGGATGAGAGGCGGGATGATGGAGGGGAGGGCATTCTAGGAGGAAGGGAGGTTAGAAGTACCCACTTTCAAAGAGGGACAGTATCAAAGTAGGGAATGGACCAGGTGGGAGGTGAGATGAGTGGGAGGGAAATATAAGCAGTCTTTTACAATATATCTACTATGGTAATGTTTTGCATAGCTATACATGTACAACACATACTGAATTGCTTATCTTCTCAGAGGGAATGGGTGACAAGGGAGGAAGGGAATGGATCTGAAACTCGAAGTCTTAAAATTAAACGTTTCAAATGTATATAAATACTATTATTAATACTATTTTGCATGTAATTGGGAGGTAAGATGTTCAGGCATTGGGGCTCAGAGATTCACCCTGCCCTAATGGTAAAGTCAAAGGGGGTATGGGAGAAGATATGGGAGAGAGCAGATTGGATGACGGGATATCTACTGGGACTGCTATTCTGGGGTGGTGGGTAGGGAAGATATGGGGGAAAGATTGTAACTCAAAATCTGGTGGAAATGAATGATGTAAACCAGAAGTTAATAAAGCATTTGTTCAGTGAAAAATAAAATAAAATAAAGAACACTAGAAAGTATGGGAATAAATGGAGCCTTACTTAAAAAAAAAAAAAGGTTAAAAAAATGCTTTAATTTTGATCTATTGACTTGATCCTTACAGAACTCAGGGCATTTCTTCTACAACATTTGAAAAAGGATAATATATCAAGAGACAGCATAATATAATACAAAGAGCAACAGATTTTCTGTCAGAGACCTAGGTTCAAATCTCAGCTCTGATACTGTGACCTTAGGTAAGTCATTACCACTCTCTAGCCTCAGTTTCCCTGTATGTAAAGTTAGAGGGCCGGACCAAGTAGCATTCAAGTCCCTGCTAGCCTGAATTTCTATGCTCCACATCCTAGTTAAAGATATTAAAATAAAAATAATAGTCACATTATGTCAAATTAAGCAAAATATTTCACAGCTTCTTAATAACACTGCTTACCTGCAATAGTATGTGCATAAAGTCGGCTACCAAAGGTAAAAACATGCAATTCGTATAGTTTGGCAATCTTTTCTAGGAATTCCCTGCAATGAGGACGTAACCGAGTTTGTAGCATAGGTTCACCTCGACCTAACTGAAAATGAAATATACCCTAGAGGGAAAGAAGAAATGATGAGAGTAATAACTTATTATCATTAAATTTTCTTGTCAATCTTATTAGGGACAATACCTTTAAAATGTAACTTGAGTTGGATCCTATTTGTTCTTAATGGAATATAATGTTAGAACACTTCTAAATTACTGGTTACAGCGGGCCAAATTATTAGCCCCATTACTATTGCTAGTTGACCATGATACATTTAAAAGTATTTATAAATGGTTTCAAAAATAACCACCATAAATAGTAAGCAGGTATCATGCCAAAATATCTGCTAAGCATGTATCTCATATAACAATTTGCTCTGCTTTTGAGCTTTCCCCTCCCCTTCTTCAGGTATATAATGGTGTGATTATTCAAGTTCCAGAATTTTTAATCCCTATTACTGTTCTGCATAATGGTTAAAATAAGTTCCCTAAAAGATTTTGTATAAAGGCAGTTGTTTTCTTCATATTGTAGTTATTTCAAAACAGAAGACCTGATTCATGTGATACTTGAATAAACTGATAAATGTAATTAACCAAGCTACTAAAAAAAAAATGAGGGGCAGTTGTAATGGCTTTAAATATATAGAATGTTTGTTTTCCTTCTGGATGAAAAGTTCTAAGGACACAAACATGTATAGTAAACTTTACCTAACTAAGGAAGCTTAATTTATTGAAGTTTGAATTTCAAATTTTTTTAAGGAAATGTAGCTTTAACTTGGAAAAAAACAAAACAAAACAAAAATGTAAAGCATCCAGAAAGAGGTCTTACAAGGCCAGCTTTAATATGTATTTAAGGCCTACTTGTGACTAGCATTATCATCATGCTTTCATGTAAATATCATTAATATGTTAACAATTCTACAATTAAGTAAAATTGTTCTTCACAATTTTGTTGATGACATTAACTTATTCATTATAATTGAAACTAGGCAAATTTCAACCTAGACCAATTTAAATGATTATAAACTAGGTCTATGAAGTCTATAAAAGACTTAGTGTGAAATTAAGTAACTTTTACTTACCTAGTTTTTCCCCCAAAATAAACTTTTAAAAACCCTCAGAAATATAATTGTGATACGTACATAGCTTTGTTATTTAAAAATTTTTAAATTACTGTTGACCACTAAGGGTAAACAGTTTCATTGTTGGCCATTTAACTAGAGGTATCTTTATTTTCCTGGGAAATTTCATTATTATTATGACCAATATCAACTTTAAGAGTATTCTTGCAACTACCTACTCCTAAATTTGTCTTGGATTAAAACACAGGTCTCCAAATGTTACAACCATCTTCAATTATTTTAGAAAAACAAACAAACTCCAAAACCTAACAAACACAAGTCATTTTTACAGAGTGGATTAAGCAACTGCACAGTAAGAACATGCAACACACACTCCATCCAACGCACTTTTTTACATATCCCCTCCCAGATTAAATCCACTTTAAAATGTCAATAACTATAGGACAAATTCCAAATTCAGAATTAAAATCTCAGCATTAGCCACAGATTCCACTTTATAAGTGACCTACAATTTCCTGCTAAGACAATGTTCCCCAAATATGTTGATTCAGTCTTGGCTTGAAGATCCCAAGTGAAGGAGGACCACTGTCACCAGAGGCAGCACTGCATGCCACCACTCAGAAAGCCATTATTAGGAAGCCTTTCTGTATCTCAAAGTTAAAATCTACTTCTACTATTTCTACCAATTGCTCCCATTTTTGCCCTTGTTAGGCATGACCTTAAAGGTCCTCTAGTCCCAAACTACCTTTCTAGGACTCACTCCCTCTACTCCGATTAAAACAACCCTCTGCTTCAGTAAGACTGGTATATTCATGATCCCATAAACTGGTTACAGAGCATCCCTATCTTCTTAGTTTCATTCATGCCTTTCCATGTCTTCCTAAAACCCAGTGGTGTCAAACTTAAATAGAAACAGGAGCCGCTAATGTGTACATAAGGATCCCTGCTGGCTACCAACCAACTTAGTATTAAAACGTAATATTATCTGTGTTTTCTTGTATTTGTATTTATCTTGTTAAATATTTCATTTTAAAATATTGTATTTAATTTAATTTAAAATATTACATTTTAATCTGGTTCAAGCTGTATCCAGGAGTGATGTGTTCATATCTGAGGGTAGGTGTTTGACCTCTCTGCTTTAACCTATCTTAATACTACCATCCTTCAAGGCACAGATCAAATATTACCTCTCTGAATGTCTCCTTGATTAAGCTAATTCAAAATTACTCCTTTTTCCTTCCTTTTCCTCTGAAACCTTTGTTTCACTTACTATTATAGTGCCATGTTAATTATTCTTAAATGTATCTTGTCTTTTCAATTAGACTATAAGCTCCTTAAGATAAAGACCGTATCATATATCTCTTAATATCCCAAATTAACACCAAGAATACATTCTACATGATAGACATGGGGAAAAAAGCATTATTTGACTCAACTTAAATGCTAGAGGAACTATCTTATCTTTAGTACAAACAGTGAAGTCATTGCAGTGATAATCCAATATAAACCTAATCCAATAAAGTATATGGTTCTGGGTGCACTGAAATATACCCACTGTAATCCAACCAGATACACTCCTTGCCTTGAAAGTATACATAATACCCTTTAAGGGATCTAGTTAATACTGCCAACAGGACAAAGGAAAAAATGGAAACAAAGAATGGCAAAACATAAAAGACTCTATCTAAAGAGATAGTAAATATTTCAATAAAATTATTTGTTACATGTATCATATCATTTACTTTGTTTGACATTTGTTGACAACGTTGCTGCTCCGTAGTATGAATTAACGTTTGATCCAAATCGACCATAAGGACAAGCTTTCTATTTCGGTGCAGCCGTTGCTGGTCTTCTCTGCCTAGTTGTTCAGCTTGCTAAAATACAAACAGAACAACAACACAATGAGTCACAAACTGAAAGGCTTCAGGTCAAGTAGAGACCCAACTCTTTTTAAACACTGGCAGATACCAGCAGAAAGCTGGCTGATACTTTTACAAGAGATCTCGGTTAAAAAAAAAATCCTAAGACTGCCTTCCTATTATAAAATAACTTGCAGAAGTGCATATATATATATATATATGTTTTAGTAGGACAACCCATCTAATAAAACGGAATTTACTAATACTTCTAAATGTGATTAAGTACAAAATACAAAGTCTAAGTTGTTTCTTGTAATTTCAAATATTGCAGCATAAGTATAAGTCATATCTAGCACATGAGTGTTACATGACTCTGAGCAAACATTCTCTTCAGAAATAAGTTACTACAATAAGTGGGTTATTTTTAGTAGAAAAGACAATGACGGAGTAGTTAAAACACTCAAGAGTACAAGAACAAGACAGTATCAATGGGTGGCAACTTGTACTGGTGGAGTGAGTACCCACATCATACTGAAAAAGACAAAATATTGACATTGAGTGACTGTCGTTAGACCATAATTCTCTCTGACACAGAACTTTCCCTCTTTTTTCTTACCTTTCTAACCTCCCTTCTAATTTATTTTTCCCCTTTTCTTTTTTCTTTTCTTGACCATACTTCCTGCCTTTCAAGGACACAGAGCATTATCAAGGAAAATTACTAAATGGAGGAATATAATCAATAAGGAAAATGTTGCCATTATAAAATTTGTAGAGACAAAATATAGTTTTGCTTTTTATTTTATAATATGTAAGCCAGGGGTGGCTAGGTGGCGCAGCAAGTAAGAGTGCCAGCTCAGAGTCGGGATAACCTGAGATTGGTTCCGGCCTCAGAAAATGAGCACCCACACATAAGCAATGACTGGCCATGTAACCTTGAGCAAGTTACTTAACCCCAATTACTTTAAATAAAAATAATAATAGTATGTAAGCCAGCATAAATTGCTTTTTTATAATGGAAAAAGGCTAGGAAAAACAGAAATAAAAATTGAAGAAATAAAACTTTTGGAAAGTATTAAGATTTGAACTTAGCCTTAGAGTTCTCACACATACAAACAAAAATCACTGCAAGTCTTCTGCCTTTAAAATGTAGGAGTAAAAAAAAATGTTTAAGTAGGTATCAAAACACCTTTTGTATAAAAGGATGTGATAGCAATGTTATCTCTTTTGAATATCCAAGATGAATAATGCTACTTTAATAATTAAACTCTAATAGCTTCACTTAATAACTATATGTGGTAGAGAGAAAAATAAGAAAAGGCACAAAATTATTTTCCCAACATGTCCTATATTACTTTTACAAATTCTGGAGAGCTTGGTTATGGCTGTTAACATACCCTAAGTTTTAACTAAAACAAGATGAAGGGGCAAATAATATTAGGGAAGAGAAGAAGAAACAAAGGTGTAATGAAAACTAATCAATTAACAAGTATTTATTGAATGATTACTATATGCCAGATACTTTGTGACAAATTGGGATACAAAGACAAAAATGAAACATTCCCTGTCAAGAGCAACCCTTCTATTATGAGAAAAAGTAGACAAAACTGGAAGATAACTGCAAGACAGAATTAAACTAAAGAAGCAAGGATGCTCCCTTTCAGAACTACTTAAAAAAATTTACTCTCTCTGAGAATCTAAACTCACTGCTTAACTTGCCAAAAATCAGAAACACTAACTAAAAGAGACTGTTACTCTCTGCCATTGAAATCCCTAAAGCAGATTCTATTTGTGAGTTATAGTTGAACCAATAGTGGATTTTAAATTAAGCAAAATAAGGCAGAGGAAATAGTTATTTTAGCATGATATGAAAGTCAAATGTGACAATAATATTATATAATGCTTCCTACTCCATACAGAGAATAAATTTTTTTAAAAT
The DNA here is from genome assembly GCA_011680675.1 of Gymnobelideus leadbeateri. Taxonomy (NCBI): domain Eukaryota; kingdom Metazoa; phylum Chordata; class Mammalia; order Diprotodontia; family Petauridae; genus Gymnobelideus; species Gymnobelideus leadbeateri. Next base: position 121,516 of record WOXC01001544.1, read on the forward strand.
CCCTACAATGATTAACTTGATACAACCATTGATTAATCAGTAAAATTTTGTTATTTGAATACAGAGTGCTTTTTGGAAAAATGAGAGGACAGAATTATACCCCAGTAGCCAGCCTTGTATGAATATAATAAATTGGTTGAAAAAAAAAATAAAAGATTTACAATTAACATTAACACGCAGAAATTTTGAACAAAAGAACAGTGATTTCATATCTCCCCTCCACACACACACACACACACACACACACACACACACACACACACACACACACACTCAACTTTTCTTTTCTCTCTCTCCCCCTCCCTCCCTCCCTCCTTCCCTCCAATTATGCTGGCTTACATAAAACAGAAATTCTCCTCACTTTTTTTAAAGAAAAATCCTCCAAAATCTTCCATCTTTGCCCCAATGACTTAACTTACCTCAGAGCTAACCATCAGTTCTGGCACACTGTGCACCATGGAGACAGTTGCTGTGGATAATGGCACTTGCTGTTTTCCATTTCTACTCTGTAGCCTTTGTTTAAACATAAGAAAAAAAATTTAGTTTCAATAAAGCACATTTCAATATTATTGAGCCACATGCAGAACAACTGCAAATTATACATGATTTAAAAAGCCACCTTTGGATTTTAGGATTTACTTTTGAATATTTTGAGAACTGCTTTAAATATGTGACTACTGAAATGAACTGAAGGTCAGAAAAACTTAAATAACCAGTTAACCACTTCTAAAATTCTTTATGAAAATTAAGCTACAGAAATTAAACCTGAAAATATAAAATTATCTTACATAAGCAGTTCCAAAATAATTTTAACCAGATAAAGCATTTTTATTTTGTTTATAAAGTAGAGCAATTTTATTTTAATAATTTTTCATTTTATCCCAAGTTATTTAAAAGTATATTATATTATAAGAATCCAAGATTTTCTAGTTAGTAATTCTATCTGTTGCATCCTAGATGTTTCCTAATGAAGCACAAGGATAGACATACTTTGTTATCTTCTGGGAAAACAAATTTTAAAAATTTTGTTATATTTTTAAAAGTACCTAAATTTTCTACTTTACTGGAAAATGAGTGGGCTAAGATAAGTCCATTCATCAGAAAGAGATTTCATTGTGACACAAATCACAGCCATAGATGCAAGGCTTTATTGGAAACAATGTATTTGTTTTTTACTTGCCCAGTATTTGAAAGAGAGTAAAGGATCATAATGGCCTAAAAATGGAGTAACACTGCTTACCTCATTTTTATACCAGCAAGATTAAGTGTTTTATCACAGCTCTAAATCTATGATCCTTTGACCAATGGATGCTATTACACACACATTTTCCCTTCTAAGTTTTCAACAAAAATTAGCACTTCAACTTCTCCTTTGGAGCTCCTACAAGTCTAACACATCTCAGCATCACTACATAACATTGGGGAAAAATTAAGCGTTATCCAACATAAAGAAATAAAGAGAAAGACAACACTGAGGAAAATCTGCAGGTAGTCATTTTTCCAGATATTCCACTCATTTACCCCCTTCAAATAATGCCTTGATTATATAAAAGGGAATGGATGTTCTATGTCCTTTCATTCTCTCCTCTCTTTTACAGTTACTAATTGTAGCTGAATAATCATTATTCCCTGTAAATTACAAATTCTCTAGGAAAATGTTAATGTTGGAAAACTGGGAAAAGAGGTTAACATTTGTCCAGTTTCAGAGATTTTTGTTTCCACTTCAAGCAATGATTATAACATTAAATATTTAGTGCAAACTATTATGCAACATAATATTTAGTCCAATGCTCTACACAAAATAGGTATAAGAAACATTACAATGAAATGCTTCTAGTCACCCTCTCATTACTCCCAATATTTTAGATGAAGTGTGCATCCCCTTTGTGGGTGACAGATTAGGAATTTTCTACATGTTTTAGCAAACCATATTGTCTGCCTAATGTGTTTATTTATCCCATTAGCTAGATCCTCAAATACAGGATCAAAATGCTTTTTCTAGTTTCTAAGTTAACAGGTTAGGAGTAGTATAACTATACATATTTGAATATGCATTAAATTCATGTTTAATTTTTATGGTTGATTGTTTACATGAAAATCAAATTAAGATAGCCAAGAAATAAGATTTTTTTTTAACCAATGCAACAGACTTGGTAAAATATTCGAAGTCTTATAGATTTTTTGCTATGCCTGCCTTTAATTTACCTAAAAGAATTCAATTTTGATCACTCAGCCCTGACCCAAAGATAGGCAGACAGACAAACAAGTGTCAATTCAAGCTATGTCATGTCCCTCCCAGGCTTTTGGCATACACAATTCAAAGCTTTTTATATCTGTCTGTCATCATGTTCACACTTTTAGAGAAACTACAAGGTCAAGCAGTTTACTTTCTTAATTAGATTTATATGCCTTCAAACTAACAATAAAAAAAGATAAGAGAAGCCAATTTTACTATAACTAAACAAAAAGTCTTAAATTTGTAGTTAATATCAGATTAATATCAATGCTAAATAAGAGACCAAAAGAGATCCAAGTTCGGTTTATTTATTTTTGTTACTACACTGTAGCCATGGGAGTTTCAAGAACATTCTCTTCTCACCCATTTAATCAGCTGATTTTCAAACAAATTTACATATATTTCATCTACAATTATACTTACTGTGTTAAATCTTGACCACATTCAGCACATAAACCTTTCATAACTACTGGGTGGCTACATCCTTCTAATCTCACCAGAACACCTCTGCAAAACAAAGTGACATGAAACAGTTTAATAGCATAATTAACCCAAACAGTAGATTAAACATGGCAATATACATTGAACTGGGAGTTAAGAGACCTCAACTTAAGTCTCACATCTTACACTTAGTGACTGGTTGGTTAATAAATCACTAATCTCAGTTTTGCTATCTGTAAAACTGAGATAATATTTATACTACCTACTTGACACACTGTGAAGGAAAACATTAGTAAAGTACATAGTGTTATATAAAAATATAAGCTTCTTTCTATTATTACACTCTTCTTAGGATGTGCCACCTGGTACCATATCAGCAACAGAAAGCAAGGCAAATTACCTCAATTGTTTGCAATCCACTAAAGCAGAGGAGAATTTTATAGAATGTGCCTAGAATAATTATTACTTTCAGCGTGTTTTTTAAAAGATTTTTGGACTGGACCTTTGATTCCATTATTATAAGAAACTTCTAGTGAAAAAAAAAACAACTCCTAGAAATAAAAATCAGTGACTTTTCTACAACTCATTGAGTTAGAGGATATCTCAAATGTCTTAGTGCACTTATAAACTTCAACAGTTTAAAACCCCAGTAAGACTTTTGGGATACCTTGTATAAGGAGGCACACACACACACACACACACACACACACACACACACACACACACAATATCACTATCAAATAATACAATATTCAGTTAAATAGCAGTTAAATAGAAATATCACTGGGGTGGCTAGGTGGCGCAGTGAATAGAGCACCAGCCCTGGAGTCAGGAGGACCCGAGTTCAAATCAGTCCTCGGACATTTAACACAAAAACTCACCATGTGACCTTGGGCAAGTTATTTAACCCCAATTGCCCTGCCCTCCCCCCTCCAAAAAAAGCAAAAAATAAAAAGTCTTTAGAACACTAAATTTAAGTTATTAACTAAAACCAGAAAAATCCCAATTTTTAAGATGTTACCTTTTTAAAAATTAAATACTTAAATCAAAGGTTGCTACTCAAGAATATGCTTAAGCTTTTTTTTAATGTCCTTTTTTAGAAGATACTAACACTAACACTGGGTATAGTCTAAAACTGAAGTGTCATACATAGCAGACCAAACCAGATTAAAATATAATTTGGGAAATATTTAACAAAATAAATAAAAATACAATAAAACATAGATAACATTGCATTTCAAAAGTTAAGTTAAAAACTGGCTCACAGGAATGCTTATATACAGATTAGAGGACCCCATTCCATTTGAATTTAACACGACTACTCTAAAAGAGTAAGTTCTATTATTGGTCATAGTCCTAACTTGAGAAATACACTGTCTTTTGCCATTGAATCCCAAGCCTATTTTACAAGAGATATGGCATTCCTTATATCTCTTGCAACTGAAGCAACTGCTTCATAGTTTGTATTTCTTAAAGATTAACAGAAAGTTTTGATCTTCAAGGTAATGTTCTATCCCTTCTGCTTCAGATTTAGGTTGTCTTTCTTTAATGTGATTTTTTTTTTGCTTTTTTTTTGGAGGGCAACTGGGGTTAAGTGACTTGCCCAAGGTTACAAGGCTAGGATTTTTGTGTGTGTTAAGTGTCTGAGGCTGGATCCAAACTCAGATCCTCCTGACTCCAGGGCCGGTGCTCCATTCCATTACGCCACCTAGCCTCCCCCTTTAATGTGATTTTAACCCCACCTCACCCCTACTTCAATTTCTATTGCTAAATCAATGTGTTCTACAGTGTTTGAAGGTGTTTTTTTTTTTTAATGCACGGAAAAAGAAGTACATTGAACAAATATTTAAGAAATGATGCTTGACAAAACCTTAAAACTATTATTATACTTTAAGTTGCAAAATATTAAAAAAATATTCAAAAACGCATGTAAATTTGCCTTAGATAGCATTCCTACTATACAGATAAAAATCTAGCTACATTTTTCCACCACAATAAAACCACAATATTTTTAATTATATACATAAGCTTTTTGTTTTTCTTGCACTTCATTGATCACAAAGTTAAGGCTACTTTTTGTTATCCCTGAAGACAGTTATTGATATACTTTCCGAGGTATTAACACAAAGCTAAGAACTATTATACAACCCTAGTTTAACAATTAAGTTTAAATCTGAACATATCTAGGGACGGGATTTCCATCTCACAAAGAAGCCCGTTCCAATGGGCAACTCTAACAGTGACAAAGTTTTTTCCTTCCTCTTATTTAAAATCTAACTCCCTGAAACACAGTCCTGTCATATGAAACTCCAGAATGACTTAACACCTCTGCTACAAGAGGGCTCTTCTGCCTTCTCCAGTGTATTTCGCTGTCTCTTATTTGATATGTTCTCTAGTCCTATCATATCCTGGCTATTCTCCTGCTCACTTAGTGATATTTCTCTCAAAATGTGATGCTCATAACTGAACACATTGTTCTATGTGTAGTATATCCAACAAAAGCTACAGTAATACTGTTACTTCCCTTTTGCTATACTTCTTTTGTAACAGGAGTAGTTTTTTGGTGTGTGTGTGTGTGTGTGTGTTTAATATACTTTAGGTAACAATATACAAAAGCTGAGCTTTTCCACTATTTCCAGATGAGAGTAAGATACTCCAATTACACAAATTCATGCTATACTGACAACAGTAGCTCTTCCCCCCCTCCCCCCACCGTCACAATACTCTTAAGCCTGTAATCATCTTAGGCATTTACCAAAGTTTATTTTGGTTTTTTTCCTCCCACATCTGTAATGTTTACACCATTGTATATGGGAAAAACTTTAACCTCAATGAATGAATTTTACATTTATGATTATTCACTTTCATAGTGCTAAATTTGAACCTGTAGTCAGAATCCAAAGAATTAAGTAGAATTTTTTCCATAAGTAGGATTATCCTTAAAAAAAAAAAAAGACCAAAATCAAGCTGTTTCCATTTATATCAGTTCTTGTTTTAAAAAAAAACTACTACCCACAAACCATAAAACACCACAACTTATAAAGATACTCTCATACTAACTTAAGATACATTAATCTCATAGGTGAGAAGTAGTATGGAACAGGGGATTGAGAATTAACCTTGGTATCAAGAAGACCTGGTACAAAACAAGGCAGTTAAATTAAATGGCCTGCCTCAAAGCTTCTTTCCAGATCTATCATTGATCCTATGACTAGAGTTCAAGTCCTACTTCTGATATTTACTTATCTATGGGACCTTGGGCAAGTCACTTGAATTCTTAATTTGTCTCCAGCAGCACAGTCTACTAATTATAGATCAGTTGTCAATCTGCTGTAGTGGAAAGAATTTCAACATCTGGAGCTCTTCAGTGAAATGTCACAGACACAGATACACACACAGACACACAAATACAACAAAACAAGAACTACCCTAAAAAGCAGAAGTATATTTGGAAATCAGTCTTTAAAACTAAATAAAAATGTCTACTCCCACCTAGAGATGCCACTGTCAGGCATATATCTGAAACAGGCCAAAGACAGAAAAAAAGAAATGTCCTTTATACACAAAAATATTAACAGCAGCAGTTTTACAGCAGCTAAAAACCAGAAAGAAAATAGGAAACCACTGATTGAGGAACAACTAAATTTGTGGTACCTGAGTGTAATGAAATCTCATTATGCCTTAAGAAATGGTCAGTGTGAAGAATTCAGAGAAGCATAGGGAAGACTTAAATTAGTCAATTCGGGATAAAGTAAGCAGAACTGTGAAAACAATATGCACATAACTATCATACATACAAAACAAAACTAAATACCATATAATTATAATGATAAAATCTGGTCCCAGAGAAGAGTTAATAAAATGCACTTCTTCCATCACTTCATTGAAAATGTATGGGAGTACTGGTATAAACTATTGTACATGCTATCAGACATAGTACACTGTTGGTTTTGATGAACTGCCTTTTTTCTCCAACACTTTTAATTTCTCATTACAAAAGAAAGCTAGAGTAGGGAGTGGGGAGAAAGGAATTTATTTAACAACGAAGGTGGTATAAAAACAAAAGGCATAGATTAAAAAAAAGAATTTTATATTTATGCAACATAAAAGAATAGCATGGATACTAAAGTCAGGCTTCTTTATTCTTATGTGCCAGGATAAGTGAGTTAGGTGCACTGACAACTCCACCCTAGCAAAACGGGGAAATAAGACAGGGTTCTGTGTGATAAATTACTGATCTCTCTTTTTTTTAAGTTTGTGTATCTGTATAATATTTTCCAGAAAGTTTTGTAAGTAGGTCACAAAAGTCCATAGACTATAATGATCACTTCTAGAACTAAACACACCCAAAGTCATAGAATGACTTTCATATATGAATGGCTCTCTATACTTGTCTCCTTTTCCTAACTCCAAATACCACTAGTCGAAAGCAAACTGGGGCTTGACTTTTCACTTGATGGCCAGCAGGGGGAACCCTCTGACCTGACATCGCTTTTCTGCCACCTTTTTCTGCAGGGAGAAAGGATCATGTTCCTAGATACTATTTGGAGTTACAAGGGTCATTAGGGTCATCTAGCCCAATCTTCTCATTTTACAGATAAGGAAACTCAAGCCCACAGAGGTTAAATGACTTGCCCATAGTCACACAGGTGTTAAAAGGCAGAGGTGGGATTTGAACTGAAGCTCTCCAATTCAGTGCTCTTTTACGGTTCCCCACTACTCATATTCGTTAAATTTTACCTCTTATGATCAATATCTTTTGTAGACACATCCAATTTTATCACTTTTCCTCTCTCCCCTGTGGAGTCCAACTTCTGACCAAAAACAGTTGCCTTCCCCCTTTTCATTTCACCTGTAGATTTTTAAAAATGTAATTAAAGGGCGGCTAGGTGGCACAGTGAGTACAGCGTCGGCCCTGGAGTCAGAAGGACCTGAGTTCAGATCTGGCCTCAGACACTTAACGCACACAAACAAAAACCTAGCCGTGTGACCTTGGGCAAGGTACTTAACCCCAATTGCCCTCCAAAAAAAAAAAAGTAATTAAAATATTTAAGCAACTCTGGGGGAAAGAAGATACAAAGTTTAGATCAACTAGCTTTCATTGCTTGCGCTGGCCTCATGGGGGATGATGCACAAATAACTGTAACATAAAACAATCCATAAGTACATAAGACGTATGAGTAAAATATTGTGTAATGGGAGTGAGGGACTGGAGGGATGGGAGGCAGAGAATCAAGGAAGGCTTACAATAAGCTGAAAGGGGTAGAAAAGAAAGACCAACTAGCTATTTGTTGTTGTTAGTTGTTTTCATTCATGTACAACTCTTTGTGACCCCATTTGGGGTTTTCTCAGCAAAGATATTGGAGTGTTTGGTCATTTCCTCATCCAGCTCATTTTGCAGATGAGGAAACTGAGGCAAAGAGGTTTGAGTGACAACTAAGGCAAAAAAAGTAAAGGATCACCAGATTGTACATTCGAATGAATGTACTAAACCAGTTCAAATGAATGGTCACAAGTTTTAGAGCAGTTTGCAAAGGAAACAAAGGGGCAAAGAACAAAAAGTATTGTGAAGGCAGAATTGTCAAAACTTGCCAACTGGCTAGATAAGAGGAGGAGGAAGCTGGAACAAGTTTCCAACAAGTTATCAGAGTGACTTGTAGTACCATTAATAACAAATGAAGTAAGGAAGAGAAACAGCTTTGGGCCATGTTGAATTTGAGGTTCTTGTATAACATCCTGATAGAGATGCCCTGTACAGTTGAGATATAGGTCATGCAGGAGTCATCTGCATATAGATTATAACTGAAAATGAAAATAAAGCATTTAGTAAAGGGTCTGTCACATGGTAGGTGCTTAAAGCTTATTCCTTTCCCTCTCCCTTTGAAAACAAAGGACTGAATAAAATTGTAAATAAAGAAATATAAAGACAGAAGACTGACATGGTCAGAACTTGGAGAGTATACCCACTTTAGGGAACAATGAAAAAAAGTCAACAAACGAATAAATGAAAAAGTATAAAATTAAATGTTCCAGGCACTGAACTAAGTAAGAGGAACACTACAAAAGGAAATTACATTTTACTATGCTAAATCAAAACATATAATTGAGTGGTGGCCAGCAAGGGATGTTTTTGGTTAGTGAAGTTGAAGGGATGATGAAGAAAATTGACTAGCAACTGACTGACACAACCTTTCTTAGAATGGAAATGCTGATTTAATTAATATTCCCCAGACAAGAAGTGAAAATGAGGGCAGAAAAGGGTGAAGAATGATGAAGCCTTACCAATCAGAAGCCCAGGGTTCCCAGCAATGAAGACAGAGAAGTAAAAAAGCAAGTGGAAAGAAGAGAGCATATACAAAAGGAAGGGAAGGTGGGCATCGCTTTTTCTGCATCGGTTAAGGAGAATGAGGCCTGCAAAAAGGTCACTGGGTTAAGGAAAATTCCAGAGAATTTAATGAGCTATATCAACAAGCTCTCTTCTATCACAGCAAAGGCTGAGGCATGTGTATTACTAGGACAGAATATTGTCTATGTTGCTAGCCCAATCTCTGTATTAAATGTTTTTTCCTAAATGTTTTCCTTTGTTCCAAAGGAGGAGGTGGGAGGCAAATTCTTTCAACATCAAGACAAAAAGATATCAATAAAATTTTAAGAGAGAAAAAAATCCAATCTAATCCAAGCACCATTTGTTAAGCACCTACTATGTGTGCCAGGCACTGTGCTAAGCACTGCAGTGAAAAAAAAAAATTCCTATATTTCACAATTAAGTTACTGGTAACCTCAGAAGAATTTCAGTGGAAGCCAAACTGCAAAGAAAATTCTAAAAAGTGAGTAAGTGTATGATACATAGCCCTAATTTTGATCAATGGGCATGAATGAATGTGGAAAAAAAAAAAACAAAAAAAATATGTAAGTATTTTCATGTGCAAAGCTCTAAGTATAGAAATGAAAAGGTAAGACAGTCCCCTTTCTCAAAGAATTCTCATTCTAACAAAGGAGAAAGCATATGGAAGGTTTCAGCAACAAGTAAGATGGAGAGGTTCCATGGTCCTTAAGGTATAGGTGCAAAGCAGATGGTAATACCGCTTCTTTAAAGTCATTGCCATAATATTGTGCTATAAAAAATGATAAGCAGGTGGGCTTCAGAAAAACCTGGATAGACTTATATGAACTGATGCTGAGTGAGGGAAGCAGAACCAAAACATTGTACACAGTTATAGCCACATTGTGCAAGGATTAACTTGCACAGACTTGGCTCTTCTCAGCAAGGCAAGGTTCTAAGACAATTCCAGAAGGCTCATTCATGATGGAAAATGCCATCCACATCTGAGAAAGAATGATGGAGTCTGATTCTATTTGATCTCGTTTTTCTTGTTTTATTTCTTCTTTCTCGAGGTTCATTCCGTTGGTTATAATTCTTCTTTACAACATGACTAACATGAAAATGTTTTAAATATGAATGTATAGGAAGAGCCTATATCAGACTGCATGCCATCTTGGGGAGGGGGAAGAAAATTTAACACTCAAAAGCTTGTGAAACTGAATGCTGAAAACTAAAAATAAATAAAAATTTTTTAAAATTTTAAAGAATCAAGTTTACAAAAAAAAAGTCATTTCCATTGATAAAACCATGTCGATTTTTTATGTTAAATTTTTTTACAAAAACTTTCTTTTCTGGGTTCACAGTAGCTATGACTGGATCACCTGCAGGAGCAGTCACCAAGCTGTACTTCCACAAAGGGTTATATATGAGTATATCCATTTTAATCAAGGAAATAGAATGCTTAGTTTGGAAATGAAATTAAACAAAGAGCCAGTATCAATCTCTAAAGCCCTTCACCAAAGTCCAAAGTCTCCAACTACTTGATAATTAAGCCTGCTTTTCCTCAAGTACCAGCATCTAACATAAAACACTTTATTAAACCTGATTTTATTCTGTTACTAATATTGCAATGATGTTATTTTTCATCTTTCAATCATAAATATAAAGAATTATAACTAGTTCTTAATGAACTGACCCACTACTTATAGGAAAGTGTATTCTTAATTTCCAATCAAATGATTTACAAATGAACTTGAAACACAACCTGCTCATAAACTAAGGTCAAGTTGTACTCAAACCTAATTCACAACTTCAATGTTATCTTTGATTCTTTACTATCCTTCACCCCCACATACATAATAATGATGATAATAATAGCTAACATTTATATTGTGTTTATTATTTGCCAAGTACTCTGCTAAGTACTTTACAATTATTATCTCATTTGATCCTGGGAGGTACTATTATTTCAATTTTACAGATGAATACACTGAAGCACAGAGAGGTTAGTTAAGTGACTTAAGAAGGGTCACATAGCCTGTAAGCGTCTGAGGCTGCATTTGAACTCGGGTCTTCCTGACTCCAGGTCTAACACTCTATCCACTGCACTACCTAGCTGTTTCTATATTAATAAGAGATCTCATTCACACACACATACACACACACACGTATATGTATATATGTATGTATGTATTATTATATATGTATAATCCTTTCTCTCTATTCCCATAGCATTTAACCCTAGCTCAAGTCTCTATCACCTGAGACCTAGACTATTTCATTGGCTCCCTAACCTGTCTCCTCCATCTAATCCATCCTTCCTGAAAGTTCCAGTCTGTCCATGTCATTTTTCTGTTCATTAAATTCCAGTGATTGCCTATTATTTCTAGGATCATATAAACTCCTGTTTGCCATGTAAAGCTCTTTCCACACAAATCATACTGACCTACATACAAGACCTTATATCCTATATTTGCACTAGCTGTACCTTATGGCTGGGATGTTCTCCCATCTCACCTCCACTTCCTTAAATCCCTGGCTTTCTTCAAGACTCAGCTCAAGCACCCCTTGAAGCATAAGGCTTCTCCTTGGTCTCTTTAGCTGCTAGTACCTTTCCTCTAAGGTTTTCTAGTATATATTTTGTATCTGTCTTATATACCTATATATGTACATGTTGTCTCTTTCATAATCTTAAGGGTAGGGACTGTTTTTGCTTTTTCCTTACATCCTCAGTGCTATGAACAGCACCCGGTATAATATTAAGTAGGAAATAAATGTTTGTTGATTGATAGAAGCTTACCCTAACATCAAGCTTAAATTTCTCTCTGTCACCTCTTCTACCCATTGCTCCTTGCTCTGTCCTCTGGAGCAAAATAGAAGCAGAATCTCTCTTCCACATGGCGATCATATCCTATCCCACCCTACCCTCTACCTGGCCCTCAGTCCTTTTACTCTGTTTAAATATCCCAGTTTCTTTCAACCAATCTTCATATGATGCAGACTCAAAGTCTTTTACTAGACTGGTTGCCCTACTCCGGATACCCTCCAGCTTATTAATCTCCTTCCTAAATCATGATACACAGAACTGAATACAATATTTCAAAATAAGGTGAATAGGAGCAGAATACAGAGGAACTAGAACTTCCTTGTTCTTAGAAGTTATGCCTCTTTTAATGCAGCTCGAATCTGCATTATCTGTTCCAATAGCGACATCCCAATGCTGACTTATACTGGGCTTGCAGGTCATTAAAACCCCTACAATCTTTTTTCAGCCAAACCTGCCATCTAATTATGTCTCCTCAACATATTCCTAATCCTAAACTGTGCAATGTCACTGGGTCAATAGATTTGTTATACTGACCACAACAACGTAAGATCATATTATAATAAGTCACAGAGGTAGATTTCTCTAGCCCATATCATTTGAACCTAATACTGTCTCTCAAAGTACTTTAGTTTCTGAATTTTGAAAAAGGAAGACAGATTTTCTATTTCTATCATTAAGTCCAAAGGTATCTTAAGATGGCATTGCCAAGGGAAAGAGCCAATGAATATAGATTTCTTTAGCATCCTATGCCTATACCAAACAAAAATTCATTTAACTGAGCTTTGAGTACCTTTTCAGAAAAAGATGTATGTGATTATAGAACAGGAAAGAAAAAAGGGCAAAACAAGGTATCACTCTTTTCCATAAAAGAAATTACTATGTTTGATACTATTACTGCATCTCAACAACAAAAAAAGAACAATGTTATAGAGGACTCAAGCTATGACTAAAAAGTTTATTAAATACCAGAAATATTTTACTCCTGCTGGTTTGGCTCTCAAAAATAAAAATAGGAGAATCATAAAATAACTCCTAAAATAATCATTCTTCATGTTAAAGCAAAGAAGTCCAAAGCTATCCTTAATATTTTTATACTCAGTACCCATCTTCAACAAGCAAATTAGGCAAATTAAGTCAATTTTTTTTCTGCTTAAGCAAAATGTAAAAGAAAGATAGTATGTAAAAAAGAACGTTGGACTAAGAATCAAGTTACTAGGTTTAGTCCTGACTATTCAGCTATGTAACCAAGGACAAAAGTTTTAGCTCTCAAAAGGGTCCGTTTTCCTCCTCTATTTAAACACTTGTACCAAAGCAAAGGTTGGTTAACCTTTCTTGTGTCATATCAAATGACATACTGTAAATGCTTAGCACAATGGGTGGCACATAGTAAGCACTATATAAATGCATATTCCTTTCCATTCCCCTTTCCTCATAGAAAATTTTTAGTCATCTGGTCAAACTTACGGGACCCTTGTAAGAATGTTTTTAACAAAATAAAATACATACAGTCACAAAGGAAACATTATATTGAAACATATGCAATTTTTTTTTTCACCATCCAAGTTCACAGACTCCCAAAATCTATCCATAGATCCTAGGGTAAGAACTCTTAGACAAAACAATATCTTAAGTCCCTTCCTATTCTAAAATTCCAAATTCTATTACTTTAATGCAAATTTTGCTATTTATTATGAATATTTCATTAGTTTAAAAAAGTTTTATTACTAAGATTCTTTAGTGTGGTCATTATGAATTATCTACTCTTTTACTCTTCTATTGCCCACCAAAAGAAAAATTATTTTCAGCCTGCAAGTAAATGACACTAATTCGCCACTAAAAGTCTAGTTATCAGAGGCCTAAACACAAACAGAGGTGACCAGTATGTCAAGTGTTCAACAATCTGGTCACTTCCCATCTAAGCACAATTTTTGAGAGCTGTTACTGAAGCAGAAACACACAATACAAATGAATTTAAGCTACACTGCAGAATCTCAAAGGGGTCAGCTTAAAGATAAAAAAAAAGAGGAAGATAAATAAATATATTTAGCCCCCCTCAAGAAAACCTTAGTACAAAAATATATGAAATTTTGAAAAATTTTAATGCTTCTTTACAGCATTCCTTTAAAAATGCACTCTCCTAGTAAGTTACTTTATGAAGAATATACAAGTCTTTTTTTGAGCTACATTATCTTTTATTTTTTAAAGTAAGTTTTTATTGATGTCTTTTGTTTCTTACAATCACCACAGTTATCAAGTGTCTCTCCCTCTCCCCAAAGCCATCCTCTATAACAAATAGTGTTTTTATAGAGGAAAAAAAAGTCAGTACAACTGATATTCATTTTAAAAAATCTGAAAAGATGTACAATGTGTGATGCCTATGGACCTCTCACCTTTCTGAAAGGGTGGATTGTGTGGGCTTTCTTATCATATTACTTTATCTGAGTCCTGCTTGATCTTCATAATTTTATTATATTTATTTTTTATTTTTTTTTGCTATGTAGTCATTCTTTCCATTTACATTGTTTTAGTTATTGTGTATATCTTTTTCTTGGCTCTACTTTCTTTACTCTGCATCAATCCACACAGATCTTTTCATGTTTCTCTACATTGATCATATTCATCATTTCTTACAACAGTAATATTTCATTACATTCATGTACCACAATGCATTTACCTATTGCCCAATCAATGGGTTTCAATTTGTTGCTATCAAAAAAAGTACTGCTATAAACATTTCACTGTATATGGGGACCACAAGTTTTCAAAGTAAGATACTCTTGTCCTCTCTGCCTTTTAAATTTTTCCACATACACTACCAGCAGAATAAACAGGTGGGTAAACAAAAATATGGGTTGCCTGGACAGTGGCATGCAGCCAATCTACTTGTAAGTTCATCAATATGTATATCATGAATGAGTGTAGCAGACGGACAATGAGATAGGAAAAGGCTTACAGGGGAAGATCAAGCTGGCCTTCATTTCAGAAACTCCGTAGTTCTTTCTACTGTCCCAAACAACTCACTGTCACAAATGCCCATTTTTTATCAATAATTATATCTCTCCCAAGTGATTCCATGCAAGTCATGAAACAATTCAGATGAATAAAAATTACAAATAACTAAAAAAAGGTAATACTGAGAAACAGTATATGCACAAGTAGACAGCAGGCTATTATCAATAATAAATACACCAAAAATGGTATAAAAGATAAAAATAACTAAAAAAGAAACTACATATACAATCTGAAGCTCTGTTTGAATCCTGATTCTTCTACTTACTTCTTTGGCCTTGGGCAAGTCATTTATGGAGCCTGTTTCCTCAACTCTAAAGTGAGGCCAAAGTCTTTTTCATCACTGCATCATAAATGTGCTTTTGTGTTTCAGCAAGACAGAGAGAGACAAGAGAAAGGCCTCTACTAAGTTGGACTATCCTTTTACACGCACAAAATAGGAAAGCATGGAGGGGATTTCAATCTGAATTGAATCAACCCCAAAGCCTCAGTCCAAATATCACATATCAGAGGCTGTGAAAAGAACAAGCATAATCAACCAGTGAAGTTCAGCAGTTTCTCATCCCAACAATTATTTTTGACTTGAGTTCTTCATCTTTTTTTTAGTCCCAGACCAATGGTGGCTGGGGAAAGCTATGGACCCTATCTCTTAAGATGTTTTTAAATACATAAAATAAAATATTATAGGATTATAAAAGAAACCAATTATACTGAAATCAAATAATCAAAACATTAAAAGAACAAATTCACTGACCCCAGCTTAAGAATCAGTTTTAATTAGAAACCATAAACATTCCATCAGATTCAGTCTTTATTTTAATTCTAAAGCACTCAAATAAAGAAATTAGCTCCAGCATCACCAATACCACCAATTCCACCACCACCACCACATATACAATTTGTTACCATAAGAGAAAGGAAGTAAAAAGTTTTAACTGTTTCCTGTTAAACTATAAGTAGACTTGAAATACAATCAGCTGTTAGTTTATGAGAACCCACTGGATTATGTGATACTTTCATACTCTGTAGACTTAAATGTGATCTTTCTCGAAATAGTCAATAGGGAAGGAAAAAACAGCTTAACTGAAATAATTAAATCAAGCAAGATTACTGATATGAGTTTGAAGGGGGGAAAAAAGGAAAAGAAGATTTTAGAAAACATTCAAAAAGTCTATACTATTATAAACAAGGTTAAAGTATTATGTAAATTGAATTTGCAAAAACATTCTTCCCTTACAGACTTTTAGAATGTTTCAATAGTGTTCTAGGTGAATGCTTGCACCAAATTTCCTTACTCCTAGTCTTCTGATTCTAGAAAATGAAAAACACAAAAGCAATGTAATAATTAAACTATTACTAATACAACGAGGTTTCGTCTTAAAGATAAAATTATTTTCTGTTAACTAGAGTGGCCCTCCCCCTTACCCACTAAAATCCTGTGATGTTCTACGGAAATGATCCTGGTTCTTGAAATTTATGGTATGCCAGTAGAGAACAAATCATCGCACATCCACCATGCCAGGTATCCACCTGGCAACAGATCAGGGTAACCCCTAGGTTGATCCACAAGGTGACAGGTTTTTGGTGACAGGCACAGAAACTAATGAAAACTAAGATACAGAGGGACTTGCAATGCTTCATCAGAAGAATGTGTTGGAAAATCATAGATTTCGATCTAGAAAGGTCCTCAGATGTCAAATAATCAAATAATCCTAACTCCATTTTAAAGACAGGTTATGAACTGAAGTAAAGTGACTTATAAAGTAAATCAATAATGGCAGTATGATTTGGACCAAGATTCTTTAACTCAAAATACAGAACTCTTTACTACACCATTGCTATGCCAAAGCAATCATGGCTTCTTGAAATACTGAAGAGTACTGTCATACCATCATAAAAATTCTTCTTTTGGAGTGTAAATACAATCTTCATGTTTCTGTAGTAACAGTCTCCAAACTCACTATTACAGACACTTGGAGATGATTTCTAATGACCTCTTCTCACACTTGCCTTGCCCTGTTGGTTTTTTATTTGTTTGTGGTCATAACTTGCAATGTACAACAGAAATAGGGGATTGTGCCAATGATAGCAACATCATAAGAAAAAAAAGACAAAAATAACAATGTGAATATTGGTTCTAAAAATGAACAGATTCAAGAGGTGTTAAAAATTCTCAAATCAAAATTAGTTTAAATTTTACTTAAGTATTTAAACGTATGCATAGCATTTCTGAACTTGGCCTACAGGGCAATTTCACAACTCCTAAAGCACTGGAAGTTTCTGGGACATGCACAGCCTCACAGCTACACAAATACCATACTGATGCCCCCAGTAACTAAACCTACATGGTTTAGGGGAAAAAATGAAACCCCTAGAACCATAAGACCTGGGTTCAAATTCAAGCCAACTCTATTACTTACTGGCTGTATTTCCTCTTCAATGAAATGGAGACAGTAATATTTGCAATGATAACTTAATTAAATTGTTATGAGGGTAAAAAAGTTTTTAATGTAAATTGACTTATCAATCTTAAATCATTATGTAAACTACCATTAAGTTTGGGAATATGCTGATATTTTACAGACTAATCTCTAAAATTATTCAAAAAGCACACCACTGATAGAGGAATGGAATGGAAGTTCTTTGGGAAGAGGTACCAAAAGAATGCTGATCAAATAATCCAAGTCAGGAATTTAAAAAAATTTTTTAAAAATATATTGCCTCACAGACTTGTTATTTTTAAGCTAACAATCTCTCTTTCATTTTTCTTTTACATCATGCTTTATTTAGTAAACAATACAATGTCAGATTATAGGTGCTTACACGAGATCTTCCTTTCCTTTATTTTAAACTTAATATTAGTTTAAACAACTTTTTAGCTTTAATGTTGGCCACAGACATTATTTTCTGTATCACCTTGCATAAATTACTCACTGTTTCTATGCCTCAGTTTCCTCATCTATAAGATGTGAAAGTTGAACTAGATGATGCATAAAGTTCTTTTTCCAGATCTCAAGTTTCAGTTTGATAATTCAGGTACATACCACTAATATAATTTAAACTTCAAGGTTAGTATTCTGGCAAATTACTTAGTACAGGATTTTGAATTAAAAATAAGTGAAAATCCTATCCCAGCAGTCAAAATGTGAAGATCTCCCTCAGAGCCTAATATTTACCTTGATTTTAAACAGTTTTTAAAATTTGTCTAATTTAATTTTATTGTTAATATCTGCTAGAAGAGGATGGAAAAGCACATTAGAATGGGGAAGAGGAGGAACAGAAGCATCAAATCTGTTATAGGAAAGCACAGAACTGAAAGTGATAGATGGCAGCAAGATAAGCAATAGAAAAAGTTAAAATTAAAAAAAAAAAAGAAAGAAACCCAGAAATTCAAAAGCATAGAGAGCAGTCTCAAGTCATCTAATGATTTAGTGTAGGAGAAAATAAACCTGAACAGCTCACAAACTCAAGAGCATTGCTAAATGATATGGGAGTCCCAAAGGCTACTCAGAACTTGAAGATCTGGTTCAATCCCCTCATTTAACAAAAAATAAAACTTATTTTTAAAAAAAAAAAAGAAGAAACTAAGACCACATTCAAAAACTGAAGTTAATAACAAATTCAACTTATCAAGCAAATGCTATGTCACATGTGGGATAATATGTAAGATTTCATAGAAGCATAAGTGATTTGTGCAAGGTCACACAGGGAATATGTGTTTGAAAAGTAATTAATATCCAGGTCTCTTCTGATTCAGATTTGCATGAAGTACTCTGAAAACTATACCACAACATCTCAAAAATTCATGTGTATGAAACAGAAATATCATACAAAGAAAACTATGAAGAAAAAAAAAACCTTAGTTTTAACACCCATTTCTTAAACACAAGTGAAAACAAACATCCTTTGCTCCTACTGAAAAAGTCAGGTATGCTTGTAGAAATTAAAATACATCATTCCTTGGTACACACTAATGATTATAATGAAGCATTAAACCTTAGTTCAAACAAATATAATTAGAGTTGCCAGAAGAAATGCAAACAGGGCCCTAACTAATGACTCCTAAATGGTCTTTCCCTAGCTAAGTCTCACTGAAGATGAGTTCTAACAAACACTATGGAGCCTAATGAACAAAGCAGGAAAGCCTATACCTGGAATGCACTCTGTCCTCACCTCTGTCTCTTACAATCCATTGTTCCCTTCAAAACTATGATTAAGGGCCGCCTTTCATGTGAAGCCTTTTCTGATGGCCCAATGACTAGTACCTCCCTTTCCTCCTCCCCCCAAATTACCTTCAATATATTCTGTATATGCTTATATATGTACATTATCTCCCCCCAGAAAATATAAACTTCATTAAGTATTGTCATTTTGTCTTTGCCCCCTAAAGTGTGGTCATTTAGTTTTTACTCCCCTAGGCCAAGTATAGTAAGTACTTAATAATGCTTGTTGATTAACATTTCTTTAGAGAACTGTGTATATAATGATATGCACATATGCACATTTTATAGATAATGGAATTTTAAAGCTAATAGAGGCACACTTGGAGATAAACCTTCATTTTGTAGGTAAAGATAAGACCCACCCAAAGATATCTCTCTAAGGTCATGACACATGGAGAGTCAGTGGCAGAAAGGGGACTCAAAACACATAAAAATACATGGCATGTAATAAAGATCTGGAGATAGAAAAGTTGCCCAAAGAAGATATTAACATTAGCTCATATCAAATTATGTCAAATCCTAAAAACCAATTCTTCCTTTGACCATTCCAGATCTCATTCCATCTCTCTCCTCAACTGAAAAAGTCATCCATATAACCAATGCTTCCATTTCCTTAAAACCTTCCTTTAACTCTTACCACTATATTGAAACTGCCAATGGTCCTCTAACTGCCAATTCAACAGCTTTTCTTATGGTTCTTTTTTATTTTCCACCATTCTGCCATATCCCAGTGCTGAACAGGACTTTCTTGACTTTGGAGAATATATCCTTTCCTAGTTTTCCTCCCAACTCACAACTATAGTTTCCTTCACGGGCTCCTCATCCAGTCTTATTCACCATATATCTATGTGCAAAGCACTGCACTAGTAGAGAGGCTGAGAAAGGGTGTTGCTTACTACTATTATCCATAATAATCTCTTTCTTCTGTACTATTTCCCTAAACAATCTCATTCACTCATTAAGGGTTTTAAAGTATTCCTCTAATGCAGAGGATTCCCACATCTATTTTCTCCAATCTTGCCCTCTCTTCTGAACTCTAGACCTGAATATTTAGTCTATGGTAAATCTCCACTAGGATAACCACTTCCAACTTAAAATGACCAAAACGATTCTTATCTTTTCTCCTAAACTTGCTTTTCCTTCTTATTTCCCTACTTTTATTAATACTACTACCAGATATAGGTCATCAATGTTCTAACAATTAACTTTTCAAAACTGATTCTTTCCTCTCGACCTCACATTATCCAATTCACTGTGAAGTCTAGTTAATTATACCTCTACAAGCTCTCTCATATCCATTTCCCTCCTACTAATCCCATATCCACCACCCTAATAACACTTGCCAGGACTATTGCAACAGCCTCTAAATACATCTTACCACTCTCTCTCTTTTCCAAAATATCATTCAAATAACTAACAGACTAATCTTCCTTAATGCGGCTATCTGGCCATGTCAGTATTTTGTGATCAGTTCTTCAGGAGATCCCTTTCCCTATTACCTACTGAGCAAATTTCAAACTCCTCTGGCACCAAAAGACCTTCAGGCCATCCTCCACTGAGCTGCCAAAGTGGTCTTCATAAAGCATAAGTCTGACCATGTCACTCTCCTAATTCAATAAACTCCCCTGGGACCTTCATACACCTTTCTAGTTTTCTTATACCTCACTCTCACAATTTGCTCTGTGATCTAGTTACTCTGGCTCTAGCTTCCTTGCTATGGCTCACATATAACATTCCATCTCCATACCTCATGTATTTTTCACACATTCCTGGGCATCCCATGCCTGGAATTCTCTCTTCTCCAGGATCCCCTGGCTTTCTTCAAGTCTCACCTAAAATTCCTCCATCTGTAAGAAGTCGTTCCCAGTCCTCCTTAATGTTAGTGACTTCCCTCTGGGATTACCTCCAATTATTCCTGTTTATATCTTGTTTGTAAACAGCTGTTTGCATGTTGTCTCCTCCATTAGACTGTGAGCTCAACTCCTGGCACAAAGTAGGAGCTTAATGTCTGATGACTTATCTTGACTCCACAAGTGGAACCAATTTGCCCAATCTTATTTCATAGTACTTCTCTCCAAATACTCTATGACTAAGTCAAACCAGACTATTCTCTGTCCTTCAAATGTATCCCATACCTTTGCCTGAAAAGACTTCCCTTTCACTTCTTTACCTATTTAGCCCAACTAAAATGCAAAAAAACTTGGACTTTCACACAGCTTTGCAAATTGCAAATTGCCAATGCTCACTGCACATTGTATTTATTTGTGCATATTCCATCATGCACTAATTTGAACTTCATAAGGGATGGAAATGCCTTATCTAACATTTATATCTTGAATTAAAAGGGCAAAAATATACCAAAAAATTGACATTTCTGTCAAATTTAATTCCAATGTTGGAAAAAAGACATACTGTCAACAGACAGCATGGTATGATGTAAAAAGCACTGAATCTGATGTTTAAATCTCTTCTCTTATATGTCCTTAGTTGTATGAACTTGGGGCAAGTTACTTAACCACTTTGGGTCAAAAATTCTCATCTGTAAAAAGAAGGGGCTAGACTTTGAGATACCTTTCATCTTTAGATCTATGATGCTATATTATTACACATATACAAATAACAATAACAACAAATGCTATGTAAGCAATAAGACTGATTTGTTTTTAACTTTAGGTTAAACCTAAGTTATCTTTGTGGGTTGTAATTTCATTGATGTAGGGAACTGAAAGTGAAAGAAATCTCTCCACCAAAACAAATCAGCTACTATTCTGTAACTTGTAGTCTTAGAAGGTTGCCTGGCAGATTGAGGTTAATTGGCTTGGGGGGACAATTGAGAAGACAAGGACACAGCCAACCAACACAAGAGTGTCACAGGTGGGTGGAATTGGAACACAGTTCTGAATTACACTCAAGATAGCTTTCTACCCACCACACCATACTTCCTCTAAAGTCTTATAAAAAAGTTAATTTATGATATTTTGACCAATTGCAAATAAGTATACTATGCAAAAAAAACCTGACCACCACACCCCCACCACAAAATAAATAGCATTACTTTAAACCCATGGGGAAAGAAATTAATCACAGACCAATTTTCCTTAGAGCCACTGTATACTAAAGAATACCACAAGTTCAAGAACTTGATTAAAGTAATCTACAATATGTTTTGTTTTTTTTTTTAAAGTAGACATTTCAGCAGTGGATTCTACCACTCAAATGAAATGATTATTTTTTTCATCTTTAATTATCTTATGATGACCCAATGATTCATTTTGGTCAAGTATATGGTCATAAGAGTTTGAAACAAACAAGTACTGGGACAGGATATAAGTCTGGCTAGACTCAAAAGCTTGATGTAATTTTATACTCTAGTCTCAGTCTCATACATTCTTCTCAGCTATAATGCACAATTGTATCCCATTTTTATAATTTAGTTTCACAAAATTAGAGCTCAGAGAGACAGACACCAAATATCAGCTCAATATGAACAAGTTAGTGCATCAAAAGAATACCCAGTTAGGGTTCAGATGTATGCCTATATATATATATATATATATATATATACACACACATGTGTATGTGTGTATATGTATGAGTATATATAATGTGTATGTATGTGTGTACACACATATAGTGATGTCTTCAAACAGATCTATACACATATGTATATACTTCAGTATCACCACTTTCTATTTTAATCTTAAAGTCAAATAAAATTTTTTAAAAGGTGGGATAAATATGCTTGGTTTTCTTAGAGATTGACTCCAATCTTCTCCCCGCCAAAAAAAATTTTTTGCAGTAGGAAAATAACAACCACAGCTTTCTGGCTACAGAAGAAAAAAGATTTGTTAAGCGAAAAAGAAAGTCAGATTTGATTTAAAAACAAAAACACTTTTTAAATCGCAAGTAAGCAGCGATTTAAAGAAGAGGCGTCCAAAGTTGCAGGGAGTAGGGTGGGAACAGCCCAAAAAAGTCATGTTTCAAGGTGAATGAATTTTTCATTGCCCAAGGAAATGTCATCATTTGATATATTAAGGGATCTCAGTCAGCGATGTGCCTCGGGGACCTAACAACAAAAAGAATCCTCTAGCTATTCCAGAGAGAAAGGGCCTTATTTAATCAAGTAATTTTCCCCTTTAAGCCCACCTGCAGAGCAGCGGGTGGGGCGGGGAAAGAGGAGGAATAGAAAAGCTAGGATGTTGGAGAGCTCTCAGACCGCGCACCTGCCCTCCTCCTCGCACACATTCTGGGGTCGGTAAGAGGTTTACTATAATGCACCCGGCTTAGAACCCACCCAGATGCCGGGGCGTGGGAGAAAAGGAGCAGAAGGACTAGGGGCCAAGGGGCGTGCAGGAGGGTCCCGGACAGTAAAGTTAGAGATGGCGGAAGTTCTTGGTTTTGAATAGTTTCTCCGCCTCCGCCCTCCAGGAAAAAGAACGAAAACACTAGGGTTTGGCCAGCTCCCTCCATCATCATCCTCCTTCTCCTCCTCCTCCTCCTCCTCCCCTCCATGTTGGCCCAGGCCAGTCTCACTGGGTCGGGAAACTAAAACAAGTCAGTCCCCAAAGATGCCTGCGGCCGTCGGATAAGGAGGAGAGCGTCTCTGGGCTGGCACCTATCAGGGGGTGGTGCAAAGGTCCGAGAAGGGGGAGAAACCAAGGGGGCGCGAGTATCCCCTGGACGCGCCCGGCAAACACCAGAGCTCCCAGTAGCCGCTTACCCCGGGGGGACCACCTGTCCCCGTTGCGCACACAGCTCCAGCACCACTCCGGCCCGCTCCGACTTCACCCTACGCTCCGCCGATCGCTGCGTCCGGCCGCAGCCGCCGGCCTCCGGGCAGGGCGAGGGCTCCCCGCGCTGGTTCCCGCACAGGTGGGGGCTCCCCTCGCCGCCACCGCCCCCTTTCCCCTCTCCTTCCCCGGCTCTCCGGCGCGCACTGCAAGCCGGCAGTGCGCCCGCCTCTCCGCCGGCGGGAGGCACGATGGGGAGACACACAGCCAGCACCGTGCCGATCTGCACCGCCGTGCCGGCCGCCACCTTCCACTCCAGCAGCCTCAGCGGCCTGGGGCCCGGGCAGCGGATCTCAGTCACGGCCGCCGCCAGCGCCGCGGGGCCCTCAGCAGAGCGGGCCGGGGCTGGCCCCTTGGCGGTGGTGGCAGCTGCAGAGTCCCCGACGCCGCCGCTGGGGTCCGCCCGCGCCTCCATCCCCCTCCCGGCCGCGCGTCCACCGGGCCCGCTCCCGTGCTCCGGCGCTGCCGCCTCTAGTTCCCGGGGGCTGGGGGGCAGCGGGGCGCGCGGGGCGGGTCGCTATGGCAACGCGCTCGCCGCCGGCTGGAGACCGGGAAGCGAACGGAGGAAGGTTAGCCCTCCCCCAAAGGGGGAGAGGGGAACAGCGACTTCAAGGGAAGGGAGGCGGAGTGGAAGGAGAGGTTAGAAAAAAAGGTGTGAGAAAAAAGTAGTAACAGTTCCTTTAGGAGGGGGTCAGAATGGGGAGGGAGGATGGAACCCGGAGAGGGAAGGCAGAGTCGTACGCGTTTGCGTATTCAGGGCCCGGCTTCCATTTAAAGCCACAGTAACGCGGAAATCCCAGCGTCCCGGATGTGGGGCAGGGGCGGAGGTGGTTATTTCAGCTCTTCCCGCCCTGTGCTCAGCGAGTCACCTCGCGCCAGTTCCCCCGGTCTATGACGACTTCCTGGAGAACGTAATAACCTCGCGGAGAGTAGAGGGCGTGGCCAAAGGGGCGGCTTCTCACGTGCTTCCCTCCGACCGCGTGTGTGTCTGTGGGCGGGCGACCTGCGTGTAAACACACGTACGCGCACACGCACGCGGGAGGGAGGGTCTCGGAGTACCGGAGCCTGGGGAGACGGCGGTCTCGTGAGCAACTGGTACCGGAAACGTTCGAGGAATAACCCTAACCGGGCACGAAACAGCGGAAGCGGTTGTACTGAAGCCCTTGTGGTTAGCCGCTGAATGTTCGCCCGCATGAGGACTACGAATCCCAGCATGCAACTGTCTCCAGTAGCGTCTGTGGAAGCACGGCTGACCAACTACTGGTCCTTGTTCATTCTCCCCTCGCGGTTGGATGCTGGGACTTGTAGTCTCTTGGCGGGGTCGGGGTGGGGGGAGGAACGGATCCTCCTTACAGAGGAAGGCGAGAGTCCTTTGCGCTTGCGTATTGAATGCCCTGGGAAATTCGTGAAGAGCCCTCCTGCGGAAAGAAATTGTAAAAGCATCCCTCGGTCCTTTGCTATTCTTTTTGCTATTCTTATTGCAAGCTTCCTGGGAGTTAAACAAGAAAAAGACTTTAAAACTTCAGATTTGGGTTGGGAGGAAGTGCGTTGAGTGTTCCATTTTACCTGTTGTCCCCAACCTAGGACCTTTCTAGGGACCTCTACTCAACCCTGATTCTAATGGAGATATTTCCTAGACACTTAAATGTCTCCTTCCCCAGTCAAAAAAATTATACCATAGTTTAAGGAATTGTTTACACCCAATTTCATTTGGAAAAAAAAATAATTAAAAGAACTACTAGGTACCAGGGCCCTGTACTGGGGGCTAAGGATACAAACACAAAGGGAACAGTCTCTGCCTTCTAGGAGCCTGCATCTCTACGTGCTTAATCGCTCTGAAAAAGCAAAGTCCACCATTATAGCATCTGATCTGAACAAATTAGGCAATTGCCTAGGTAGAATTTTTTGCAAACCTTATATTTTAGGCATAATCAGGCCCCAGATCCTTTACTAAGGTGCTATATATAGTTCTTGATAGTCCACTATTCCTGATTTCTTCCTTTCAGTTAAATCCCTCCGTACTTATTTTCAAATGCTAATCCTAGGAAGAAGACTTGAGTTAGAAAGCACTTTCCGCATTCAATCTAGATCAAATGATTAATAGCCAGCTATAAGAGGTAACACCTTTGTGCGAATTCCTTTATCCCCTAGGACTGTGTAGGGAAAGAGCCCAGCCCTCTCTAGGAGAGGGAGGGGGTATTGCTTTAAAAAAAAAAGTAGGGAGTGCTGCAAGACAAACTTGTACCATTTTACAGTTTTGCCTGGCAAATCGCCACCTAAAACATTTTCATCAACCAAAATCTCCTTTCCGGCTCTTTCCCCTATGCATCTTCTCTCTGGATCATGTAAGGTAGAAGTGTCAAACTCGCTAGCCACGTTTTCCAGCAAATCTCTTGAGAGTTGAGAGCAAACCAAATTAAAATGGAATTAGGAAATGTTTAACAAAATAAATAAAAATACAGCATAATGTTATTTTGTGGTTTTGTAAATCAATATGCCACCCTGAAGGGATCTGTTTTTATTTGAGTTTGACACCACAGATGTAAGGCACAGTTTTAGAATGTTTTTCTTTCACTACCCCTACCCTCACCTCAGCCTTTAACGGAGAACCTAGAAAAGAAAATCCCTACCACCTAGCACTTAGGCACGCCAGTTTAGCAATTCCCCATTCTTGGGGCACCCAAACAAAAGTGAATTTTCAGTACCTCCAGAGGGCCCTCTTGCAAGGGGTTCTTCTCATCGCAGAATGGAGGAGACACCCTAGACTGCCAACTGCCACCCACAACAGCCACCCCTGGGCTGCCTGGGACTGTGGAACCTTCTAGGGTTCTTCTGGCTCTGATGTTCCAGTGCCACCTCTTTCTCTAAAGATGCCACATCTGCCAGACCTGACCCACCAAAAATAACTCCTGGTCCCAGCCCCTAAGAAGCCTGCAGTCAAGTTGTAGGAGACAAATCCAGCACAAAAAAACAATTAACAAAGTAATGGGAAATATATAGTTAAGAGTTGTGAGGTAGAACAGCATGGGAGTGTCTTCAAGCAAGTATTAATGATGCCTTAGAATTAGACACTGTTTCTCAACTGTGGACCAGACAGACTCACGAAATAGTTTTACTTAGTAAATAAAATGTTTACAACTAAAGGCTTTTGCTCCATAAAATTGATAAACCTTAAAAACCTATTTCTTTTAACCATTCATCCCTGCATCCTGTTTACACACACACACACACACACACACACACACAAAAAGACATACACCCCTACCCTTACACACATTCATATATGTATACATATATTCCTGTATATTATGTAGGTTATATATGTGCTTTTTATATGTATATAAGCACACTATATACATATATGTATATAAAAGAATTTCATTATAATTGGCTTCCTTTGTAATGCTATGTATTTTCTTTTAAAACATTCTGAGTAGTCCAAAGGATTCAGCAGACTACCAAAAGGATCTGACACACAAAAAAAGGTTAAGAACCTGTTCCCCTAACCCTGATTCTTCTCTCTTCCAGTCAGTGAGAACCACCCACATTAAGTCATAAGTAAAAAATATAGATATTTTAGCATTCTATAAGACAGCAACATACCTTGGTTTGGTTTTGGAAACAAAAGAAACTGTCTCTTCTCCAAAAATCCTCAGGAAAGTTAGTGATTGGTAGCTGTCAGGCCCTAAATGCCAGGAGGTCTTTGGTACTTTGTTCTTGGGAATAAACACCTTGTTCCAAGTGTTTGTGTGTAGGGAAGAAACATTCTTGCTGTCTTCACTACCATAAAAGCTTGTTGATTCAACCTTTATGATTGTGTGAACCACTACTTAGGAACTGGTGGGGAAATCAGGCTCATTGTTTTCACATCCCCAATAAAGTAAGAAAAGCCAGTATTACTAGAAGCCTTGTGAAACATCAGACTCACAAATGGCAATTTATTATCCTTATAACCTAGTCTCTACCCTAAATTAAAATCTGCTCAAATTTACAGAAAATAAGTCACAAATTGAATCTTGATGATACTTTAATGCTTTCTTGGAGCCTGCCAGGTTTCATCACAACTTAAATTACTTATAACTGTATCCTTGAAAAGGAAGACAAAAAATGGAAAAGGCAAAGCAATAAGGTTAAAATACAGGCAAATGTCCACCATTTAATAAATGAGGATACGGAGCATTAGGGAGTTTGTGACTTCTCTGAAATTATAGTAAGAGGCAGAGGTAAGATTTGGGTTCTTCTGGCATGAAGAAACAGGAGCCAAGGAAGTCAATATATTCACTATAAACTAGTGGCTGGATCAGAGCATTCAATCAATCAAAACATTTATTAAGCACCTACTCTATACCAGGCTTTGTCCTGGGTTCTGGGAAAATAGGGGAAAAAATGAAATATTCCCTCAAGTAACTTACTTTCTTCTAAGGGAAAATATCCACACATATAAGTAAATACACATGAACATGCTGGATAGGCCCAGAAATCTTGGTGGATGATTGGATGGGATGTGCTGGGAGAATTGTTAAATTTTCAGTGTGGACATTTACAAACCTTAAAAATCAGCACTTGATTTATTGCTTTGTTGATTGTTTAGAGGGGAGAGAGTGATGGAGAAAATGTCGATTGACCTAAAAATGTGTTAATTTGCTCTGAAAAGCCTGTTGTTAAAAAAAAAAAATTACCAGAACACCATTGGATATGAAGCATGGTCTGGGAACAGCTAGGTATAGTAGTCAGATGAGTTTTCACCCACACCCACCAATTGAAACACATCAGACCCAGTTCAGGATATTAAAATGAAGTGGATAAAAAGTAATACCCTTAACAAAAATAGGAAAGTTAGGAAGAGAAGGGTTGGGGGGGGGGGGTGCGGGAATGAGTTCTGTTTTGGCCATATTGAGTTTCAGATATTGACAGGTATCCATTTGGAAATATCTAATAATTGTTCATGAAGGATTGTTGCTCAGGAGAGAGACCAGGACTGGTTATGTCCAGAGAAATCATCTACAGAGATATGATTATTTACTCCATGGAAGTTAATAAAGAAAGGAAGGAAGAAAGAAAGAAAGAAAGAAAGAAAGAAAGAAAGAAAGAAAGAAAGAAAGAAAGAAAGAAGGAAGGAAGGAAGGAAGGAAGGAAGGAAGGGGGAAAAATTATCAAGTTCTTTCAACTTTAAATAGTTCTCCCTATTGCCTCTAGGATCGAATATAAGAAACTGTTTGACTTTTAAAGCCCTTTATTACCTGACCTCTTCCTACCTTTTCAGTCTTCTTACACCTTATTTCTCCCCTCCACACACATACTTTGCACTCCAATGACACTGTCCTCCTTGCTGTTTCTAGCACATAGCATACCGTCTCCCATCTCTATGTATTTTCACTGGCTGTCCCCCTTTGCAATATTCTTCCTCCTTTTTTCTGCCTCCTGGCTTCCTTCATGTCTCAGCTAAAATACCACTTACAAAAAACTTTTCTCAGGTCTCCTTAAATGTAGTGTTTTCCTTCAATTCATCTTGTATATATCTCGTTTGTACATTTCTACATTTGCATGTTGCCTCCCCCATTGGAGTGAGTACTTTGAAGGCAGGGATTTTATTCTTGCTATATGCTAATCATTGCACTAAGTACTAGGGATACAAATAGAAAAATCGAGATGGTATCTGTTTTCAAGGAGCTTGCACTCTAATTGTAAGAGATGGCACACAAAAGTTTAGCTGTCAGAAAAGTCTGAAGCCCTAAGGGAGCAGCAAAGTCCAGTGGCCTCTAGATTACATGAATAGGTCAGATGATAGTGCTAAGGGACTCAAAAGCATAGAGGAATTGTGGATGGTAAGGCCTGATAGACAACAAGATGGCAAGACCCAGTGATCCCCCATATCATCAAAAGGAATCGAGTTGTTGACTACTCTCTCTAGCAAGGTGAGCAAGGGGGAAAGAGTCACATGGTAGTGACAGGTCTTCCCTCTGCCTGGATGAATTCTGGGATGGGCAGGGTTTGGGGGAGGGGCCAGTAGGGGAAAGACTAAGATGGCAGAGGTGGCTCTTCTTGCCCTGAGTTCCTGTGTGGGATCTGAGAGACAGATTGGAAAGAATAAAAGAAGAAGAGGGGAGGGGAGGGAAGGGAAAGGAGGAGAGGAGAGAAGAAAATGGATTATGTTTCAGCAAAGAAAATTGAGAAAGAGCAGACAGGTGGGAGGAGAATAAAGAAAAAAATCACAAAAATCCAGAGGAAAGAGAGTATCTAAGATGAGGTTGCTCAGTAGTGTCAAATGTACAGAGAGGTTAGGAAGGTTACGTTCTGAGCAAAGGCCGTTGGATTATATTTGTGTCCCCAGCACCTAGCATAGTGCCTTGGCTCACTGATATTTAGCAATCATCTATTTCCTCCCATCTCACCCTTGTCTTCAGTATTTCTAAATAAGCTCCTTCTCTGCTGCTTACAAAAATTATGCTGAGGTCTTCCCATATTTAAAGAATAATCTTCACCAAATTCTACCATCCCTTTTAAGGTCCCATCTGTCACTTTGTGTCACAGTCAAAATCATAGAAAAAGCTGTCCACCGTCTGATTCTAGCATTTCCTCAAATATCTTCTCAATATGCAACTTTACTATATCTCCGCCTCCCATTTTTATCTTTTTTTGTCTTAAATGATGTACAGCCATACAGAGTAGTATTCCAGTCATGGATCTCATCCCATAAACTATCAGTGTTACCTGTGAGGTAAAATTTACTTCTTTGTGTCAAGCCTTCTATTTCATTTTGCTTGTTGCTCTTATTTGGTGTATTTATATATAGACATCTGAGCTGGAAGGAATATTATGGGAGGAGGAAGATGGTGAGGAAAAGGAGAAAGATAGGAGGTGAAAACAGAGGAAGGCCTAAGTAAGCATAGTTTGGAAATTACTATTGTTGTGACCTGGTCTGAAAAACTTAAGGTAAAAGCTCACCTATCAAAGACTAATTAAGAAATCTGGCTCAGAAGAGTAGCAACAAAACAGAATTTGATTATCTCCATCCCAGAAAAGAGCAACCTTATTTTAAACATGTTATTTCCCCTTTGATTAACATGAAATATCTGTTACATATTTGGGGGTTAGGGGCCTAAATTAGAATTCATTCTCTTGGTTTATAGATGCTTTTTTCGTTTAAATAAAATATACTAAAGTCAAACA
Organism: Gymnobelideus leadbeateri; assembly: GCA_011680675.1. NCBI lineage: Eukaryota > Metazoa > Chordata > Mammalia > Diprotodontia > Petauridae > Gymnobelideus > Gymnobelideus leadbeateri. The sequence continues at coordinate 152,534 of WOXC01001544.1, forward strand.
TACCATGATAAATTTGAAATGGATAAATGATTTGAATATAAAAATCACATCTTAATATTTAAGGGAGAATATTACATGTTGTAAGTTTGAGCTTTCACAGTTATATATAGAGAAAAATTCCTATCTAGGCATGGGACAGAAGAGACCAAAAAGAAAGAAATAGACCATTTGGATTATATAAAATAAAAAATATATATGCACAAGTAAAATTAATACTAAATACAGTATGATTTAGTGGCCAGAAAACCAGCCTCAGAATCAAGAAGACTAGCTATGTTACTCTGGGCAAGTTACTTAAACTCTCAGTTCATCAGGAAGATCTTTAAAACTATAAGTTGCAGTACAGAGGTCAGTCTATATTGATAGTTAATTTCCTTTTCTGGAGTTCCCCATAGCAATGAAGCCTCAGGGTTTGTTTGTTCTTTTAATCAATGCAGCTAGAATCAGAAGGAAAGATATAGATGGGGGAAATGATCTTTGCATTACATTAAAATCTTTGCATTAAATTTAAAAGTGTAATGTCAGGTGGCTAGGCGGCATAGTGAATAGAGCACCAACCTGGACCCGAGCTCAAATTCGGCCTCAGACGCTTAACACTTACAAGCTGTGTGACCTTGGGCAAGTCACTTAACCCCAATTGCCCAGCCTTCTACCCTTCAAAAAGAAAAAGAAAAAATAAGTGTAATGTCTAAAATCTATAGGGAATTGCCACAAATATATGACCAAGGCATTCTTCAATAGACAAAAGACAAAAATTAATTAAAAGGAAGAGGAAAAACATCAACAATCACCTGAAAAATTTCAAAATCATCAATAGTCAGAGATATTGAAATTCAGACAACCCAGAAAGATGGTGGTACTCATAGATGGCAGACTGACGGGAAGGCTGGCACACTGTTTTACTTCTAGTGGAAGTGTGAGTTGGTTCAGCTGGTCTAGAATACAATTTAGAACTACAAAATAAAAAGTTACTAAGGTGTTGATGCCCTTCATATAAACCATAGATTCTACTACTAAAACTATATCCCAAGGAAGTTATTGACAGTAAGAAAAGACCTTCACACACAAAAATGTTCACAACATCATTATTTGTGATAATAAGAAACTGGAAACAAAATACACGCCCTATGATTGGAGAACAGTTGGATTAATTATGGTGTAAGAATGGAAATGTTATTCTGCCATAAGGAATGATGAATAAAAAAATTTCAGAGGAATAAAAGATCATATGAAGTGATGGAAAGTGATGAAAGCTTGAACAAAAGAACAATTTTCACAATTTACATAGACTCTATCTATGTAAATAAATGGAGAGGCAAAAAAACTCTGGTCAGCTACAGTAGTCTGTTTTAGCTTCATGTTGTCTAAAAGAAAGCACTCATCCCTAATTCTGCTAATAGTTGGTAAACTATTTTGAAAGTGTGTACTTTGTAAGAATTTTTGTTTGAGGGGTGGCTAGATAGCACAGTAAGTAGAGCACAAAACTAGCTGTGTGACCTTGGGCAAGTCACTTAACCCTAATTGCCCTGCAAAAAAATAAAAATAATTTTTGTTTATAATAAACATGGAATTAACAAAAAAATAAAATCAATCATATCAAACAGTAGTATCAGCAATTTAATATTGCTTCACACTTTTTTGTTTTGAGATAATGAGGTACTTCTAAAAATGGATGAGTAGTTTGTCTTTAAGTTAATATCTGTAGTTCATTTCTCTAAGAAAAAAAAATTACGTATCCAAAAACACCACCACCATGTTTCTGATGAATAGTACAGTTTATCATTACTGAAAGAAATACATATCATTACTGAAAGGAAGTCAAATACTAAAGTTTATTCATTTTAATTACATTTCAAATGCAAAATGAAAACCACTTAGTGTATCTGCTTATTTTAAAGAATTAAAGTAGGAAATACTATCTGTCAGTAGACAATTCTTACAACTGAGAACAAATTATGAATCTATATTTATGGAATCAAAAATTGGATTTTTTTTCTTCCTGAGGGAAGGTGATAAAGTAATATTTTAAGAAAAGAGGTTACTGAAGGAACTGTTCATTAAGAGTGGCACCTCCTGGGGCAGCTAGGTGGCTCAGTGAATAGAGCACCAGCCCTGGAGTCAGGAGGACCTGAGTTCAAATCCGGCCTTAGACACTTAACACAAAAACTATCCATGTGACCTTGGGCAAGTCACTTAACCCCAATTGCCCTCCAAAAAGAAAAAAAAAACCCAAAAACAAAAGCAAAAAAAAAAAAAGAGTGGCACCTCCCTATTATGTTAAATATGTTAAAACTATCATACAACTCAGGTTGCATTATATTATAAAGGACATCTGAGAACCCATTTGAGAACTCAGTGAGGTTATCACCATAGGTGCACTTGGTAGAAAAATAAGATAATACTTACTGGCAAATCTGGAATTGGAAATTAGAAGGGAGTCCATTCATGGTATTGATCTATTAAAATAAGCTTTAGCTAATACATACTTTTAAAAAAACCTAGCCTATAAATGATATCATAATATATTAGGTAGTTAGATGACACGTTTGGGCACATCATTACTGGATATAGTCCTGCCAGACACATGAGTGTTTATTGAAAAATTTTTATATATGAATTCCTGCTTCCACATCTCAAAATGTCACATCCAAAACTATGGAGAAGTATTCATATCAGAAGTTGTGGTATTTTCCTTTCCAGTTAAATGTGTACTTTTAAAGATTATAGTTCCTATTGAAATCTAAGCTGGGTGATACTTTGCATAAAGTAATATCTACATTTAAGAACACATTGTGATTATTACAGTATTTGTTAAATCCTAGGAAATAATAGAGGGGCAGCACTGGATAGCATGCCAGGCCTGGAGATAGGAAAACTCATCTCCTTGAATTCCTCAAATACTTACTGTGTGACCCTGGGCAAGTCACTTAACCCTGTTTGCCTCAGCTCATTTGTAAAATGAGCTGGAGAAAGAAATGGCAAACTACTCCAGTATCTTTCCCAAGAAAATTCCAAAGAGTTGGACACAACTGAACAATGACAATAATACATACCATACAGAAAACAGGCTCCTGTGTTGAATTTCTGTAGATCAGGGGCATCAAACTCAAATAAAAACAGGGTCACTTAACTCCATATAAGAGTCCCTTTGGGGCAGCTAGTTAGTGCAGTAAATAGAGCACTGATCCTGGAGTCAGAAGGACCTGAGTTCAAATCAGACCTCAGACACTTCACACATTTACTAGCTGTGTGACCTTGGGCAAGTCACTTAACCCCAGTTGCCTTACCCCCTCCAAAAAAAAAAGAGTCCCTATGGGTCACATATTGATTTAGAAATATGCAAATTAATATAATGTATGTTTATTGTATTTTTATTTATTTTGTTAAATATTTCTCAATTGTATTTTAATCTGGTTCTGGTGGCACTCAGGAGTGTTGTCCACTTCGTGCCCCCATTGGCCTCATGTTTGACACCTCTGAGTAGATAACATCATCAAATGCACAGTTCTGTTGATGAAGTACAGGCTCTGGGAACCCACTTGAATCTTCTCACCTGATCTGGCTTTCCCCTGAGGCATCTACCCATTCCAGTAATCCTCTCAACTGGCCTTTCATTGTGGCCCAAACCAATCTCCCAATTCTCTGTTGTCAGCCCTTCATTGTCTGTTACCTCCAGATTGCCCTGGTTGCTTCCCACTCTTGATCCTATCTAGAACCGATTCCTCCCTTGGCCAAGTGGTGGTCGAGGGTCCTGGCATTTTGGTCCTTCTCTGTTATCTTCCAGTCACCACAGACTATTTGGCCACTCCTAGATCCCTTCCACAGTCTTTCTGTATATAAGATCCATCCTGCCTCCATTAAAGGGCTCAGATTTAATCTGGTCCTCTTGTCAATGTAAGCATCACAAATGCTCAGATTCCTTAAGAGTCTGACCAATTCGGTGGATTTTTAGAATCAAGACCCCACCTTGGACGGTATTTTAATAAATCTTGTTTTTTGGCTGAAAGCGGCTTGGGTTGAATTTATTTGGGCAGGACCTGTGTGTAGCTATTAGAAGAAATAAAAAATCTCACCACCTCCATACTTCACACAGGTCTGAGGAGTAATCATGCTCCATTAATGAGGAAAATCTTGTATAAGTAGCTGGAGCCCCAGGTCATATATACTTACCACATCACTAAGTAATACACATCACTAAGCAGTTGATATAAAAACACCCCATCATTTTCACTTTCAACCAAGTTCCTATATTCACATACAATGATTAGGCACAAAACAAAAGTGAAATGCATTCGTGCTACAGTACTTCTTTATGACCTATTATTCATTCATGAATAAGAATCCAAGTAAAAAACCTACAAAACCGTGGCACAACAGCTTCTGATGAGATTGCTGAACAATAGCATTTAATCTTAGCAAATGCTATCCTTTCATTCCACAGGCAAATATCTGGATGATTCATGTGGCATTTTGTCTTCACCTTTAACTATTCTCATTTTGAGAATGATCCCTTTAACATGGAGCTATATAAAATTTTGAATAAAAGAAACTATGTTAAACTGGACTGGTGATTTAATCTTTGTAGAAGAGTTCCCAGTGAGGTCCCTCTATCAATTTCTAGTTCTTTACCAGGTACTCTTAGTTCCCTTTGGAATTGTTGAGGCTGCCAAGGCATGGATCATAGAATACATTTATTACAGATAATAAAGAATACAGAAAGCACTCATCCTCAATCACATAGACAGTCAAGAAAATTTTCTCCTTTGTTAGCTCCCTACCCCCACCCCTTTGTGAAAAAAAAAAATCCACTGCTTACAATTTCAGGGACAAGTCAATAAAAAACTTTATTTTATAGTGACTCATAAAGAACTCAAATTTCAATTGGGAAAGCTATAAATATGAGTAGCTTCTTGCAAATATTTTTAGTATAGGAAGCAACTAGGTGGTTTAGTGGATATAGCACTGGGGCTGGAGTCAGGAAGTCCCAAGTTCAAATCCAGCCTCAGACACTTTCTAGCTGTGTGACCCTGGGTAAGTCATTTAGCCTCTGTTTGCTTTAATCCATTGCAGAAGTAAATGACCACTCCGGTATCTTTGCCAAGAAAACCCCATGGACAGTATGGTCCACAGGATCATGAAGAGTAGGACACAGCTGGACAACTGAACAATAACAGATTTCTGGAATACAGAAAACATATAGTCATTCTCTGTTCATATATGGTCAGGCATTGATCTTGAGTAAATTGTGTTGTGTTTGTTAGGCCCTAATTACTAAGGCCTGAGCCCTGGATTTGGCGTGAGGGAGTGCAGGGCCTTGAAAGGCCCGAGATGCCCGGAGGTGCTTTCTGCAAATTAGCAGATTAACTTTTGCTGTGCATTGAGAGTGCTTCATCCAACGGGAATGGTCTCCTCCCCCTCCAGCCAGAGGTATATATATATAGAGCAAACTCCCAGAAGAGGGGAAGAAAGGAATTCAGGTATTCAGATAGCAGAGGAGTCATGTAGCAGCCATCAAATAAACCTGTTGAGCCTGATCCTGAGTCCTGGCATTCTGTTGTGCATTTTCCCCGTAGCTGGATCTATGGGGCCGGAGACGTCCGAAGACCTGGTTATAGGTAAGGTCGGGCTGTCGGGAGCCCGAGAGGAGAACCCCAACAGTGTTCTAAGAAAGATGACAGAATTCCTCATCAAGTAGTTTATTACTGACTTCAGGTTCCAAGAAACTGTGTACTTTTTCTTTCTTAGAGTGTAGGAAATGAAAACAGAGGGGATGGATTACACTGGAATGTGCTTACACTGGAATGGAAGTTTATTCCATAATGGGCCTATTCATGTTAAGAGGAAGAAAATATATACTTCTACCAACCCCACCCCCTAGACACCACACTACCTTTCCCCAGGATCTTTAGTCATTCTAGATATATCCTCCTAGGGTTGAGGTCTCTAATGTGGGAAAAGAACTGATGGTTGTTAGAGTTAGGCAAGCCAGCTTTTCCTCAAAAACTTATGCAATCTCTGAAGACTTACAGCCATATCTGGGAGCTGAAGATACTGTAAGGAAAGAACTTGCGGTTTCTGGAGCATCAACCTACTCTCTTTCAGACATGTAGAGACTATAGTGATAAAAAACACCATAATTATCACAATCAGTGATGGACCAGATGTGACTTTGCTATTGTTGTTCCTTAGTTTTGGCTACTGTAGCCCCTGGCTCAAGTCAGGACTTCCTCCATCCCTTTGCCACTGCTTGTGTTTGTTGTTTAGTCATTTTATGACCGGTTGGGATTTTCTTGGCAAAGATACTGGAGTGGTTTGTCATTTCCTTCTCTGGCTCATTTTACAGATGAGGAAACTGAGGGAAACAGGGTGAAGTGACTTTCCCAAGATTACACAACTAGTAAGTGTCTGAGGCTGGATTTGAACTCAAAAGAGTCTTCTTGCCTCTAGGCTTGATACTCTTTCCCCTGTGCCACCTAGCTGCCTCTGCCATTAGGTCACAGTCCTGAAGCTTAGATTTCTGTTCAGGAATTCCTTAGCTTTCTACTATTGCTTTCACTTCATATCTACTACCTCCTCCTGCTGTCAACGGTATCTTCTTCCTTAAGAAAATGTTAACAGTTCATACAGTGATAGCTGACTACAACCATTGTGCACCTGGTCTAGTTAACAATTGCCATTTATTTTTTCCCTTTTTAAAATCTTGCTCATATATCCCAAGGCACAAAGAATCATAGAATATTAGAGGTGGAAGGGGTCATCTAATCCAGCTCCATATAGTTAGTATGTGAAAAGGCTCCTTAGGCTCCTGTTAATACCTACTGACTCAACTCTCTCCATTCAATTATTGCCTACCTCAAAGTACAGGCAATGTTCCTTCTCTTCTCTCCTCAGGTGCACATTGTTAGTACTTTTCTGCTGAATCTTTCTGAAGTGGGGGGAAAAACACTTGGTCATGTCAAGTGTTGCTCAAAAAAAAAAAAATAAGGAGAAAACCGCAGAAACATGGAAGGGAATGGTGGAAGAAACCACCTGTCCTCATGCAAATCAGGCTAGCTTTTCCTGGAAAGGTAATGGAACCATGCTGAATGCTTAATTTGCTCCAGGAACACAGGTCTTGGGCTATTATCAGTTAATAAACATTTAAAACTCAAAATCTTATGGAAGTGAATGTTGAAGACTGAAAAATAAATTAATTATATATGAATAAAATAAAATGCTAGTGACTTTAATCTTTTTCTCCTGACATTTTAGGGATGTCAATGAGACTTGATGGCTCTCTCTCTCTCTCTTCTCTCTCTCTCTCTCTCTCTCTCTCTCTCTCTGTCTCTCTCTCTCTCTGTCTCTCTTGTCTGTCTGTCTCTCTCTGTCTCTCTCTCTGTCTCTGTCTCTCTGTGTTTCTGCCTTCTCTCTCTCTGTCTATCTACCTCTATCTCTCTCTCTCTGTCTTTCTCTCTGTCTCTTTCTGTG